>OZ010668.1:6684857-7079857 GCA_963932185.1 Troglohyphantes excavatus
GAAACCTTTTAAAATTACGCAAATAATACCCCAACCTCAACAAAACCCTATTCATTCAGCTCTTAATTAACGCATCCTGAAGCAGAGAAAATAATTTTATCAAGAGCAAAAGATAAAAACCCTCACTCAAAAGGAAAGATACCGCGGGGCTCTTAAAAGACGAAAGTTATTTTGTAGCTTATGCCCATTTGTTTCTTGCAGCTGATACCGTTCCCACCGTTCCTCGACGGCGGCATTAATAAACTTCACATGAATAGAGGGGTATGTCGGTCGTTTTTCTGCCTGTGACGGGACACGAACCTGTGCCCTCTAATTGTTCCGGCCTCGCGTGAATGCTGGGACCCCGATTTATTCGTGACGCCGAGTTTGCTTTAATTGTATGTGCCGTGAAGTTAGCTGAAGTGTCGTTATTTTTTGGCAGGGTTTTGTTGCAGTGGCTCTGCGACAGAGGTGCGGACAATGGGCTCCGTTTGCTAACATCTCTTTTTGTTGAGAAGGAATTATGAGCGCATTCCCTTCAATTAGAGATGATGTGAAGCGGCAGTTTTTCATTTGAGTGAAGAGAATATCGCATGATGAAAGTCAGTGCTCGACTTTATGGAGAGTCGTTAATTTTTGTGGTGTTTAATTAGAGAACTTTGAGACAGAGTCCTCACTCTGAGAAATAACTCTCATTTTTAAGAAATATAAGATCGTGTAGGTTACTTTCTTTATGTTAGAACTTCAGGACCAGAAGGGTCTATGGCCAAATTTGGCGATTTTTGTTTTATTGCAGATTATGTATTAAAAGTTTGTTTTCTGTCGAATTATACCACCAACACTGTAAAAAATAGGTACTTAGAAACAAGTGAAATGTACTCATTTCTTATTACATTCGATGCTTGTCATAGCTCCGAATAAATAAGTTTTAAAATAATAAATAATAATAAAAATAATAAATAAGTTTATCAATTTTAAATCTGATCGGGGCCCAATGACCTGAAGTTGTCCTCACATTGAGGTTGCGTCGGGTGCCAGATCAGTTGTGGTTCATGTCATATGGCCATGGTTCAAAAAGGTTTGGATTGGTTAATTAATTAACGTCACACTAGAGCAACAGATTGGGCTATTATCGGCGGTTAGGTGCCTATCTTAAAGGAAAGACCCTGGAACAATATATCGTATTTTTCAACCGTGGACAGACGACGAAGACAACACCTGAGCGTACGAGGTAGTGTTAATGTTGGTTGGTTGGTTGATTGGTTAATTAACGTCGCACTACAGCTGCACAGTGGGCTATTGGCGACGGCCCAATGTGCAGCTCTATTGCGACGTTAATTAACCAAACCAACCAAACTGTGTCCGGGGATATATCGTCTGAGCCGCGCTCGCTCTTACCATCGCAGATCCCATTCATTGATCTACAAAAAAATGAAATCCCCAACTACCATCAAAGACACGCAATAGAGAGAAATCGTAAGCCCTAACCAATCCAATCTCAACAGAACATGTCAAATATTACGATTTTGAAGAATCTCGAAAGAATACATCCCCCTTTCCCCCCGTCCAACTACAAGGAAAATCCATTAACAATTATCCGGGATCAATTAACGGCGTGCAAGTTCGTCGCTGTTGTGAGTCGGCATTTCAAGTGTCACAGACTCGCAGTGGTAAGGACATTTCATCGCGCGTCTGCCATTTCTTTTGTCTCGTGTAATTATCGAGATTGCTTCGGGAAATGTCGGATTGAAATGGTTTGAGATGCATTTATTGAATGCTTAGAGGAGGTGGTTGAACATCGACATGAATTATTTGATTAAATTGTCCATATTGAATCGGATTTGATGGACGGTGTTTGATTATAATTCCATATCGCAAGCTTCTGTAATCATTTAATGTCTGATTTGAAGGTTTCTACTTATTGATGTTCCTTGTTATGGAAATTAATTTCCGATAATTTATTGGAATGTTTAAAGGTTATAAATTTAAGTTTCAACACACACACAACTTGGGGAGTTTTAATTTCAAAACCCTCCAAAACAATGCTATGGGATGTGATTTTTAAAAAGCATTTTTTAAGTTAACGTGTAGGTTGGGTTGGGTTTCTATACGTGTATGTTGGGTTTGATTTTAGGTTTAGATTAAACAACGTAGCACTAAAGCTACACAGTGAGCAGCCCAGAGAGTTGTAATATTAAATCGAGAGCGCCTTCAATGCCAGACTCTCGTAAGGCCGCGGTGTCAACATTGAAAAAAAAAAACATAACGTGGTTTTAGCGCTGCCACATTTGGCATTCAGTCATCTGCAGGAGTTCCAAATTTGATGCACTTTCTTCTTTTTGGTGATAAGGCGTTCTGTCCGTATTCAACTTCTTAACATATATGTTGGTATTTATTTATATTTAAACAACATTTGCTAAATATTTCCTATTCATTAACGAAACGAAAATATAATTTTCTTTGTGTTCAATACTCGAAAAAACGAAGCTCTTTATATTTCTCCGGTTTTATTGTTCATATTTTCTTATTGAACTATACAAAATAACAATTGAAAGAACTTCGCTTATGGTAATTTTTTTACATAAAAACGTAACGCAATTATTTCAAAAGTACAAAGTAAGAAAAATCTCCTTAATATATCTGTTAAACTCCCTTAAGTGTGCCACTCGTTAAAAAAACGATATTTAAGTACAAAATTAAACACAAAACCATAATACAATACTTCGATCTCGTTTAGTTCGTAAAGTCGCCAAGGCCTGCCAAGTAATATTGGCGCATGAGTGAATTGGCATTTCCTCAAATCACGTGGTTTCAATGATGCACACACGTAAATCCGCATTTTTATTCCTCTATTTGTATCATTACTCTATGGAGCAGCCGTGTGGGTTGGGACAACGTGCGTCCCATAAATTTTACACAGATCTAGCGAGGGGCTTGGGACACTTTCGACAACGGGTAGAGGGGGGGGGGAGGAGAATATTCTATTTTTCTAGGTGTTTGGTTTTCCTCGGTATGAAGTTCTTCAAAACTTTTTTTTTACTATTAATGGAGAATTGTAAAATTCTTAAATATATTCTATAAATATACGTATATTATAAATTTCTAGGTCTATGAGGTAGTTTTTTTTATTACTAAAGTCAAATATTTTTAGTTTTAAGCGAGAAGAATTTTTAAGTTTTTTTTTTTGTATAGATGAATAATTATATAAAAATTGAATACGCGCAGTACAAAAAATTCTAATACCCATATAAGTTCAAAGGATCTAAAAAATAATGTTTGTAAAAAAATATAATTTTTTTTTAATTACAAAATTTTTTAAAAATTGAAATTTTACAAAATTTAAAAAGTTAAACTTTAAAAAAAAATGCTGTCTATTATGGAATTTTTGGCCAAAATATTATTTTCTTCATATAATTTTAAAACAATATACAAGAAAAATCTGATTCAAAAATCAAAAAATAAAAATAATTGGGTGGTACGGTACATATTGAAAGTGCATCGGTTCCTTATACACGTCGAATGCTTTTGGTGAATGACGGGAGACGAAACTGGAAACCCTCCGATCACAAATTCTCGGCAATCTCAAAGATATTATTATCCACAACTCTTCGATTATAAATCGAGCACTCTACCACTGAGGCACCCCCTGGCCATCATATGACTAACGATTCTTTTACACATATCTGATTGATGGTGACCTTGGAAAGGCAAAAGTCATGCTTCTCGATACCAAAATCGTCTCTGGTTAAAACGTGTGTCTTTGGATTACGTATTAGCTCTTGGAGAGAAAATAACACCACGGTTGAAAGTTATAAAAAGACACGGATCCATTAATTCACTTTGGCCTGTAGAAAAGGTGTTTACGACTTCTCGCAAGTCCGCCAAATAATAATTACAGGATCGCGTTTTCCAGAAAATTTAAATTCCGGCTGAAAATACCATGTCACAGGTATTTAGAGTCATTATCCCCCTTAATTTGACCCTCAATCAATCCCATACCCACGTTAGAATTCACGAAGCCAAACAACAAAAAAAGGCGCGGTTCTTGTTTGGAGTCAATCCATTTAAACGAATACAAAATTTTTATTTCCATACTTTTTTTTTCACCTCGGTACACGCGCAGCCATCACGGAAATTAAATGAGATACGACTTTCGAAAAGACGGACCCAAAATAGAGCTTTTCGGAAACAGGTCTTCGGAAAATGAATTAACAAGTAGCATGCGATTAATTTAAAATGCATACGTGATGAAACTGAAGTCATCTGGCACACCTATCAGCACTACGCGCAGAAAGGATTATGTTGAGGGTTTGCCGAGTTTTTTTTTTCTCTTGGCTGCTTTACGCCAATTGGGAAAGAAAGTCGCCAGAAACAAGGAACTTTTGACTAGGGGCTCCTTGTCTATACTCTGGTAAAAATAGGTATTTAAAAATAAGTAAAATGTACTAATTTTTTAATACATTCGATGCTATATTCAAAACTTAAAAGGGAAAAATAAAAAAAAATAAAAAAAATTAAAAGGAGAACCGACTTAAGTAAAATATGTTAAAAAGTTTTTTTAAAAAAATTTACCACCAAGTTGAAAAAAATGAGTTTTTTAATGTCAATTGTATACTTAATTTACTTAATAATTACAATTTTTTGAAGTTGGTGCCAATTTACAAAACAAATTCATAAATTTTGACGCCGATTACGAAATGTTTTAATAAGTATAAAATTGATATTAAATAATTCAAATTTTTCAACTTGGCGGTTAAATTAAAATATATTTTTTACTTTTTAGCGCATTTTCTTTAAGTCGGTTTTCCTGTTTTTTTAAAAAGATTATTTTATAGAATTAATTGTATTCATTGAAATAGTGCCAAAATCGCGATTCATCGCCAAATCTGATAATTTATCTAGTGTTATCAGTTTTTCATTTTCTTCGGGACTCGCCATCAGTTAAGAGATTCGCGTCTTCGCTCAGACCACTTAATTTAGTTGCCTAGAATCAAGAAAAACACTCCTCTGTAACTAGTGAAGTTTCTCCTTTACTATTTCATCTATGCGATTTTCAAACTAATGCCGATGCGCTTCAACCAATTACTCTACAAAGTATTTGATTAGTATAAATTACATGAGTTGGAAAAATTCTCTGAAATATGGAAAATACAAGATTTTTTTTTTATAGGAATAAGCTAATATATATTAGGTTTGAAATGTTTGTATAAGTCGTAATAGTTACTAATAGATTTTCGATTTCACTTAAGTAGGTTATCAAATTATACTTATGCATAAATTAAAAGTCATTTAGGAAAAATGTTTTTAATGGTTTAATATTTCCAGTTGACTTTGATGATTATTTCCTGAAATGAATTCCCCCTCTAATGGATCGAGTAGAAAATGTCTAGAGTTTTGATAAATGATATTTAACCAAAATGTCCTTAAAAAGTAAGCAAATTGATTTAGAAAAATGTTTGAGGTCTGTCGGAATAATTTTGTGGACCTTTTAATGGACATTGGGTCAGTTTAGAAGTGTACTATATCTAATTGAATGTAAATTACTGCCTGATATATTTATCAATACTTATATATAAGAACTAACAATATGGCCCGGCGTTGCTCGTGGTCACTTTGCATAGTAAGAGCTGCGCGTTTTTGTCTTTTCAGCGTAGCCATCGCATATCACTTTCTGTGCACTGTGAAAAATAAACTTTATCAAAATCCAGATTTACTTTGAATATTACCCAGAATTACTTTGAGTATTTTTTGAGATACCTAAATCTATTTTTATTTTTACGACTTTACATGCTATTGCGACTACTGTTGAAACTGATGTTTTTGTAAAATGTTTCTTTTTGTGAAATAAAAATTCCTAAAATTTTTTTTAATTGCATATTTTGTGTATAAAAATTAACCATTTAGTAACAATAAACCTTTGTAGAAAAATTTCCCATTCATTAGTTTTAATATTGACGACGCAATAATATATCAAAGAACAAATATTGCATTGTTCCAAATCGAAATAATGTATCGTATTTGGTGAAGTTTTTTTTTTTTTTTGTGCCAATTGGTGACCGGAGTCTATATATCCGTCTTTCAACATAATTTCATAAGGGTCAATATTTACGGACAATATTTCTTATAAAAATTAATTATCAAATATTCATTTTTGAATTCCAATAATATGTTTTTGAGGTAAAAATTTAAAAATAAGCTACGTGGAGGTATAAATATAGAAAACCGTAAATTAAACTTTTAGGGTGGCCCATTTAAACACCATAGAAATATTCCACTCCGTAACAAAAAGCACTATTGTCATAAAACTTAAGTTGTTCAGAACATGAATACACATGGCGTCAGTCAAAAGAGCTGGTTTATCTTCCTCCTTCGGTTGGCGAGGTTTTTGTTAACGACGTTAATTTTGTTATTTGGACACTAATTTCGCCATTGTGATGATATTTTTAAATATAGAACCTCTATTTTAGCTCATTTGGCAACATTTTTATTGATTTGGAGAAATTTTTTATTCATTTGGCGAAATGTTTAACTCATTTGGCAATATATGGCGACATTTTTGAACCGTTTGGCGACATTTTAAATTAATTTTGCGACATTTATTATTCATTTGGCGACATTAAAAAAATTATTTTGTAACATTTGGCGACATTTTTAATTCATTTGGCAATATTTGGCGACATTTTTTAACCGTTTGGCGACATTTTAAATTAATTTTGCGACATTTATTATTCATTTGGCGACATTAAAAAAATTATTTTGCAACATTTGGCGACATTTTAAATTCATTTGGCAATATTTGGCGACATTTTTGAACCGTTTGGCGACATTTCAAATTAATTTTGCGACATTTATTATTCATTTGGCGACATTAAAAAAATTATTTTGCAACATTTGGCGACATTTTTAATTCATTTGGCAATATTTGGCGACATTTTTAAATTCCTTTTTAATTCATTTGGCGACATTTTTAATTCATTTGGCGACATTTACTCATTAGCCAATCAAAATAAATAGTTCATCCCAGTATTGTCGAAAATATTTTTGGTCGCCAAGGTGATTTTTAAGAATAATGTTATGAGGGGAAGATCGAGATGTAAATTTCCCCTAGGCGTAATGTTAGAGAAAATGGAAAAAGTTCTATAACTTTTGAATGGTTGCAGATATCCACATGAAACAAAGTGCAGATTTTAAACTAAGAAAAGTTTGTTCACATGGTGCAAGTTTCATAAAAATCCGTGCAGTAGTTTTTGAGTTAAATCCGGACAAACAGACAGACAGACAGACAAAAAAAAAATTTAATGTGATTTTCGGAATCAGTGTATCTTAATTCGTGGAGAAAACTCAAAATGAGGGGTTTTGTTCGATTCCACTGACAGACACTCCATTCTTATATATAAGTATTGATGGAGTGTCTGTCAGTGGAATCGAACAAAACCCCTCATTTTGAGTTTTCTCTACGAATTAGAATACACTGATTCCGAAAATCAAATTAAATTTTTTTTTGTCTGTCAGTCTGTCTGTCTGTCTGTCTGTTTGTCCGGATTTAACTCAAAAACTACTGCACGGATTTTTATGAAACTTGCACCATGTGAACAAACTTTGCTTAGTTTAAAATCTGCACTTTGTTTCATGTGGATATCTGCAACCATTCAAAAGTTATAGAACTTTTTCCATTTTCTCTAACATTACGCCTATGGGAAATTTACATCTCGATCTTGCCTTCAAAACATTATTGTTAAAAATCACCAAATATAATTTTCGACAATACTGAGATAAATGATTCATTTTGATTGGCTGATGAGTAAATGTCACCAAATGAATTAAAAATGTCGCCAAATAAATTAAGAATGTCGCCAAATATTGCCAAATGAATTAAAAATGTCGCCAAATGAATTACAAGTGTCACCAAATATTGCCAAATGAATTAAAAATGTCACCAAATGAATTAAAAATATCGCCAAATATTGTCAAATGAATTAAAAATGTCGCCAAATGAATTAAAAATGTTACCAAATATTGCCAAATGAATTAAAATTGTCGCCAAATGTTGCCAAATTAATTTAAAATGTCGCCAAAGTCTGTCTGTTTGTCCGGATTCAACTCAAAAACTACTGCACGGATTTTTATGAAACTTGCCCCATTTTAACAATATGGTCCCAGTTTAAAATCTGCACTTTGTTTCACGTGGATATCTGCAACCGTTTAAAAGTTATGGAACTTTTTCCATTTTCCTATACATTATTCCTATGGGAAATTTACATGTAGGTCTTCCCTTCATAACATTATTGTTAAAAATCACCTTGGCGACGAAAAATATTTTTCGACAATAATGGCTGCCTTTTATTATTGCGATGTTTCATTGAAAAGCACATTTATTAGGCAGCAGATTATAGGAATTGGTCGTTAACTTAAACTTCGCCAACCGAAGGAGGAAGATAAACCACCAGTTTCGTCTGTTGCTACGGGTATGTATGCATGCCCCGAACATTTATTTGTTTCAAGATCTTAAAAGCGTCGGTGCTTAATTTCCTATCCAACGCTATCATATTTATGCCAACAGTGCTATTTGTTACGAAGTGGAACTGTGCTACAGCGTCGGAATAGATGTTCCTAATTGTGAACTTAGGTTTTCTATATTTATATCATGTTGCTTATTTTAAATGTTTCACTTCAGAATAATTTTATTGAAATTCAGAAATGATTATTTGAAATGATTTTGATTTATAGAAAAGTATTGCATGTAAATATTGATGCTGGCATATTTAAAAAATTTCTACTTAACATTTCTCTGAAATTTTAGGGTATACAGTTACAAAATAAAATAATTCCTTATTTTTCTTAGAAATAGACGACACCAAATCTGCGGTCACCAATTGGCAACCAAAAAACTTCGCCAAATACAATAACTTATTTCCATTTGGTAGAACAGAATATTTTTTAGCTTCGATATGTTATTGTATTATCAGTACTAAAAATAATGAATGTGAAGTTTAATAATTGCATTTTTTTGTTACTGGGGTTATTTTTTCAATAAAAAACATATATAAAACTTTTTTAATAATATGAGTATTCAACGTCATTTGGCATTCAAACAACATCGCCAAGTGTTTTATTTTCATTATCTGCAAAATGCATTATTTTTAAAGACATCATATTACAGGCTTATATGAGGAAAAGCGTTTTTAATTATTAATTTTTGGGGATTTTTATATTGCAAAATATATATATTTTACAAATTTATACGCGGTTTACAGTTTATACGCAATAGCATGTAAAGTCGGTAATTTAATTTTTTTTAAAAATTTGGTTAAGATATCTCCATAACTACTCAAGTTAATTGAATAAATTTAGACAGGGTATAGAGAGCGATATTCGACTGGATACGCTAACTAGAAAAGTCGCGCACAGCTCTTACTTCACAAACTGACCACGTGCAACGCCGGGCCATACTGCTAGTCCTACAATAAAATACATTTTTCATCTTTCAACGCAAAAAGTTAGGTATGTTTTTTTTAAATTGGCATCAACTTCAAAAAGTTGTAATAAGTATAAAATCTGTACTAAATAATTCAATTTTTTCAATGCGTTCGTAAAATTAAAAATTATTTTTAGCTTTTTAGCTCATTTTTCTTAAAGTCGGTTTTCCTTTTTTTTTAGAAAGATTATTTTCTTTTTTAGTATTTAATTTAGCATGGGGCTTCGCCCTTGTTATTATTCACAAAGAAATGCAAGTATCAACTTGTGCTCAGTAATGTATATTGTAAAACAATCCCTATTGCATCCCAATCCCCAACTGTAAATATATCCAATAAAAAAAGAATTTTCGAAATCGGACAATTGTTTTTTTCAAACGGTCCGGTTAATTGAGAATTCCGGATAGTTAAATGCCGGATAACCGGATATTTTTTTCTAATTGCTCCCAAGTGAAACATCCCCTATGCAACAAAAAAAGTGTGCAAATTTCTGAATTAGAACCGAAATCCTGCGCAAACATACATAAAAAAATACATAACAGTCAAATTTATAACCTCTCGGGACTTGGCGCGCGATTTGGCGGTTTTATATGAAGTTGCTGGCGGTTTTATTTTGGATATTTGGTTGGCAAAACTCTTCCATTCCAATCAGAAATGAAACTGAAATGGAAACAGAAGAGAAACTCACTGTATAAAAGGGTCTTTAACTATTATTAATAACGTCATGAAACAAACATTTAGAGTAAGATTACGTGAGCAAACCCAATGATTTATAGAGCCGATTGAACGAATGAATTTGTTGATTTATGTATCAAACTTATCTTTCTGCCAATGCATTTCATTCCTCCACTGGGAAAATGCATCTCCAGTAATTTATCTAAAACCTCTTACGTCATAAAGTATCAGAATGATTCGAAACAGTTCGGAATTTTTAGAGTTTGAGAATAAATATTTTCTTCTTCTGTAGAATGTTTTGCAGAACTTTATTTTTTTTTGTAAGATCTATGTTTAGATGTATTTTGATTATAATAAAGTAATCAATTTTATAAAAAAAAGGATAACCAACTTCATTAAAACTTCCGGTTTAGCACTTACTACAGATTATTTACATTCGATCCATTGGGGAATCTAGCAATAGGGCAATCGTGCTTATAATTTAACAAGAACAAATTAAAATTAAAAACTAAAAAGGGAAAAAGAAAATAATTTTTCTAAAAAATAGCAAAACCGACTTGAAGAAAAATAAACTAAAAGTAAATAATAATTTTTAATTTTTCGAAGGCATTGAAAAAATTGAATTATTTAATGAAAATTTTATGCTTATTACAACTTTTTGAAGTTGGTGCCAATTTACAAAAATCATACCTAAATTTTAGTCCTGGTTGTAAATGTTGTCCGATAAGTCCTGGTTGTAAATGTTGAAATTTATCGAAAGTGATTTATGAAGGCAGCCTATGTAGACAAGCAACTGCTCTTTTTAATCATTTGTTAGTACATGTTTTTTTTCTTTCAAAAATGAAACATGCATTCGTTTTGGTTTGGTTCATTAACGCCGCACTAGAGCTGCACAGTGGGCTATTGGCGACGGTTCGGGGTCAATCTCGAAGGAAAGACCCGGGAACACATTCACACACACACACATTCATACACACATTCATACATGCACCTCGTTATTTTAGAACCATGGTCAGATGACGAGGAAACACCTGAGCTGGCACCCGACGCAACCTCAATAGGCGTCAGGTCATTGGACCCCGATCAGATTTATCGCGCACCAGCCCCGTGTACACGCCAGTATAATTTGTTGGAAGTTCTGGACGACTTTCTAGTATTTTTATAGCAAAGTTGGCAACCCTCCGATCGTAAAATCACTACTTTTTTACTTTTCTTTGTCAAGTCCATCACACGGATTCGAACAACCAATCCTCTGATTAGTAGCTGAATGCCTTTATCCACTGAGCAACTGAGGCTCACAGATTATTTACATTTGATTCATTGGAGGGCAATCGGGCTTATAATTTAACAAATTAACGCTGAACAAATTAAAATTAAAAACTAAAAGGGAAAAAGAAAATAGTCTTTCTAAAAAATAGCAAAACCGACTTTAAGAAAAATGAACTAAAAGTAAATAATAATTTTTAATTTTTCGAACGCATTGAAAAAATTGAATTATTTAATGTCAATTTTATGCTTATTACAACTTTTTGAAGTTGGTGCCAATTTACGAAAATCATACCTAAATTTTGGCGCCGATTTCCAACTGTTGTAATAAGTAAAAAATTTATATTAAATAATTAAATTTTTTCAATGCGTTCGTAAAACTAAAAATTTTAAGTTTCTTTAGTATGATAATTATAATAGCATTGTTACTTTTTGTGACAATCAGTTGTTTTTATGTTCCCTTCACAGTTATTCAGAGAGTCCAGGGTCATTTAAGAGTAGTACATATACAAAAGCAATATATTATTATCGTTTTCTAAGGTTCCAAAATTCCATTTCTTATTAAGATTCCTTGAAACTATTGAATTGTTTAACAAGAAATTGAAAATTAAAAAAAAATATTACATCCCAATTTCATTAGAACTCAAAAATTATATAATTTACAGTTCTGGAAATGTAATTTATCAAAAAATAACCTACCCCCCCCCCCCTTCTGACTGGAAAGGAGTATTCCACACCAGTTGGGGGAACGCAGCACCTATACAGCTTAGGGGCCAACTTACTCTAAATCCGGTCTTGCACTGTAAAAAATGCTCTTAAAAATTACTAGATGGACGTACTTGTTTTTCTTTGAGTACAATTGCATCGCAAATGAGCGATGACGTACTCAAATTTAAGTTACTATACTTTTGAAAAATTGAGCCGTATGGTTTAATATTGCAAATATCAGCTTCTGTTTAAGCCTTCTTAACAAAGCGATCTGAGAAACTCAAAATATGTGTTCAGAAGATGGATTCCCACATTATTTGACGTCGATCGCTTAAATGGGAACTGAATTATTACGACTCAATTATCTTACTTCCCATTCTGCCACGCCTTTTTAACATTACTTCTGTTTAGACTTTTGAAAAATTGAGCCGTATGGTTTAATATTGCTAATATCAGCTTCTGTTTAAGCCTTCTTAACAAAGCGATCTGGGAAACTCAAAATATGTGTTCAGAAGATGGATTCCCACATTATTTGACGTCGATCGCTTAAATGGGAACTGAATTATTACGACTCAATTATCTTACTTCCCATTCTGCCACGCCTTTTTAACATTACTTCTGTTTAGACTTTTGAAAAATTGAGCCGTATGGTTTAATATTGCTAATATCAGCTTCTGTTTAAGCCTTCTTAACAAAGCGATCTGGGAAACTCAAAATATGTGTTCAGAAGATGGATTCCCACATTATTTGACGTCGATCGCTTAAATGGGAACTGAATTATTACGACTCAATTATCTTACTTCCCATTCTGCCACGCCTTTTTAACATTACTTCTGTTTAGACTTTTGAAAAATTGAGCCGTATGGTTTAATATTGCTAATATCAGCTTCTGTTTAAGCCTTCTTAACAAAGCGATCTGGGAAACTCAAAATATGTGTTCAGAAGATGGATTCCCACATTATTTGACGTCGATCGCTTAAATGGGAACTGAATTATTACGACTCAATTATCTTACTTCCCATTCTGCCACGCCTTTTTAACATTACTTCTGTTTAGACTTTTGAAAAATTGAGCCGTATGGTTTAATATTGCTAATATCAGCTTCTGTTTAAGCCTTCTTAACAAAGCGATCTGGGAAACTCAAAATATGTGTTCAGAAGATGGATTCCCACATTATTTGACGTCGATCGCTTAAATGGAACTGAGTTATTACGACTCAATTATCTTACTTCCCATTCAGCCACGCCTTTTTAACATTACTTCTGTTTATAACTTCGTAATGTCGCCCTATTCACGGCTCTGGTAGTACAGAAAAGAAGGCCCTGGACTTTTAAGCGGACGAAATCAGGTATGACGGATTGGGTTTGATTCCCGGTAAGTCCTGGTTGTAAATGTTGAAATTTATTGAAAGTGATTTATGAAGGCAGCCTATGTAGGCAAGTGAAAGCTCTTTTTAATCATTTGTTAGTACATGTTTTTTTCTTTCAAAAATGAAACATGCATTCGGTTTGGTTTGGTTAATTAACGTCGCACTAGAGCTGTACAGTGGGCTATTGGCGACGGTTCTGGGTCAATCTCGAAGGAAAGACCCGGGAACACATACACATTCACACACACACATTCATACATGCACCTCGTTATTTTAGAACCATGGTCACATGACGAGGAAACACCTGAACTGGCACCCAACGCCTTCAATAGACGTCGGGACTTTGGACACCGATCAGATTTATCGTGCACCAGTCCCGTATACACGCTAGTATAATTTGTTGGATATTGTGGACGACTTTCTAGTAACTTTGTAGTGAAGCTGGCAACCCTCCGATCGCAAGATCACTAATTTTTACTTTTCTATGTCAAGTCCATTTCCCGGATTCGAACAACCAATCCTCTGATTAGTAGCTGAACGCCTTCCCAACTAAGCTCTCATGCATTCTTAGCTATGATAAGCATCGAATGTAATAAAATATTTGTAAGTACCTATTTTTAACAGTGCGATCGCTTTTTCGGGATCGAAACCGTCAATAGTCCAAGCATAGCTCATTTACGCTACAACGTTAATTTAACCGAAAACATAATACCTTCAAGACCGATTGTTTCATAGGTGATCCAATACCCGACCATCCAGTCCACGCACGTAATACCCCCGTGTCAGGGAAATCCATCATACCTCTCCCCCTGCATACCCAATACCCAAACCCGCTTCCAACAGGCGCACAGATTTTTCCTGCGTTTTTTCATCAGCCCCGCACGGAACCGTATTTATATATGTGTGCATGCTCCGTTTTAATCGATTGCACAGGGAGAGGAATGCAGAATGAGCCCGGTAATTGAAATAAATACGCCTGGTAGCCCGGTTGATCATTACGCCCCGAGATATGTATAATAATGTAGCGTTAATGGATGGTCTCCGAGGAATAAAGGGGGGGGGGGAAGGTTTTGTAACAATTTTTTGCCTAATTTATGAGTGTTAACGGTGTTGGTTTAGGTTTCAAGGTCGTGTCCTCTGGGAACTGTTGTATTGAGAGAGGAGCTGATTTTTAAATATCTGTGATTGGACGATTCTCTTAGAGGTGATTAGAACAAAGTTTGCTTACTTTAAGACTGGTCTGACAATTGCAATAATTGTAATGTAACTTTTAATCAGATGAGCAACTAAAAATTTAATCATCAACTGTGGGAGATTATTTCATTGTATCTAACTCTGGGCTACCAGATCCAAGATGTCGCAATCGTCAAAGTGGAGGTGAAAAATCAACGAACTTGGATTACCAATACAAAATTGCCACTCATCAACTGCTGGTTTGGTTTGGTTTGGTTTGGTTTGGTTTAGTTAATTAATGTCGCACTTAAGCTGCACAGAGGGCTATTGGCGGCGGTTCGGGGTCTATCTCGAAGGAAAGACCCGGGAACACATACGCATTCACACACACATTCATACATGCACCTCGTTATTTTAGAACCATGGTCAGATGAAGAGGAAACACCTGAACTGGCACCCAACGCCTTCAATAGACGACGGGACTTTGGACCCCGATCAGATGTATCGTGCGCCAGTCCCGTATACACGCCGTTAATTTCTGCGGATGTTCTGGACGACTTTTCTAGTATTTTTGTAGAGAAGCTGGCAACCCTCCGATCACAAGATCACTATTTTTTACTTTTCTTTGTCAAGTCCATTTCACGGGTTCGAACCAGCAATCCTCGGATTAGTAGCTGAATGCCTTAACCACTCGGCCACGGAGGCCTCCATCAACTGCTGGAGATTATTTTATTGTATCAAACTCTGAACCACCAGATCTCAGATATCGCAATCGTCAAAGTGGAGGTGAAAAATCAACGAACTTGGATTACCACAATCTATACAAAATTGCCAAATTGTCGAATGTTTGCCAAAACTGTTAACGCAATAGCGAGCGAATAGGTATTTTGTCCAACTATAAAGTTGCCAAGTGACGGGATATATTTTGAGTTTTCCAATTGTGGTTGAATAAACAAGTAGTTGGGCATCCTATAGTTGCGGCTAGCCTAACCACTGGCAACTATCGGGCATGCAACTGCTGTTTAGTAACCCACAATCGGAAAACACAAATTGCATCCTCCCACTTGGCAGTTGGCCCTGCCAAGTTGGCACTTTTTTTTCACTTGGCACATTTTAGTTGGATAAAATATCTCGCTTGCCACCGTGGTATTAGCTTTGGCAAATATTCGACAATTTAAAAATTTTGAATGTAATGTGCTAATACAAATTTGGCGATTGTTCTCCTTCAGTTTGACGATTATTTCGAAAGAAAGACCCGGGAACGATGCCTCTTATTTTTGAACCATGGTCAGATGACGAGGACAACACCTAAGCTGGCGTGGGTGAATTATGTTATTTAATTTTAATTTGGTTTATTTTGGTTTGGTTAATTAACGTCGCACTAGAACTGCAAAATGGTCTATTGGCGACACTTCAGGGCCTATCTCGAAGGAAAGACCTGGGAACAATGCCTCGTATTTTTGAACCATGGTCAGATGACGAGGACAACACCTGAGCAGGCACACAACGCAACTTCGATAGGCATCAGGACATTGGACCCCGATCAGATTTATCGTGCACCAGTCCCATATACACGGTAGTCTAATTTGTAGGATGTTCTGGACGACTTCCTAGTATTTTTGTAGCGAAGCTGGCAACCCTCTGATTTCAAGATCACTACTTTTTTTTTCTTTGTCAAGTCCACCGCACGGGTTCGAACCAGCAATCCTCTGATTACTAGCTGAACGCCTTTATCCACTGGACCATTGGAGGCCGTAATCTACTATGGAGAATTTTTCAAATTAAAAAATTGGGTTAATTGTCAAAAAACCTGGACATTACAGAATGTGATGAGCGTGGAAGGGGTTGTTAAAATACAAATTTAACATTACAAATTTAATATTGATTTCAACGATTTTAGTTTCAATGTTTTTAAAATAAATGTAAAAATATCGAATTCCGCGAAACAAATTATGTGGTTTTGCAAAATCCTTACAATAATACTTATTCCATGTTACAGTAAAGAAATAAAAACAATAATTCGCCACTAGGGACAAAACTCAGAATCCACAATTTGTTTTTAATAAATTTACTAAACCCGCTTTTGTTAGACGAACAAGAAAAAGAGTAAAAAATTAACTAATATTTTAATTAATTAAAATATATAGTTAGTCAAAATTGAAGAGGAGGGGGGGTGTCAAATAAATGACTTCAGGATATCTATTATGGGTTAAACGAGTTTTTATTTTTAGTTAATTAACATCAGATATTTTTTTGCTTTTTAATTCATTCAATAAAATGTTTTCTAAAAAGTATTTGTTAGCTTACTATTTATTATTTTTTATATAAAATCTTTAAATTTCATTAAATAAGTTATTATTATCTGTCTAAGTTATTTAAAGAACACATTTAATTAAGTTAGTCTAAAAAATTACAATCCTTAAGGGCATTAAACGTAAATAAAATTTTACTTTTCTAAAATTTATGTTCGATTTTTTTTAAAGTTTAAAGCGGCAAAAAAAATGAAAAAATCATATGTATTTACTAAAATGTAAATAATGCTAATTGTGAAAAAATAATAATTTGTATTTTTTTTTGAAGGTTTAACAAAGGAAACACATTTTGAAGCATCAAATATTATGCTAGTAATACACAGGGGAAAATTGTTGCAGTTTTAAAAAACACACTATAAACCGACGGGTATTTTGTTTAATCATTTAATTGTATTTGAAAAGTATTGAATAATATAATTAAACTCAGAATGATTTATAAAAGTCTTCTTTAGAGATTTATTTTTTCAAGTAGCTATATTTCCAATAACAAATATTTCATTTAACTGACTGTTCTTACATTGACATCTATTAAATTCACCATTTCGAGAACCGAAAACACTGAGTGTTCATCATCGAAAAACCACTCAGCTGCCCCATTCCGATTTATAATCGGTCACACGACCTTCCGAGTAAAAAGAATCGAGTGAAATAATCGATCCAATTTCGATCCAATTTTGTGATGTGTTCACCACAGGCCATCGAATCTGTGTCTCTTATGAGCAGTCAGGCTGAAATGATGGAGTGTTGCTCCATTCGCCTGACAGCCTTAGATCAGATTTTTCGGCTAAAAGATTTTTTCGTGTGAGATTTCTTTTTTGTTTCTTTCTTCACCTGTGTATTAAGGGGAGAAAATTTTATTTTGAAAAGGGTTATGTTACACGCTACTTTGTTGCTATCCATGTGGTTTTCTGTGAAAACAAGATGGGCATAAAAGTGTGGTTATTTATGGCAAGGGATTTGGTTTAAAGTGAACTCCATTTCAGACCAATATACCTTAGAAGCAATTTTCTTCATTTTTTTTTGTCAACTTTATAAGACTTTGCCCAGTTTAAAACCCGAAAAATTTAACATATCTGTCAAAAAAAAAATATTAATCGGAGAAATAATTAGGTAATTGTTAATTTATTATGATAAGAAGAATGGTTGAGATACATATAATTAAATTACAAATATACTTAAAATTCAGACGGTAAGATAATATATTGACTAATAATCCTTATTAAATTATACACCTTACTATAATTGATAACTACTATAAAATATATGTTATATTTTAGAGTAGCACCCAGGCTAAGTATTGTTTTCTTTATAATATCGTTTAAAATGTATGAATTATGTTATTTAATTTGAATTTAGTTTGGTTTGATTAAATAACGTCGCACTAGATCTACACAATGGGCTATTGGCGACGGTTCGGGTCAAAGGAAAGACTCGGGAACGATACCTCGTATTTTTGAACCATAGTCAGATGACGAGGATAACACCTGAGCTGGCGCCCACTGCAACCTCAATGCGCGTCAGGGCATTGGACCCTGATCAGATGTATCGTGCACCAGCCCCATATACATGCCTGTATAATTTGTTAAATGTTCTGGTTTGGTTTTGTTAATAATGTCGCACTAGAGCTGCATAGTGGTCTATTGGCGACGGTTCGGGGTCAATCTCGAAGGAAAGACACGGGAACACATACATATTCACACACACATTCATACATGCACCTCGTTATTTTAGAACCATGGTCAGATGACGAATTAAATGTTCTGGACGACTTTTATAGTATTTTTGTAGCGAAGCTGGCAACCCTTCAATCGCAAGACCACTACTTTTTTACTTTTCTTTGTTATGCCCACCGCACGGGCTCGAACTAGAAATCCACCGATTACCACCTGAACGCCTTTATCCACTGGGCAACTGAAAGTTCCCTCAATTTATCAATTTTTGGTGTTGAGTTCTTTTTTAAAGTGCGAAAATTGGTTATTCATAAATGAAATTTAATAATAAAACGTACGACATCCTATCGGAAGGACACATGTACTACCAGCAGAAAATTCTGCTTGCTTGTTGGGTGCCAGTTCAGGAGTTTTCTCGTCATCTGACCATGGTTCTAAAATAACGAGGTGCATGTATGAATGTGTGTGTGTTCCCGGGTCTTTCCTTCGAGATTGATCCTGAACCGTCGCCAATAGCCCACTGTGCAGCTCTAGTGCGACGTTAATTAACAAAACCAACCAATCAAAGTGAATACGAAACGGATATCCTGCCGACAGGACGCGTTGTTTGGTTGGCCGACTTCAAAAGTGCTTTCTGTAGGTCCTTCTGTCAGGACTTCTGCCTGTACGCTCTACCATTAAAGTGTATTCCATCCAAAAATTTCATAATACTAATATTGAAAAACATTTACATTACCATAAAAGTATTTTGAATTTTATAATAAATTTGCATCATTTTTAGATAATCATTTGGGGGAAGTTAACGCTCGCCATCTCCCTGAGCTTGCTGCACAAGACCCCCTAGCCTTTCGGCGAGAAGTGTGTTCTTGACCCTTGCTGATACTAAATTTTCTTAAACCAAGAATAAGACGCGCCTCATGCATTTGAAATGCAAAAAATAGTTATATAGTGAAACGAATTCGCCACTATGGTTTCATTAGCTGACATTTAAGATAAACCGGGTCATTTTTTTCAAATGTACAGTGTACAATGTACAGTACAGTACAATGTACAGTACAGTACAATGTACAGTACAGTACAATGTACAGTACAGTACAATGTACAGTACAGTACAATGTACAGTACAGTACAATGTACAGTACAGTACAATGTACAGTACAGTACAATGTACAGTACAGTACAATGTACAGTACAGTACAATGTACAGTACAGTACAATGTACAGTACAGTACAATGTACAGTACAGTACAATGTACAGTACAGTACAATGTACAGTACAATGTACAGTACAGTACAAGTACAATGTACAGTACAGTACAAGTACAATGTACAGTACAGTACAAGTACAATGTACAGTACATCAAAATGTACAGTAATTTAATATTGTTAATCACAGTTTCTGTACAAGCCATCTTAACAATGCGATCTGACACACTTAAAATAGTTGTTCAGAAGATGGTTTTCCACGTTATTTCCACATCCGCTCTAAAATAAGTATATATAGTTTAACTATAAAACATTTAAAAGCTGAACCTCTTCATGTTAGCCAAGTTAAAGAAAGTCGCCCTGCCTGTGGGCTAATTCCTAAATATGGGGAGAAAATGTTGCTTTGGTAGGCAGGACAAAGAGTTATCAAAGCATTGTGAAAGGACGACGTGCCTTACAATAAGAGGCGTCTAACTGTCTGACGCACGGATCGCTAACAATTCTTCCTCGCAGCATGTAGATTCGCAAATGGGGGAAGAGTCACTTGAGGGGAGGAAAAACTGTAAAGCCAAGCTGAAGACGAACTGTAAAGCCAAGCTGTAGAAACCATTAGTCAAACGTCACATGTCCGTGTAATTACCTGTTCTGCTGCAAACAGCATACTTCATACCTCCAATGCTTTATAAATTATTATCACCCTCATTGATCAAAATTGTTCTAAGCCCATCTCTAGACCTGTAAAAGATACGAGACACATAATGGGCCAGCCCACACGTGAAGCTATAAAATTAAAGTAAAGTCTGTAACTTTAATTTTATATAACATGTTTAAAATTATGTGTTTGTTTAATTCGTAAAATATTCGGTTATTTTTCTTAATCGCAATAACTGTATAAAAACATTTTATTTTAAGAACAGCATTAAAGTGGATTGGAATTTATGCTTCACGTGTGGGCTGGGCCATTATGTGTCCCATATCTTTTACAGGTCTAGAGATTTATTAAAGTATATTACTTTTATTCTACCAAAATTATAAATATTGAGTGTTTATTTTCATGCATTTTTTCTCCACTATTCCCAATATTCATATTTTTTATGATAATAATTGAAATCTTCCATAATATTCATACTTGCAGAATAATCAGCAATGAGATTATTTCCGACCTTAAGGATAGAAAAATCTGATTTTTAAAAGTTATAAAACCAATAAGTTTTATACTGAATGTTTCATATAGGAAAAAGTAACAAATAAGAAGTAAAAAGTAGGCAATCGAAAGGTTTCGTTGGAAATTTTATTAATTGATTTAACATAAAAGATTTGTTTCAATCATATGCTCATTATACAGGTTTCAAAGTAACACTTTCGCTGAATTCAACTTTACTAAGGTCATTATGGACTCAGAGAAAAAAATATTTAGCTCCGAAAGATTTAATATAGTAACCAAAAAATATAGCAGAAACATTTCCTTAATCAAACGAAATGTCTATCTTCATACGCTTTAATTAATGCTGCACTTTAATCCTTTAAAAAAGCGAGGTTTTTTTTCTATCCAACAGGCGCGTACATTTTTTTCAACACTGTAACAGCTCGAATGTAAATGGTAAATTGTAATTTAATGATTGCGACATTTTCTTTTTTACCCTTCTCCCAAAACCAACAACTTTTCGTTAAATTAAGAGATTAAAAGTGACTGCTCAATAAATCATTTTTTATTTCTGTTTAAATAAGGTTTTTTTTAATCAATTTCTAAAAGATATATGCTCTCGGGCTATTTTAGTTAACGGAAATAAGTTCATTATAAATTCAAAATTTTGCACTTAAATACAAATTGAAAGCAAATGTCACGATGCAATTTTTTTCATACGCAAAACACTTTTATATACACTGTAAAAAAAATGCTTAAAAATGAGTACATGACCGTACTTGTTTTATTTTAAGTACAATTGCATAGTAAATGAGCGATGACGTACTCAAATTTAGATAATCGTAAAATAGAACAGTGTGATTTAATAGTGCTCATCTCAGCTTCTGTTCAAGTCATCTTAACAAAGCAGCGACCTGACAAACTTAAAATACTTGTTCAGAAGATGGTTTTCCTACATTATTTGATGTCGATTGCTTGAATGGAAACTGAGTTATTACGACTCACTTATGTTACTTCACGTTCTTTTTGGCACTCCTTTTTAAAATTACTTCTGTTTATAGTTTCTTTGCATCGCATTGATAGCTTTACGGTTAAGACTCTGGACATGGGTTCGATTCCCGATAAGTTCAAGTTGTAATTGTCGCCATTAGTTGAAAGGGATTTATGAAGGCAAGCTAATGCTCTTTTTATTCATTTTTACTCATTTTTTAGTACACATAGTTTAAAAAATTAAACTTGTGTATTCGGAGCTATGATAAAAATCGAATGTAATCAAAAATGAGTACATTTTACTAAATTTTGAGTACCTATTTTTAACAGTGTATATCGTCAGATTAATTTGCAAAACGCGTAACTCAAAACCGGAAGAACTAGCAACTGTATCGGTATTTGGCTTGGTATTTGTTTTAGAAATTTGCCAAATAGTCCGGTACTTTGGATGCATGCGCCATTTTTTTGCTGATCGTTCACAATTGAAAAACATAGAGAAGTAATATCCTTGACAACATAAAGCACGTTATTCTTATTTTTTTAACCGACTGACAGCACGCTAACCAAAACTTTAAAATAAAACCGCCAAATCGCGCGCCAGAAAGAGAGGTTATCAATTCGAATATTATGTGTTTTATATTATGTATGTTCGCGCAAAATTTCAGTTCTAAATTAGATATTTAAAGAACTTTTTTTGTTTGATAATGTATGTTTCACTTGAGCACCTTTTGAAAAAAAATATCCGGTTAAATATCCAGCATTAAATATCCGGAATTCTTAATTAACCGGACCGTTTGAAAAAAAAATATTGTTCGATTCCGAAAATTCTTTTTTTGTTGAATAGAGAATAGAGAAAAAGCCGCTGAGGCAAAAACTGCTTATCTGGAAAAACAAGTAGGTCCAGGTACTCATTTTTAAGTACTATTTTTACAGTGTAGTGACAACAATTTTATCATTTCGAGATCTTTCTACTACTGATAATATCAGAATTTTGCTCATAATAAACACAAAATATTCATTGTCCATAACAAAGCAGTTTACCACATTTTTTACAGACCCATAATTGCAAATCCGATAGGGCACATAATTCGTCCCCCTTCACATAGAGAACACGAATGCAAAAAAAAATGTCTCCCACCCCCCAATGTAATAGAATAAAGCAGCAAAGCAGCTGCGTCCAAAAAAAAATAGTCAAAACACCAACAAAAAAACATTTGAGGTTTTCCAATTCTATTCCTTGCCTCCAAAGAAAATATCTACAAGACGTAGAGCCCCATAACACCCTGGAAAAGAAACACACAGAAACAAAAACAAAAACAAAAAAAATTACGGGGTGAAGAAATCAAAGAATCGGAGAAAATATATCAGAAGAAAAAAAAAGAAATATTGAACTGAAAGGGAGGTTTCTCTCGCAACAAAAACCATGCAATAAGACAAAAATAGCCAAACAAAATGAAACAAAGAATGGCCCCAACGCAAAACAAAGAAGGAGTGTAAGATTTCCGTTGGGTTTTGGGGGGCGTAAAATATTTACGAGACCACGCGGTCAATACATAAATATTCGTGGGAGATATTTTCGAATTATAGAATAAAATATCAAGGTTTTGGTGAGCTATGTAAGGAATTCTCAAGGTTTTAAAATTGAGCACTGTATTATACAGAGCTCGGGCTGCGCGTCACTTTTTTAAACCCTAGTACTATTAATTTTCGAATGTTTTCATAATTGCCACATTAATTTTGTATTAGATAAATTATGATTTTCTAATGTCATATTATTTGTAATATTGTTTCCAATAATGTAATATTATTTGTAATGTTGTTTCCAATAATGTAATATTATTTGTAATGTTGTTTCTAATAATGTAATATTATTTATTATATTGTTTCTAATAATATAATGTTTTATCTCATCTAATATTATTTATTGTAATATTTTTTCTAATATCGTAATATTGTTTCCAATATTGTAATCTAGTTTCAAATTTTGTAATATTGGTTTTAGTATTGTAATATTGGTTTTAGTATTGTAATATTGGTTTTAGTATTTTAATATTGTTTCTAATATTATAATATTGTTCATTATTTTGTAATATTGTTTCTAGTATTGAAATTTTTTTTCTAATATTATAATATTGTTTGTAACATTTTTTCTAATATTGTAATATTGTTTCTAATATTGTAATATTGTTTCTAATATTGTAATATTGTTTCTAATATTGTAATATTGTTTCTAATATTGTAATATTGTTTCTAATACTGTAAACGAATTTATATTGCGATATTGTTTCTAATATTGTTGATGTTTTTTCAAAAATTGCAATATTTCTTTTTATATTATATGTTTTTTTTAATATTGTAATATTTTTAATGTAATATTATTTCGAATATTGTTTTCAATATAATTTCTAATATTATTTCTAATAATTTTGTAATATTTTTTGTAATATTACTTTGAATATTTTTTTAATATTGTTTTCAATATTGTTTCTAATATTGTTTTCAATATTATTTCTAATATGTTTTCAATGTTTCTAATATTGTAATATTCTTTGTAATGTGATTTTTAATGTTTTTACAATGTTATTTCTAATATTGTAATTTTTTTCTAATATTATTTCAAAAAAAAATTCTAATATTTTTTCCAATATTTTTTCAAATATTGTGATATTCTTTGTATTATAGTATTGTTTCTAATATAATAATATAGTTTCTAATATAGTAATATACTTTCTAGTATAGTAATATTGTTTCTAGTATTGTAATATTGCTTCTAATTGTATTATATTATTTTTAATATTGAAATCTAATTTTTTTTTAATTTATAGTCTTTTTTAATTAATTTTCTATTTTAAATAATTATTTAAATTAGTTTTTATTCTCAGTTTTATGAATGTTCGCAAATTTACAATAAAGGCTTATAGATTTTACTACATTTTATTAATACTAATTATTGAATTCCACCGTAATGCTTGTATGGTAATTTGGTTCCCTTCACTTGCCATACCCACGAACTCTCAATGGTAATAAATTCTCCTCTAAACGATTCCCAACAATGAACTAGTCGCTATAACGAAACAGCGTTATTTAAAAAATGTTGGTCAATTTATTAGCACTTGTTACAAGGAAGGTGTTGTCATATAGTTGAGTCAATATATAGATGAGTCCATATAGTTGAGTCAATATATAGATGAGTCCATATAGGTGAGTCAATATATAGATGAGTGTCATATATGTGAAACAATATATAAATGAGTGCCATATGGGTGAGTCAATATATAGGTGAGTGCCATATTGATGAGTTGGCATATGGGTTTATAGATTCACAAATGTGAACAAAATACTTTATAAGTGTTCATTATCTTTAATTTCTGAATTTCGTTACTTTAGAATTAATTCAAAATTTTGCTAAGCAAAACATCTTCTCAACTTCGGAAACTGGGCTTTGTAAAAGAATATATAAATAACTCTTATATATTCCTAAAATTGGAATGGTATGTTCCAAACAAAAAAATCAAAATTGAGTTTTTTTCGTTGCTGATCCCCATACAATATACACAGTAAAAATACAAAATATATATTTATTTATTAATACTGCACTATGGAAATATTGAGAAACATACCAATAGTTCTTTGCACTGTGACTTGTGCTTTCTTTCCTTCGAACCTTAAGAGAAAACCGACCATTATTGAATTGGGCGACGTTTGTAAGCGAGCAATGTAAAGAAGTGCGTTTGCGAGTCCATGATATCTACTAAAAGACTTCTTTTTCAATATCGGAAATGAAATCGCAAAAGAAATTCAAATATCGATGCGATATTGGATACGCTTTGCAGCTTGAAGAAAAAAGAAATAAAATAGTTTCTGTATATTTACATTGCTTATTCGTTATTAATGCGAACTGCATCGTGTATCCCTTCTGCAAATTCCAATAACTTTCTATTATACTCCATAAACATTTGGAGCCACGGTGGCTTAGGTGGTAAAGTAACGGACTCGTGGTCGGAGGGTCGTGGTTCGAACCTCAACGTTGATAGATGTGTGATAGTCTACACTTCGTGGCCGAAACTTCACCAATCCATATTGTCGTGGGTACGAAACTTCGCGCAATTTAAAATTTTCTATCGGATGCGGCAAACTTAGCCGAA
Source organism: Troglohyphantes excavatus (assembly GCA_963932185.1). Classification (NCBI taxonomy): domain Eukaryota; kingdom Metazoa; phylum Arthropoda; class Arachnida; order Araneae; family Linyphiidae; genus Troglohyphantes; species Troglohyphantes excavatus. The sequence goes on from OZ010668.1 coordinate 6,710,968, forward strand.
ATAAACTTAGCCATATCTCTGTCACATTAAACTTAAATCTTCGGATCAACCCATGTGTTGGAGGCCTCCGTGGCCGAGTGGTTAAAGGCGTCAGCTAAAAATCCGAGGATTCCTGGTTCGATGCTAGGCTATAGACTTTACAAAGAAAAGTTAAAAAAAAGTAGTGATCTTGTGATCGGAGGGTTGCCAGATTTGCTACAAAATACTAGAAAAGTCGTCCAGAACATCCACAAAAGTTAACGGCGTGTGTACGGGACTGATGCACGATACATCTGATCGGGGTCCAAAGTCCCGACGTCTATTGAAGGCGTTGGGTGCCAGTTCAGGTGTTTCCTCGTCATCCGACCATGGTTCTAAAATAACGAGGTGCATGTATGAATGAAAGTATGTATGAATGTAAATGTGTTCCCGGGTTTTTCCTTCGAGATTGACCCCGAACCGTCGTTATTTGCCCACTGTGCAGCTCTAGTGTGATGTTAATTAACCAAACCAAGCCAGGTGTTGTCCATATAATACAAAGTTCACAAATAGGAAAAGATAACGTTTGCCCTGCATTTATTTTTAAGTTTAATTCCTAACTTACGATACATACGGTACATACATACATTTACACCATGAAGAGGAGATATACGAGGTGTGGCGAGAAAAAAACCGAACTGATGCTATAAAAAAATTTTATTTTCCATTATTTACAATTTGATGTTATCTCCTTCAATGTACTCTCCTCCTCGGTCTACACACCGCTCCATACGAATTTTCCACTGTTCATAGCAATGCTGCAGATCATTTTACAGGCAAGTCCACACATTACTTCCGTCGCTTTTTCTTTTACTGCTTCAACACTCTCAAATCTAGTTCCTTTCAAAGCTGACTTGACTTTAGGGAAAAGAAAAAAATCACAGGGGGCCAAATCAGGTGAGTAGGGTGGATGGTCTAAGATGGGAATGTTGTGATTGGCTAAAAACGTCTTCACTAACAACGCATTGTGAGCTGGGGCATTGTCTTGGTGCAGGATCCATGTCTTTTTTTTCCACAAATCGTTCCGTTTTCTCCGTACTCGCTCACGTAGGGTAGTCAGGACGCTAATGTAGTAATGCTGATTCACTGTTTGTCCCTCTGGTACCCAATCAATGTGTACAATCCCTTTGACATCAAAAAAACAATCATCATTGCCTTGAATTTCGATTTTGACATTCGTGCTTTTTTTTTGTCGTGGAGAATCAGGAGATTTCCAATGCATCGATTGGCGTTTGGTTTCGGGATCGTAAGTAAAAAACCACGATTCATCACAAGTAATAACATTTTGTAAAAAGGTGGGATCACGTTCAATGTTTCCTAGGATGTCAGAACAAATCATTCTTCGGCGTTCCTTCTGTTCAATTGTGAGACACTTTGGAACCATTTTTGCACACACTTTGTGCATGTTGAAACTTTCATGAAGAATCTGCCTAACACTTTCCTTGTCAATTCCTGTCAACTCAGACATTGCTCTGATTGTTAAACGGCGATCTTCTCGAACAAGTTTGCCGATTTTTTCAATGTTTGCATCTGTTTTTGCTGACAATGGTCTGCTAGTGCGAGCGTCATCACTTGTGTCTTCGCGGCCATCTTTAAATCGTTTAAACCACTCAAACACTTGTGTTCGCGATAAACAATCATCGCCGTACACTTGTTGCAACATTACAAACGTTTCACTTGCAGATTTTCCAAGTTTGAAAAGAAATTTGATGTTAACACGCTGTTCTTTCTGTACACTCAACATTTTTCCGACGCACAGACAAAACGTCAACTACTTAGAACAGACGCCACGGGCAGACTGAGTGCAGGGGGCAGATAAAACTCGAGCAGTAGGCGGAGCAAGAGTCACGTGACAGGCCAGGCGACTTTCAGCCTTATTGCATTCGTTTTATTGTTTCACCTGTGCTAGTTCGGTTTTTTTCTAGCCACACCTCGTATATAATTAAAAATGAAGAATATAAATTTAATATAATTTAAGCGCAAGGAAATAAAAACTGTTAAGATTGACAAATGTCTCCCCTTTTCCCCTGACTTTCCAACTTTAAAAAAGAAAAAAAATACTTTCATTATTTTTTTAAAAACTATCTTCAAACATTTTATTTGAAAATAAAAAATTATGTTTCGAACAAATAAAATTTACAATTGCATAGTCGAACCTCTGCACCTGCAAAATATCAAAGAATATAAAACACGCAAACAATTTCAATAATGAAGACATAACAGGAGATGACTGCATTTGCAGCCACATCACCACAATCGTTAATTACCGCAAAACGCAACTGATGAGTTTATGCAGATGTTTAAACATAAATGCCACACTCTAACAAATAGCAATTTATTCCGCTAATTCTTCTAACCTAACAGTTGGACCAATTACAGTACTTCAAAGAATCCCAGTTATTGCTCACCGCCTCTAATTGGCTAAATTAGTCACGTGACAGCTTCTTTCTTTGTGATTTAAAGACTAATGTACGTGTCTTTAGGGAAAAAGGAAAAAGTAATTAAACCTGCCAAACAGTTTATGTTAAGTATCTCCAATAGTTTTCCTTTTAGCAAATAGGTAATTTTGGGGAATAGATTACGGATATTTCGATAATTGGTTGGAAGGCAAATAATTACGGAATCGTACTTTGCTTTTAATTATGATTTTTGGAAAAGGGAAATTTATGTGTGCTGTTTTACCTATACCATGTTGATTTTGGCAAAAAGTATGATAATCCGATTTTTTTAAAGTTTATACAGGGTAATCCAAAAGTAACAGGGAAAAGGATTCATTAACTCGAAAAGCATAAACTTTAACATTATGCGGTTTGTTCATATGTGCACAAAAACACCTGAGTTTTTTTTAGTAACGGAAAAAAAATATATAGTAACATGTTCCAGTATTGATGACGCTTTAATTGTGTTTATCACTGTGCACTTGTAATTTCATGTAGTTTTATATTTTAAACTTTATATCGCAAAGATAACATGCTTCATTTTTTATTAAAAAGCTTTAAATGGTGGTGGCTGTATTTCGACAACAGCAGATCTGAGACAACTACAGCACTTCCTGTCGGCAACAAATCAAACTATTTTAGTGTATTTTTTTGTGTTTATAAAACAAATCTCATGTATATCTGTGCATTTCTGATATTTCTCTTCTATACTTTTAAAATTATATTTTTCTGTTACTTTTGTATCACCCTATACACATAAACAAATAAAACATATTTTATTATTATACCGCTATCAACAATCCGTATTTATTTTCTTCTGTCCGTCAATATTTTACTATTTGTTCGCTTTCATGTAAGTATACAAAAATACACTTTTATTTTCTCCTTACCAATAGCGGGCCCCTAGTTGCCAAGTGGATAAAGGCGTTCGGCTAGTAATCAGAGGATTGCAAGTTCGAGTCCGACTGATGGACCTGACTATAGCTATTTTGTTTAATTTTCAAACTGGAAAACAATCCGTATATGTCTAACAAAATTACTAACAAGAATTCATGTTGACTGATAAACTGGTGTGATCAGCGAGCATTGTATAGAAAGCCGTATGTCACGTGCTTATTACGTCACAAACTGTAGGTTGATTCTAGGTTCTGAGTGTGTTGTGACCAACAGGAGGTACGATTTCGCCTTCCATCGCACCGTTTGGAGTACGCAGTTTCTAACGTAGTAAGCACGTGCTATACGGCTTTCTATGTAGTGGGCGCTGGTGTGATTGGATAAAGACCAGGGTTGAAAGATTAGCAGAGGTCTGAAGCATATCTAAAAACATAAGCAGGTCCCGTGCGCTTACCACGCTACTACTCTAATATAGTACAGTGTTTATGGTGATGTTAGAACACCAATTTACGTATCTTATGTTTCCTCTCTATCTATTCAACTTAAAATTAGTCGGAGAAAAAATTTACAAAAAACTCTTGACAAACTAAACATCATTTTCCCTACACAAACAGCCGATTATATCCTCGGGTTAAAGACACCAACTGTGCAGCACTTACACAAAAGGACTGGGAAAAAAAACACCGCCCCACAAAAATCTGCATATTTTATTCGATCTGTTTAGAAACGCGGACCTCTTACGAAGAAAAGGACAGAAGAAAAACCCTTCTATCCTCCGGAATAGAACAAAAAGTCAAAATTGAAGGAGGCAACTGTTTCAGCCGTTGGTATGCCCGGGATGTTTCCAATAACGCACAAAAGAAATTGTTATTTTTTGGGCTTTTGTTCGTCCTTCTTCTGTAAACTTTTTTTATTCTATTTCATCCACGGCGCATCACGAAGACTATATATCTGTCCGTATATATCTATGTGGAGATACATATAAATATACAACGCTGGATAGTCGCCCATGTTGGCGACGTATGCTGGAACGTGCGCGGAGAACAGAAATGCCGAGGAGAAAAACGCACTTTGGAATAAAAAATGGCGCCGTGTTTCTTTTATTCCATTTCGACTTTTATTTGGCGCTTTTTTTTATTATTGTATTATTCCGTAAATATAAACGAACGGCTGCCACTAACGTCGTTGACTTTTTTTGTTTGTTTTCTTATTTGGCTGCAAGAGACGGAACAGAGTGGACCCAGCTGTATGTGGAATATGGACGTAGAGGTAGGGAAATATTCAGCTGCCCTTCCGTTTTTGCTTCTTGCGAATGTCGCCGTTTGGCGATCCGTCGTTCCACCTGAAGAAATAGAACTTTGCATGTATATGAAGTGCTTTCAACGGGATTGAACAGTCTGGAATAAATAAAGGTGTAGAAATGGATTGTTTAGGTTCTGCTTTTCATATTATAATGACATTATTTGTTTACAAAACATAATTTTCAAATATTGTAATTTGTGTAATCGCAGTCCGAATGCGAAAGTTTAACGGTTGCCATTCGCCTTGTATATTAACCCTCTGAGCGGTTAGACAAAGGACAAAATTGTAAAGTTATCTCTGCAACAAATATTACTTAATATTTACAATGCAAAAATATAATATATATTTTTTTTATTGATTTAATAGATATTGTTTCCAAGAAACACCCCAACGCTTTGGATTTAAAAATTATTTCATCATCGAATATTTTAGTGAATTTAAAGTTTTAGTGTACTGTTTGAAAAATTGTAATATCCTTGGACGATTTACGATGTTCATCTCCGTTAGAGGGTTAACTGAAATGACATTCAACTCATCATTGGGAAACCTAGGTTGCACACAATGAAGCCAAATAATACATCTACCTGCCAAGTCACGGACATTGGTGTTAATCTCTTTTCGGAATTTCGGACTTACGCCACTAAGAAGACTGCCATCCCAAATACCTTTTGAAGTGAAGTATTGTATCTTAAGACATGTGGAAAAACTCATAAGTTCATTTTTGATCATTTTGTGCATGCATTTTTCTAAAGTAAACTGTTGTTGAAAAAAAATCAATAAGTCAATACCGATTCTGGTTAAGAAATAAAAAACAGCTTTACATATTGAGACTAACTCTGCCTTCTATGGTTCTGCCAAAATTGAAAGCCAACCACCCCAAAACAAACTTTTGTGATATAGTGTGTTTTTCAACCAAAATCACGATATTAAAAATTCAGCATTACAGAGAATAATCTACATAATATTATAACAATATATTAATTAGATTTTCAAAAAACAATTGCGTATGTTATGGACAAATAATTAGATATTTCTATTGGCTCTGGATTTTCTATCAGGTAAAAGTTGTTTTCACAGGCACTGCAATGAGCACTGTATGTATTTTTATCCATATCCAATGCATACAAAATATGAGAAATTTTTTCACATCTTTACATGTTTTAGCTTTCTAATGAATGTTATTTATTTACACGGTATTAGTAACAATGGACCACTAGCATTGTTATTCTAATCATAATACCCGTCAATGTGATTATTACAAATGCAGTGTTAAACTAACTCTTAATAACTAGTACAACATTCATTTATGATGTTACTATTTTTAACACTGAGTAAATTGTAACTCGCCAGCTATTGATTTAAATCTAAAAAAAAAAAATACTAAGAGCATTTTTGCTATTTTCCCCTTAATTCTTATAACAAAACTATTTCAAAATTTAAAAACCATTCATAGGGTTAAAATATAATAATCTTTATATAATAATATTATATCTCCTACATTTCTTACACACATTAATTCCCTTACATATTAAAACTAAAATTCCACAAGCCAATCTATTTCACGTTAAATCTCCACCAAGAGATAAGTTTGCCTCGCAACCTGCAGCATCGAACCTTACCCACCACGCGATAAGCCAGCAGCAGCCCCAAAACTTCTCCACCCCAACTCATTCCACTTAAAACAGCAATTGCCGAATGGATAACTGCAACTCCACCATGCCCCATCCGTTAAGTGGCATTTCAGTGCACGCGTCTAAAACCACAGAGTTCAAGTGGATAGACGTTCAGACGAAACCACCAACTGCGTGAGTATCGGTAACTCGGCCGTGAATGAGATACCGTTGGAAAACTCGCCAAGTTCTAATAAAGATAAGATTGTTCTGGAATATTCTCTCTTGGTTGTAGATGGGAGCGTAGAGGGATGGTCGTATTTCATCAAATTTGTGAATGGAGAAACAGACAAGGGTGGATTTAGAATTGAATATGATGGTTTCCAGCAAAAAAAGTCAGCATGAAACCTTCATCAAAATTGTCAAATTGAAGGTTCCAAAAAACTGCAGTTTTTTGGAAGTTTTTACTTTTCCTGCATAAAACCTTTAAAATATCTGCATTTTCCCTTCATGATTAAAAATTGAAGGTTTTTTTGCAGGTTTTTATGAAGGTTTTTTACAGTTTTTATGAAGGATATTGAAACAAAAACTTTTAATTTTATAGATCTTCAAAAAAACTGCAGTTTTCCTGCATAAAACCTTCAATTTCAAAATTTTGATGAAGGTTTTATGCTGAATTTTTTTTGCTGGGTTACAAGATAGAATGTCATTTTTAGAAAGGTGTGGGGAAAGTTAACCATCTGTCGGATAAACAAAATTTCGAATATGTAGGTCTGTTTTCACTGCAAAAAGATATTTTCAACACATTCCTTTATTTTCAAAAAAAAATTAATTATATTATTACGAAAGTTTTTAAGAGTTCTCTTAAAAAAATGAGTACCTGAGCATACTCGTTTTTATTTGAGTACAATTCCATCGTAAATAACCGATGACGTACAAATTTAAGTAATCATACTTTCTCAAAAAATGAGCAGTGTGATTTAATATCGCTAATCTCAGCTTCTGTTCTAGCCATCTTAACAAAGCGACCTGACAGGCTTGAAATACTTGTTCAGAAGATGGTTTTCCACATTATTTTATATCGATTGCTTAAATTGAAACTGAGTTATATATAGTTTGGTTTGGTTTTGTTAATTAACGTCGCACTAGAGCTGCACAGTGGGCTATTGGCGACGGTTCGGGTCAATCTCGAAGGAAAGACCCGAGAACACATACACATTCACATTCATACACACATTCATACATGCACCTCGTTATTTTAGAACCATGGTCAGATGACGAAGAAACACCTGAACTGGCACCCAACGCCTTCAATAGACGTCGGGACTTTGGATCCGATCGGATTTATTGTGCACCAGTCCCGTATACACGCCAGTATAATTTGTTGGATATTCTGGACGACTTTCTAGTATTTTTGTAGCGAAGCTGGCAACCCTCCGATCGCAAGATCACTACTTTTTTACTTTTCTATGTCAAGTCCATTGCACGGATTCGAACCACCAATCCTCTGATTAGTAGCTGAACGCCTTACCAACTGAGCAACTGGGGCTCGAGTTATATATAACAACTAAATTATCTTACTTACCATTTTTTGGCACACATGTTTAACATTTTCTCTGTTTATAACTTCTTCATATCGCCGTGGTAGTTTAACGAAAAAAGCTGCGGTGCCTGAGGATCTGGGTTTGATTCCCGGTAAGTCTTGTTTGAAATTGTTCATATTTATTGAAAATTATTTATGAAGTCAGCCTATATGTGTGCTAACATCTGCTATTTTTATTCATTGTACAACTTTATGAGTGCATGCCTTTTTCAAATTTGAAGCTTATGTATTCGGAGCTATGATAAGCTTGGCATGGAATCAAAATTGAGTAGATTTTACCTATTTTTAGAAGTGTAGCAAATGACTTAAATGTGTATTTATAATGCGTAATAAAAAACTAAAATTTTAATTTTATCTATGTATAAAAATATTTTTTTTTTCAGTCAAAAGTTAGGCTTATCGAATGTACTCAAAACTGAGTAAATTTTACTTATTTTTGCGGAAAGTTCAAATTGCGGCCCACGGCAACCTTTTGTCTGGGCAATAAACAATTGTTTTCTTCTTTGAGAATATGGTAAACCGGCTCCCTTCGGACGCAATTGGGCTATTGCCTATTTTTGAGTACTTATTTTTTAACAATATATAAATGCGAACTTGACGACGACAGATATAAATACTAGTAGTACACAAAAATGTTTTGAATGACGTTCAAAATAGTTATTTGTCTTGTTGCAAAACTTTACCACGCCTCTTGATTCGCTTCAAAAATGGTCATTTGATGATATCTTTTTGAGATATATACATTTTTCACCACAACCGCAATTTGTAGTTTTAAAATAAAAAACATTTTGGGTTAATGACTAGTTTTTGTTACTACATAAATACAACACAAATAAATGAAAAATAACTTCAGAACACAGTATCATAAAATTAAGACTTCAAAAGTTTGAGTCACGGACTCTTTTCATACGTGCAAGTCGACTAACATTCTAACTAAAACACTTAACCATTTACATCAAGCGATGGAACTGCAAAATATAAAAGAGAAGCAAACTTCAAATGCCACTTAAAAACATACCTGCGCAAAATAGGTGTATTAAAAGTAATTTAATGCTTATAAAACATAAGGTATATTCAAGAAACTTCGTTTTTATCGTAAAGAGTCGTGCTACAGCTCGTTGAAAATGCGAAAGAATTCGCGTTTAATACCGCAACGCACCCTCATGAAGTCACTATCAAAGTCGTTAGGGAGATTAAAGGGAGAAATGTAGGGAGAAATAAAGGCTGGGGAAAACTTAAGGGAATATTTAAGCTGAAGAATGAAAGAACTTTGACTTTTTAATTGGGATTATCTTATTTCTTTCGGCGTGTCAGAGATTAATTAAAGTTAAAGTGTGTTTTAATATGCAAAGTAAATAACTAAGGTGGGGTGCGCGATAAAGTTTGTGTAACGAGCCACTTTAAATTCTAGCTGGAAATTAAAGACAAAAATGTATCTTTATGCTTGGATAAATAAGGTTGCTTGCTGTCTTAATTTGCATAAGTGTTTTTATATAAATTTGGTCTCTTAGAAAGGTTACCGTTGAAATTAGAGCGAGAAACTTGACATTTTAAAGACTGAACTGAAATTGAGTGCGAAATATATATATAATATTAAAATTTTGATTATTTTTAGGTAAATACAAGGAGTTCCACAATGGACTTCCTGATTTTAAAATTAAGGGAGACCCGAGCCCCAAATCCTAATTTGTTTATTAATGATTTCAGAAATACCATTTTTTTTATATATTATTAAAACATCTTTTTCTGAACAATAATCAAAAACAAAATTATATTTAAAAAAAAATATTTTTGTTATTTTTTGCGTTTTTTTAAGTTTAAAAAGACGTTTTTGAAAAACACTACTCCTCTTTCAATTTTTAATTTTTTTAATTTTTTTTAAATGATTAAATAACATCAATGTATATACTACAAACTTATGAATCGACTTTTGCAGATTTGTGTTTTAATTGTCTTCAAAAACTTATTTTAAGTCCGCAATCCAAAAAATATTCAAATTTTTAAGTTTAATAATTTGTAAAAAAATATTTTATAACTTAATTTAAAAAAAGCTATACATACGTTTCTTGAACAAATATTAGAGCTTCAAAAACTATTAACAGTTGAATTTTAAGTTACTTATTTACAAAGTCTTAGCATTTTAAACGTGACCAAAATTTTTAAAAAATATTTTGAGTAAATGACGATTGTTGCAGACGAAAAGTATGTAGATAGATGATAAATGGTATATAAACATAAAAAACATATGTTCTGTTATTTCTACTGTTTTGAAATTTTGTACACACCTTCTTAATGACGTTTAGCATTGTTTTATGAAGAAAAATTTAGCAATTTTCCGGATTTTGGGAATCTTGTCCCCCTAATAACTTGGAAACAGAAATAGATAGAAATATTTTTTAAAACATTCTAATGCCATTCCTAATTTTATTCCATAAAAAATATTATGTTCATGTAAAAAAATAATGCTGATTTATCAATATTTATTTCAGTTTTGCCATTTTAAGTAGGTGTATTATCACTCCAAGCCTAGATAAAAAAGACTTAAAGATGACAGTTAACTGCCAAGTTAACTCCTGAAATGAACGTGTTTACTTTAAAAACGTATTTTATTGCAAAAATTCGTTAATTGCAATTTTGTTTTAATTTAAAAAATAAGGGGGAAAAATATAAGTTAGTTACTTACCAGTTCGATAAGATGTTAATTAATAATGTATTTTTAAAAAAAAATGCTATATGAATATTAAAGATAGAATGCTTTTCAAATAGATTTTGAAATAGCACACTTATCAAGTTTCTGAAATAAACGATACAATCACTGTAAAAAAAGGTACTTAAAAATGAGTACCAAACATACTCGTTTTTCTGTGAGTACAATTGCATTGTTAATGGACAAGACATACTCAAATTTAAGTAACCGTACTTTCACAAAAATGAACAGTATGATTTAATATTGATAATCGCATATTCTGTTCAAGCCGTCTTGGCAAACTTAAAATAGTTGTTCAGAAGATGATTTTCCACATAATTTGATGTCGATTGCTTATATAGAAACTGAGATATTACAATTCAATTATCTTACTTCCCATTTTTTTTGGCAGACATTTTAACATTTATTCTGTTTATAACTTCTTCACGTCGTCCTGGTAGTTCAACGGATAAGACACTGATCTGCGTTGATATTTCTTGACAGAGATTTAAGAAGGCAGAATACGTAGGCAAGCAAATGCTCTTTTTATTCATTTTCCTCATTTTTCAATAAATGTCTTTTTCAAAAATGAAGCTTGTGTATTCGGAGCTAAGACACACATCGAATATACTCAATAATGAGTACATTTTATTTATTTTTGAGTACCTATATTTAACAGTCGTGTATGAACGGATCACCTTAAAAGCATAACTGCAGTTTCTATGCTGATATCCAATTAGGGAAGAGTGATATTAGAATAACAGTTAAAATATTTAATTATTTCAACTTACAATAATAAAGGATATTACTTTTAAAAACTAACAGTTCTTTATTTCTTATTGAATAATCCAACGCACCTGATTTATATGCACACCAAAAAAAAATAATAAAAAAATAATAATAAAGGGTGTTAAAAGACCAATCATAGCATCATAAGATTACATAACAAACATTCTAATTATCTCCATAAAATAAAGCCCACGATTCCTCTATGAATACCGACAATGAATCATGTTATTCAATAAATTATTTATTCAAAAACATGAGCGTTATGCTATTAATGAGTTTACCCAATGGATTAAAAGAAATGTAAATATCGAGTTTTCTACATAATACAGTCTTAAAAAATTCAGCGTATCGTTAATGTTTTATCAAGACATTGATCTATGCGAACTTTTTTTATTGTAGTTTTAAATGCCTATAAAAATATACTTTTTTTTCTTTAGCGAGCTAAATATTTATTAACATTTTATGGCTAACAAATTAAAAAAAATTGAATAAATTGTAATCTTTGCACTTTTTGTTTTTCTTTATATTTTATTAATTGTTTTTTTTTTTAAATAGGTATTTGCTTTAATGAAGATTGTTAATGTTTAATTGTGTAAAAAAAATTTAATTGAATTTATAATTTAATCATTACTTATTATTTAAATTATTTATACAAATAAACTTTCTCCTTAAATACAAAAGTGAATTACACCATTATTTAATTGTTTATTCTGTATGTGTTTATTTAATTCATTATTTATTATTATGTGCATTTTTTAATTCATTATTTATTATTATATACATTATTTATCATTATATGCATTATTTAATTCAAAATTCACAAAAAAAAACTATTATTTGACTTTTAAACACTTAAATGATATTAAACAAAAACATGCATCACACCACACATAACGCATGCGCTGCTCATCCTTCCGTTTCGTGTTTGATTTCCGAGAAAAGGTCGGTCAGATTCACTAGCCTTTCTAAAGAAATTTGACTTCAAGAAATAAGAAAACCTTAAATATTATAAGCAAACATTTCAAAACGTTTTTTGTCCAAAATTTCCAAAAACTAGATTACGACATCACTGAGTTCGTCTTCGAATTTCCCATCTAGTTTATTAATTTTTTATCTATCTAGGTACAATAAATAAAATAGGTACTCAAAAATAAGTAAAATGTACTCACTTTTGAGTACATTCGAAGCTTATTATAGCTCCGAATACATGTTTCATTTTTGAAAAAGACATATACTAAAAAGTGTGTACAATGAGTAAAAATGAATAAAAAGAGCAGTTGCTTGCCTATATAGGCTGCGTTCTTACGTCACTTTCAATAAATATCAAGAATTTCAAACGACTTACCTGAACTTATAACAATGTAAAATTTATCAAAGATAAAAAAGCCATCACTAAAGAATGTACGTATTCAGGCAATTATGCACCAAAGCTTAATATGGATTCGCAAAAAATAATTACTTGTACTTAACGTACAAATATAAGTTTAGTGTCGTTCGATTAAAAATAAAATAAACTATTTTTCATAGCAATAAAAAATGTTTGGATATTTTTGATGACTATGTGTTCGGAACCCCTTTAAAGTTTTCATTTCATATTTGGTTGCCATTCATTATTCCTTCATTACAGTAGTATCTGTGTTAATAAGGCTTTTACATTCCTGTTTTATTAAACATGTCAGCGTACACCTTGTTCATATATGACAAAAATGATTTTTTCTTTAATTTACAAACTTCCTTCATTCACATACCACTTCATTTATGTACTAAATTAAAACTCCATTTATTGTACAATTCAATGCAAATATGCATTTTAGGGGTATGATTACATTTTCAAAGCAACCATCTTTGCTGGCCTTATTTTCCAAACACAAAAGAATATTAATGATAAATTACTGTATTTTAATTTTTTAACTACAAACCCCGCTGGTTCAATTATCTAGTCAGTTATTAACATGTCACTCTCAGGTAAATACGTTACATTTAAAAAAAATGGTTATAAAAGTTTGATGTATAAACAATTACGTCCAATTATTATAAATATAACTACTCTTCTTCGCAAAAATCTAATTACTTTGATTGCATCGTTTTGATAGAGTAAATAAGTTTCATTTCAGAATAATAACATATTCTGAATTAAGTGCATTTTTTTTCTTCAAATTATTGATATTAGTTTTAAGAGCTTGATTAAGTTTATTTCAAATTAAATAGTTTGAATATAACGGCTGTTAGTGAAGTTGTAAGTTATTAATTCAGTTATTTAAATATATTAAGGACTCAAAGTTAGGGAATCATTTAATTAATATTGAAAATACATATGTGAAAATAATAAAGAGATATAGGATACATTTTACTTATTATTTTTAACTTTGAGATATCATTTAATTTTTTTTCCACATATGCGTGCAAAGCATTTTAACATAATCGAATGTTCGAACATTTAAAACAAATTATAATTTATTTATTTTTAAATAAAAATTTACAAAGAAAAGTTACATTTCTCATTTTTTATATAAATCAAAAAAAAAAATTCTTAAAAACCTATAAGTTTACATTTATATATATTAAAAAAAATGTGGTTTACAAAATGCTTTTTCAGATTATTGTTATTTCCGAAGCAATTTTTTTGGAAAAATAATTGAAAAAATAAGTGCATAATAACATAACCACATGTTCAAGCATTAAAAAAAAAAATTAATAAAATTTTACAAAAAAAAATTACCTTTTTTATTTTTTATGTAACTCAAAAACAAATATTTTTTTAAAAAAACTATAAGTTTACATTTATGTATAAAAAAATGTGATATTTTTTATTTCCAAAATAATGTTTTTGAAAAATAATTGAAAAAATAAGTGCATTTCTAGATATTGTATTGTCATCGAGATTACGTTTTATCGCCAAGCTTCAAGTCGTTATATGACATTTGGAAGTGGGTTTAAAAATTGAGGGGATACAACACCAGACAAAAGTAAGTTAACTAAAAGCTAGAAAACAATGTAATATCTCTTTTCATTAATAAACTCATAATTCTAATCAATTAATGAACCCAACCTCATACCACCTTTTCAACCTGGGTCTCCATCCCCTTCAAACATCCCCCCTCCCCCCTGGAAAAGTGCCCACTCCCGAAACCATCTGAAATATTCATAACCCACTTCCTCGAAAAAAAAATCAAACGCACGCGCTTGGCGAAAAAATAATAAAAAAAGCGCCTGTATACTTATTTTGGCTACCGTTGTCCCCGCTATTACAGCGATTAATGATCCTGCAACGGTGAACATTGATGGCATACTAATTTCTAGAGATACGCGGGGTTTTATCGCTGCGTTTAGAGGTCTTCCTATCTCGCTTTGAGGGAGATTAATTTCTTAAATTAAGTTATTGTTTTGATTGAGTACTCAGTGTTCTATTAGAGTGTCTGAAAGGGAAATTGATGGGGTTTGGGGGGATTTGTATACGAGAGAAATTTTAATTTTGGATATATGTGTTAATTAAATACTTAAGATGATATATAATTATAAATATGAAAAATAGTTTTTCAAAATAAGCTTTTGTTATATTAATTGTGCTATATAAAGTTATCTTTATATATATAATTCTCTTACGCTGTGATCAAAAAACGTTGTATTTCGTTTCGTGATTTGGCAACACAAGGTCGTGCGGCAATGAGCAACAACGTCGCCATGTTAGTCTTATCATAGGTCTAGTTTCTAATTTTATCTTAGCTTCAAAACACAGTTCAATCCGATGACTTATACTATTTTTGATGATTTTAGTTGAAATTCGGAAAATAAAAATCGTTTTTATTTTAAATAAAAGAAATTAAAAGCGTATCGCAATGTAAACAAACAGTTTACGGAGCCCCTTAGTATGCTTTGATTTGGTTACAAAACATCGTACTAGAGCTGCACTCCCTAGTATGAGTTATTGTTCTAAATTAACAAAATTAAAGCATGTGGCTTTTATTTTTAGTTAATTTATTTTAAGCTTTTATTTTAGTTAATTAAAAACTATTTATTTTTAAATTTACTATAAAATAAATATAATAGAAGCTTATTTTTTCAAAATTCAGTATCGATTCTGATATCTCGCTAGTTGATTCCGAAGGTAATTATTGTCTTTTAAACCTTCAAATGGAAACGCGCGGTAAATTTTATATGCTAACGAAATATGATAACGGTTTCTGAGGCCGTATGTGTCAATAAACCTTTAAAACAACCTTTTTAAGATTTCCACATAAAAAAAGAGTCGGTACCTACACATTTTTATTAAGTTGGTGACAATAAAAACACCTAAAGGCAAGTTTTGATTGAGTGATAAATCCTCTAAATGAATAAGTTAATTGACGGTTCATTCATTTATTGATACGTTTTCTTCTTAAAAAATAGTTGACAAGACGAAAACAACATTAGGACAAGAGAGCATGACAAATAGAGAATTTGTTTTAAGTGTTTACAATTTTTAACACCTTAAAATAGGTAGCTTACAGGAAAATAGAAGCAATGTTTCTATGCACTTGAAAAAATGACTATTTAAAGTTAAAAATTCATAATAAATTAAAGCAAAATGACTTAAAAATTATATACTTACAGATACTAAAAGGTATGAGGTTGGGTGAAGTCGATCCAAAATTTCATAAACGTATAATGCAAACACGTTTTGTAAATGGGGTACTCTAATCAGTTATGCAGGGAAGATACTTTATCAGCTGTTCATATAAACTACCTCTTACGTCACAGTTCGTGACATTTTTAAGTCCAGTGGAGAATGCATTTGATCTTCTGATGTCTGAGATTATATAATGTTTGTTTCATAAATATTGCATTTGACATGGTGATCACAACAACCTTCCACAACAACTCGTTCTGCTATTCACTCGCCTGTTACTATTCACCCAATTCCACCACAGTTCGATGCTTTGGTGTTTGAGAGTCGCCATTCGACTTCAAAGGGTTAACCTTTTCGCGTGGGCTCCATAATAGAAAAATTGCCCTAACTGTTGACTAATTAAAAAGTGTTAAGGTTGGGGGAAAAATAATTCGCTTTTGGAGGTATGGAAAAATGTTTCTCAAAGCTTTGTGGTCGGTTGACTTGCCTTACAGTCAGAGGCTTGTAACTGTCTGACGGAGGCATCGTTAACAATCCTTCTATAATGCACACATTCGGAGTAGGGCAGTTTAGGTGTCAAAATACTGAAAAGCGCAACCGAAGACGATCTGTAGAGACCATAAACGAAACGTCACCTGTCCGAACAGGTGTACAGTCAGAAGTAGGCACTCAAAAACAAGTAAAATGTACTCATTTCTGAGTACATTCGATGCTTATCATTATTCGAATACATTAGTTTCAATTTTTAAAAAACATGTGCACAAAAATGAGTACAATTGACAAAAATGAATTAAAAAGAACAGATGTTAACGAATATAAGCAGCCTTCATAAATCACTGTAAATAAATACCGACAATTACAAGTAAGACTTATCAGGAATCGAACCCAGATCCTCAAACACCGCAATCTAGAGCCATATTCGTTAAACTATCAGCAAGACTTTATAAAGTTGTAACCAAAAGAAATATTAAAAAGGTCTGCCAAAAGAATGGGAAGTAAGATTAATGAATCGTAATAACTGAGTTTCCATTCAAGGCATCGACATCAAATAATGTGGAAAACCATCTTTTGTACAACTATTTTAAGTGTGGCAGGTCGCTTTGTTTAGATGGCTTGAACAGAAGCTGATATTAGCAATATCAAATCACACTGCTCATATTAGAGAAAGTACCGTTACTTAAACTTGACTATTTTATAGCTCATTTACTGTGCAAATGTACTCAAAGAAAACCGAGTAGATTAAGGTATTCACTTTTAAGTATCCTTTTTTTTACAGTGTTCTTTTGCCGCGAACAGTATATTTTAGACCACATTCGTTTTAATAATCCTTCCCCCATACCATAGATTAAAAGTGTGCCAAGCCCCCCAGTATATCCATATACTCTATGGGACATACATTTAAGGCATCGACATCAAATAATGTGGAAAACCATCTTTTGCACAACTATTTTAGGTTCTTCATGTCTTTTTGTTTAGATGGCTTGAACAGATGCTGAGATTAGCAATATTAAATCCCACTGCTCATTTTAGAGAAAGTACGATTACTTAAATTTGAGTACGTCATCGCACATTTCCGATGCAATTGTACTCAAAGAAAGAAGAGTAGATTCAGGTACTCCTTTCTATCTAAAAAGTATCCCTTTTGTACAATGCTGTTTTGCCGCGAACAGTATATTTTAGGCTACACGCGTTTTAAAAATTCTTCCCCCCATACCATTTATCAAAAGTGCGCCAAGCCTTCCAGTATATATCTGTACTCAGTGAGACACATATTATGCCAACATACACGTAATGGTTAAGTGTAGTTAAACGACCAAACAATGACAGTTACCCAAACAATTTGTGTGTGTTGACCATGTTATATGATTTATCAATAACCATGTAGTATATTTCCACCCCCCCCCCCTTTTCAAAACACCTTAAAACCCTCATCAATTCTCAATGCCCCCACACCCACTCCTCCCCGAGACTACAATTCCTTGGACAAATTATAAATTTAGAGAAATCCCTACGCACCCAGTCCAAGCCACCCCCCGAAGTATTTATTAACGCCTAATTCCATCTGACCGGGGGGGAAACCTCTCCAATAACCAGAGGCAGACGATGTCAAGCGTAATTTCCGACATCATCAAATATTTAAAGCTCATAAACGCGCCCTTGCCTAAATATTCCCGGCGCTTGCAACAGTGGCGCGCCGCTGGAGCGAGTGGCGTGAATGATCGCGGCAATCTATTCAACTCAGTCCTGGTCTTAAGACGTGATTACTGTAATCTGTGTTGAGGGGGGAGGGGGGGGTCGTAACCCCCCTGACCCCTGTCATTAGACTTCTATTGACCTTGTGCAGTTTAGGTGAGTAAGAGGTATTATGGGCTGAGTGTAAGTGATGCTCGCTTACTGAATTTAATCCTTGAGATCCAGTAGTTGGAGGTTTGGTATTAGTGAGAGAATGTTCTGCTGTAACCTGGTGTTAAATTAATCCTTAGAAGTTCATTGTCCAGTGATATTGAATGTCTTATGGGGGAAAGCGGTGGCCCAGTGGTCAAGTATTAAGCTCGTAATCAATTGGTTTTCAGTTTGAATATCGTCTTGGTCCATAGGCGTTGGAAAGGTCATAAAGGCTTGAGCTCCCCATAGGATTTCTAGTGAAATGTTTCTACCAGTATCCCAAATAACATCATATACACACACAAAAAATCATACAATTTATGAAAATTGTTATTTTGTTAAACAATAACAAAAATGTTTTTTTTAAGATCAATTGACTAGGTAATTAAATTATTAATAATTAACAATTGCTAAATTAACAGTTAAATGGTAAATAATAAGTAATTACTGATTAACAAATAATTGCTAATTAACAACTAATCGCTAATTTTCTCATTATTGCTACAACTAATGAAAAAGCAAGCGGAATAATGGTTTAACTGGCAAAAATCACTTTTCGAGATAAACAGCTTTTTCACTGACAAAAAGTTTGAAGATTTAACGTGCACCAGCAACTTCTATACCATAAACGCGTAAGATCGAGTTCACAAACAAATTATTACAAGCCCGCGTCTCTTTCATCGGATTAATATTTATTTTGATGATGTTTTAAAAAACAAAAGAAAAGCATAATTTGTTTTGTAAAATAAAACCATTAAAAATACCATTTTTTCGAAATTCGTTAAACATTATATCCTTTACATGACAACATAATGAGCTTTTAAAATAATTCAATACTAAATACACGGAATTTCAAAACATGTCATCAACAATTCAATATCCCAAATGAAATTCATTTAATTTTCGATTAATTCTTCGTTATGTTCCTTATTTAAAAAAAACTGATAAATTACTTTTTAACTCTAAGATAAATTTACTTTGTACAATGCAGAGTAAATTATTTTTGTTATTCAAGTAATCGAGCTAGATGGCAATTTCCCAGGCGTACTTAAACAATTATGATTTATTTCCTATAGAAAATGTCATTAACTCTATCTATTAAGTGATTATTTTTATTCCAAAAAGAGAAAAGATTATTAAGTTTACTCAATTAATTTTTTGAAAAGAAAATTCTAAAAAAAAATTATTAGAACCAATTTTTCTATTACAACTAATAAATAATTATGCTGGAGTTTATTCAAGTATGTAATTTGCATAAATTAAGGTCGTTTTTTCATCAAAGCACTTTAATGTTTATGCTAATACCAATTCATGTAAATAACTATTTTTAAATATAAATGTTATTTAAATATCAACATTTAATCAATCGTTTTATTTAGATATCAGCATATAATTTAACGTGTTTCTTGTAAAAATTCAGTTACTTAGCTTGATTGTACTTAGCTTGATTCTGTAAACTTTCAGTTGTATTGTGCATAGTTTAATTTTGTAAACTTTCAGCAGTTTAGCTTGGTTCTGTAAACTTTCAGTTATATATAGATTGGTTTTGTAAACTTTCAGTTATACATTGATTGGATTTGTAAACTTTCAGTTGTACATAGCTTGGTTCTGTAAACTGTCAGTTGTACATAGGTTGGTTCCGTAAACTTTCAGTTGCACATGGTTTGGTTCTGTATACTTTCAGTTGTACGTAGATTGGTTCTGAAAACTTTCAGTTGTACGTAGATTGGTTCTGAAAACTTTCAGTTGTACATAGTTTGGTTCTGTAAACTTTAAGTTGTACATATATTGGTTTCGTAAACTTTCAGTTGTACATTGATCGGTTCTGTAAACTTTCAGTTGTACATAGATTGGTTCTGAAAACTATTAGTTGTACATAGGTTATTTCTTGTCATTTTCAGAATAAATTCATTCGTTAAAAGCTTGTTTTCAATTTTATTATTAAAGACTGGTATTACTCTAATTTAAATTATATTGATATCGGTCTTCCAGACTTTTAAGATATAGGTATATTATTTGTTATTTTTATAACTATCCACTTTAAACGTAAAAAGACAAATTTAATAAAACATTCTGGCTACTAAATTCAAGGTGAATCGAATTAGAGGTAGGACGAATTGAAAAGATTCTGACTGAAATTACAACACTTACTATAAGGGACCGTCATTTATTGCGAATGAGAGGCTTGCAATACCTAACAATTGATATAATAGACCAGATAATTTTATTCGTAGGGAGAAAAGGGTGAAAAAAGTTTCCAGTAGTTTTTGGCTTATGTTCCTTAATGTTATTGTACCGCTCGTGAAAGTAAGAAAAAAAAAGTTTTAACCTCGAGTGAAAATATTTTTGAAAATTAAACAATAGCTTTCTGATGCGTATTATGTAAATATAGGTATGTGTTAAGATGATCGCTTCCTATTATACTCTAGTCGAATGTGTACTTGGCAGGCTTTAATATACTGGTCCTTGACAGGGTTTAATATGCTAGTCCTTATCAAGGCCAAAAACGGGTAAAATCGCTATTTGTTGCCCAATAAATGACAACCCGTAAGCGCAACGCGTAACGCTCATACTCGATCCCGGTCCTTGGTTTTTCAATTTCGTCCCCCGGGACCCAGCAGCCCAGTGGATAAAGGCGTTCGACTGGTAAACAGAGGATTGCTAGTTAGAGCTCGTGCGATGGACTCTACAAAGAAAAGTAAATAAGTTAGTGATCTTGTGATTGGAGAGATGCCAGCTTCGCTACAAAAATACTAGAAAGTCGTCCAGAACATCCACAAAAAATGAACGGCGTGTATACGGGACTGGTGCACGATACATCTGATCGGGGTCCAAAGTCCTGACGCCTATTGAAAGCGTGGGCGCCAGCTCAGGTGTTGTTCTCGTCAACTGACCATGGTTTAGAAATACTAGAACCGTCACCAATAACACACTGTGCAGCTCTTCGAACATCGATCCCTCATAGTAGAGAAATCATAAGATTATAATCTTGCTAACATCAAAGTGAGGCCAACATGTATGGCCCCATACACGTGGTTAACTACGTCATCCATTCATGAAATTTGTCCATTTCATTCATAAAAATATCCTGAACTTCATGAAGTAACACATTTACTATTATTTCCATTCACAAGTCAATCGCGAACGTGTTTTCATTCATAAATTTTGAAAGGAAGTCACGTGCCTGGTGTCATCAGGTCTGAGATGCTTGCATCACGATGAGGACGTCATATTGGCTCTACTAGAGTCCATTCATGCTCGAAGGTGCAGCTCTAGTGCGTTAATTGATCAAATTCGAGTCGCATCCATTGTGTCTCACATACTCAGCACGAGCTTTGCAATGTTAATATAAACAAGAGTGAGTTAGAACTGCTCGATATAAAGAACATAAATACGAAACATGTCCTTCAGTACACAGGATAAAAGATAATATACTCGGGGACAATATAAGTTGGACCTGAAGCGGAAGCTATGATATGTATAAATATTCAAATTGCTTTATGTTCAACTTAGGTTGTCCCCCAGGTATAAAGCATCTATTTTTAACCGACTGAACAGCGCGCCAACCAAAACTCCAAAATAATACCGCCAGAAAATTTAAATTGAAACCGCCAAATCGCGCGCCAGGTCGAGAGGTTATAGATTCGACCTTTATACTTAGTGCAACTTTTTGAAGTTGGTACCAATTTACAAAAATCATACCCAAATTTTGGCGTTGATTTCAAAAATTTTTACTAAGTATAAAATTGATATTCAATAATTCAATTTTTCAACTCATTCGTAGAATTAAAAATATTTTTTTACTTTTTAGCGCATTTTCTTTAAAGTCGATTTTCCTTTTTTCTAGAAAGATTTTTTTCTACTGTATTTTATTTAAATACACAAACACGCGGCACCGTCACCGAAAATAGTCCCTGAACTCTCACCGAATACGAAAGCCATTTTGTCAACAGCCACACAGAATATTTCCGCCCCGACGTAAAACAGAACCCAATATCAAGCTAACAGCATCCACATACAACACATTTCAAACACACACAACACGAACACACCACCAACAACAACGACATCGTTCGTCACGACGTAAATTGCCCTTCCACCAAGACACACAAAGCTAAATTAGATGAGGCATCCAACAACAACGACACATAAAACCCTCCGACATGAAACGGCCGTTTCAGCATAAGAAAGGGGACCGCATCAGCCCACCATAGCCACTGCGGCACGTACTCCGTCGTGTTGACAGCCCTAACAATGCACTCCGCATTAAAGTTGTAGCACGAGCCACGGGATTCTTCAAAAAAAAGTCACCCTGGAACGTCGGCTCTGGTGGCTCTGTCACTGCGGAGGCGCTTATATCTGAGGGACGCAGACACTGTTAAAACTGGAAGAGGGGGGATGGGGATCTTCTGCCTGATAAATCCTCTTTGACAGGCCATGGAAGAGGGATTTGCAACCCCCGTGGAAGCTATCTATCACCCCCACCACCCACAAAATATGGTGTGTCGGAATTGATCCATTCCAACAGGGAACGTGTTGGGATAAGAAGCGTTTAAGACTGCCGTGACATGACTTTGGTGTTAAGGGGGGATATAAAAAATGCTAAAAAGCAAAATGGAATGTCAATTCGTGGATATCCAGTCGTTGAGTATCCCAGTACCCGTCCGGATATTCCTGTTCTCCTCTTAATACAGTAGAACTCCAATTATCCGGATCAATTGGGGCTAGATACCATCCTGATAATCGAATATCCGGAATCCAATCCGGAAAATGTGAATAATTCACGAAAAAAGAGATTATTTCTTAGTAAAAAACAAATATTGCTTTAGAATATAATGCAATTTAATTACTATTAAAAACAATATCATTTACCGGTATGTCCTCTTAATACAGTAGATCTTCAATTATTCGGATCAATTGGGTCCAGATACCATCCGGATAATCGAATATCCGGAAAATGTGAATAATTCACAAAAAATATATTATTTCTTAGTAAAAAACAAATATTGCTTTAGAATATAATGCAATTTAATGACTATTAAAAACAATATCATTTGCCGGAAAGTCCTCTTAATACAGTAGAACTCCAATTATACGGATCTATTGGGACCAGATACCATCCGGAAAATGTGAATAAATTACGAATAAAAAAGATTATTTCTTAGTAAAAACTGAATATTGCTTTAGAATATAATGCAATTTAATGACTATTAAAAACAATATCATTTACCGGAAAGTCCTCTTAATACAGTAGAACTCCAATTATACGGATCAATTATGACCAGATACCATCCGGATAATCAAATATCAGGAAAATATGAATAATTCACGAAAAAAAATTTATTATTTCTTTGTAAAAAACAAATATTACTTTAGAATATAATGCAATTTAATGACTATTAAAAACAATATCATTTACCGGTAAGTCCTCTCAATACAGTAGAACTAAAATGATACGGATCAATTTGGACTAGATACCATCCGGATAATCAAATATCCGGAAAATTTGAATAAATTACGAAAAAAAAAAGATTAATTCTTAGTAAAAACTGAATATTGCTTTAGAATATAATGTAATTTAATGACTATTAAAAAAAATATCATTTACTGGTCAGTCCTATTAATACAGTAGCACTCCAATTATACGGATCAATTTGGACCAGATACCATCCGGGTAATCGAATATCCGGAAAATGTGAATAATTCACGAAAAAATATATTATTTATTATTAAAAAACAAATTTTGCTTTAGAATATAATACAATTTAATGACTATTAAAAACAATATCATTCAAAAGTCAAAGTTGATTAATGACCAACCTGGTCAATGCTGCCTACTTTCATCTACACGATGGTAGGTCATTTATCCCCATAGGCTGATTCCCCCTGTAGTTATGGGGGTGGAATCGTATACTAAAGCCAAGGACGATTGTCCCTCCACGTGGTACAAAGATCAGAGGGGGAATGGGTTAACAAATTGCCTTTTCGAAACGTCTCACCTTCCTCTACACAATGGTAGATCATTTATCCTTATAATATAGGCTGATGGAATCATAGGGATCAGAAGGATCTCACATTTTAGGTTAAAGCTCCGTGCAGATATGTACCCGTAGTGCATT
Organism: Troglohyphantes excavatus; assembly: GCA_963932185.1. Taxonomy (NCBI): domain Eukaryota; kingdom Metazoa; phylum Arthropoda; class Arachnida; order Araneae; family Linyphiidae; genus Troglohyphantes; species Troglohyphantes excavatus. Next base: position 6,735,418 of record OZ010668.1, read on the forward strand.
TTCAAACGTGTTCACGTAAAAAGTGCTTGTTTAAACTTTCAATTTATTAGGAGCATTAATGCTTCTAATAAGTTGCAGTTTATTATAGTATATATAGGCAGATTCCTAACTAACAAGCCTCACAGCTGTCACTAATATCAAATCTGATGAAATGTTAATTTAACAGTGAGCAAATTGCGGTTTCTTCTTGTGAAACCCGATTGTATGTATACTAAAAATAAACACATTTTATCAGCTTTAGATATTTCATTGTAAAATTGGGAAAGATTCTGGTGGCACACGTTCGTCCGAAATAGTAAATTAAATGTAATTTATTTGGCGACGTTTCTCGTATCGACGCCAATTTTACCCTACATTCATTAACATACTGCGAAAAGACGTCTAAATGCAAATTATATTTAGAGATCAAATTAAGGTGCATCCTTGAAATGTCACCAGTATAATTTTGAATACTGTTTAGAAATCCTTTTACAAAGGAATTACGGAATTCCTTAATCACTAGAGTAGCTTCATGCATACATATAACGAAAATTTCAATAGTACATTATTTATACCAATAGGCTAATTCCACTTGGAGTTAAGAATTTTAGAAATGTCGGTTTTTATTATGAGATTTCATGCAACTATGTACCCGTACCGAAAGGAAATACCTGTTAATTTCTAAAAATATTTTTGTGCGGGAATGTATAATTTTTGAAACTGCATATCTTCTGAGAGATAATTTAGAAATTTGATTTTTAATTTGGATAATTTAAATTTTGATTTATAAAAAAAACTTTATTACCTTTTAAGAAGGAATTTTAAACTGATATATGCGGTTATGTTAGGGAGGTGATGAAATGTTTATATTTTCTGTCATTTGTCGTTATTATATATATATATATATATATATATATATATATATATATATATATATATATATATATATATATATATATATATATATATATATATATATATATATATATATATATATATATATATATATATATATATATATATTTACATTCATACAATGTATTTAAGAATTCAAATTAATGATCAGCCACAAAAAAAATACCTGTACCAAAACCAAAACTTTGTTTGGGGCACAATATTCTAAACAATATTAAATAGATTATTTTAATATATCTTAAAAAATAATGAACATGCATCAAATTATTCTTATTAGTTTTAAAATATTGATTTAAATAATAAGTATTCCTTAATTTAAGGGGACTTGGTACCCCAAAAATTATTTTCTATAATTTGATATAAAATTAAATATTTTTGTGATGACTACATGTAAACTATGCAGGAAAGAAGATTTAGAAGAAAAAAAATTTGAAATTTCTTCAAACTTTTTCAAAAATTACATTTTTGTTAAATTTTTCGAAGATTTAAGGCATTTTTCAAAATGCTTCTTCTCCTTCAGATTTCATTTTTTTGCATCGAATTTTTTTTGTAAGCTGTATTGATTCATGCTTAATAACTTTAGGGATCGGATTTTGCATAAGTATTTTAGTTTAGGAGAAGAAAAAAAATTAGTGAAAAATCGGCCATTTTTGTTCAAAAAACTCTAATTCCTAAACATTTTATTTTTTTAAATAAATTGTTTTTAATATTTTTCTAATTCCATCCCTAATTCTATTCAATATACTCTTGTGTACATTTTAAAAAAATTTCACGATAATTTATGCATATTTGTTTGAGTTTTAGTATTTTAAGTAAGTGTATGTTCACGAAAACAGAAAGCTGAGATAAATGCATTTAAAGATTTCAGTATTGAAATTTTTTTATTATAAATGTCCCAATTAACTCAAATATTTTTTCACATAAATAACGAATATATATCCTACAAATTATGTAAAATTAATTACAAATAATAATTATTTTATTTTGCTGCAACCTTAAATAAAAATGTCACTTTCAGTATTCGATGCATGCAAAATTTCGAAAAACACAATAAAATAATTCACTGTCAAGCAAATTTTTATTCTTGTAATACATTTTTAGCAAACCCCTAACTACTGAACATTATGAAACAAAAATTGACTGCAGATATTTATATAATTTGCTTTATTGTTGAGTGTAATGCAGGGAAAACTGTAAATTTTTTAGTGGTTTTATACATGACACTCACTGTAAAATTAAAGCACCCTGCAGCATAAGTAACTCCTTATTTATTCTTAAATTACTTTTTCTCTTTATGCATTGCAATATTTACAAGTTTGAGTGCAAAATCCCTGATAAGGCGGCGTATTGTAAAATAAGAGATTTTGTAGTACACCGCCTTTTCCTCTATTGTCTTTTGGGCAAATCAATTCACACACAGAGTTTCAGTAAATTAATTTCTCGTCTGATTCTAAAGATTTTTAAGACTTTTTCATAGTATGTATAATTCTAAGTTGTATTCACATACAAAATTTGACAAAAAAACACTGACTCCGTTTTCTTTACAAATGTATCTATGGGATACCTGGACTCAGGGGTGCCCATAGGGGGGGATTATGGCGCAAGTTGCGCCATCAGAATTTTTGGGGGGGATTTTGTTTTCATTTCTTTATTATTATTTAATTTTCAGGGGGAAATGTTTTGGGCAAAAAATAATTTTGCATATATAACACGTCCGCAGTCACTGGAATTTCCAGCCATTTCAAGAAACGCCTCTTCGACACAAAAGCTGACGAAATTGTAAAAAAATACTCTTGTTTGAAAATGTAAGTCTTTATTCTGTTAAAATTAAATGCCATTTTAGAAAGATCTACAAAATACATTACAAAAATTATCTGATTAATGGATATAGAAGAATGTTAGGGTTGTGCGGCGCATGCCACCTCACAGGACCCCTCGCTTTTTTTTTTTCGGGGGGGGGGGGGGGGTCAGTAAAAAAAAAACGAGAAAACTATTTCAGAGAAAAAATCATATTTTTTAAAACTTTAGTATTTTTTTTAATATGTGTTACTCATATATCTAGGACATACACGTTTACTTTGTCCGGTTCATACATTCAGACTATACACTTCAGTGCTAAGATTTAAATTAAAAAACGCTGTGAGGCAATAACTTTTCCGTTATGAAGAAAAAATTTAAAAATAAATATGAAGATTGCTATAAACTCAGGACTGCAGACTGCAACAAAAACTGGAAAAAAAAACGGTGACTTTAACAAAGTTAATTATTTTGTTTGTTAATATGTGGCATATGTTTTTTAAAAAAAACTGCAATGATGGAAGCATAAACTGTTTCCGCATCTCAACACTTATAACGTAAATTACGATTTTTATATACAACTCAATAAGAAACTAATTACTGTCATACGTTTGTTCACTAATAAGCAACAGTTGTGGCGATTAGGGGGGACGCTCCCCCCTCCCACTTTTTTTGTATGTTGCCCCCATACTTTTTAAATTTAAACTAAAAAAAATATTTAGTAAATTGTGTTACTGAATTGACGAACTAAAGAAAAATTTCCTACCCCAACCCTCTCCTATTTTTTTCTGGTGCTTATATTACATTTATAATCGATTTATTTTCTCGTATTATCTTGTATCTTCTGCCAGCACACAGGCAGCTAACAGACATTTAGGAGCCACTTCTGTCATTACAAAATACTCATCGTTCAAATAAAACAAAAACAAAAAAAGCCAAAGGAAATAGGCGCGACCATACGTCTTGATTTTTTAGCGGGAAACATATTGGCGCCGATATTTATCTATGTTGAATACGAGTAGTATTATGAAAGCCAAACTGAATTTTTAGAACCCAATCGCCGCTACTGAGCGTAGGTGGTTTTATTATATTTGAGTTTAGTCTTGGCGTCGAATCAGTTTAAATAATTTCAATGGTGTTACAATAAAAGAACGGATAATATATTTTAGTCAGCAAGGACGAATGGTTTTTGTGAACGTGCAGTTTAAATGTGGAGTAAAGCTGAGAATATTTAAATTGTAAAAAAATAACTAAATGAAAAGTATTTTCTGAGTTTGATAAACTGTACTGGTAAGTGGATAAATATCATACAGCATTTTGAAATTAAATTTCATTATTAATACATTTTTAATTTAAATAAAGATTTCTTAAAATTCGATAAAATAAAGTTTTTGCATTTGATAGTCATATTTAAAATAGCCAAAAATAAGAGTAGAAGGTCACGAGTGATTTTAAACAAAACCAATAGCGTTCAGTATTTTGCATGAATTTAGTCGATAATTTTTTTTTCTATCTTTGTGTTTACCTGTCTATTTTGTTGGGGTTTAATAGATGTTTTTTTTAAATAAAACTTTCACAAGTTTATTCATTACTTATAATTTGTACTTTAGTTCATGTTGACATCTCTAACCGTTAAGACATGAATTTTCCCCCTTTTTCATAAATATTTCTGTTTGACCATATATGTAGCCGTGTTTTATATATACCAGTTTTGTTTATACCATTAGGTAAGAGAAAGTATACTTAAACAGATATAAACAGTAAAAAACAGATATTCTAAGGCCCATTCTACACGGACGCTATTTACGCCGCGTTGCATTTTGCAGAAGCATCTGATTGGTGCATTCACACCACGTGGTGGACCAATCGCAGAGTTATCGCAAAAGCTAACGTGCGCAAATAACGTCCGTGTAGAATGGGGACATTATTAAAGCGCATTAGCTTTTATAGATGGCCCTGTGATTGGGGAATACAAACTATGTGGTTTACATATACACTCGTAGAACCATCTGTATCTAACGCGCGTAAATAACATCAATTTTATTTCTTTGATGTCATGATGTGTTTGAAAAAAAAAAGCCGTTTTTTATATTTCAATCAGAAAGCTTTTCTTTCTTATATATAAAGTATTTAAGCATTTTCAGTGGCATTTGGCTGACATGTAAGAGGCAATTGTTTCTGAGCATTTAGAGTAAAACCTATTTACATCATGTGTTTCTGCTAATTAGAGTGATTTTGCATATATCACTGACAAATAAAATATTGTAGGTAGTTATTTTAGTCTAAATGGAGCGATTGCAAGGGTTTTTCTGAAATTGAACAATCAGAGATTACCGTCAGCATTTCTACAGTAACTATTTTTAGGTGTTTACAAAATTGAATTCCAAAACAGGGATTTAAAATTTTTTAAATATCCATTTGTAAATTATATTTTTTGGTGGAATTGAAATCAACACCTTAGACAAATCGATGACATTTTGTAGAAAACACCAGATTTTTAGACCATAACAAAGCTGCGGTTCTTGAACCGAAATCGATCGATTCTTAGCGAACAGACAATAATAAGTTCTATGGAATTTATTATGAATTTTAACGCATGTTTTAACAATTAATAAATTTCTTAAATTACAATTTTATTCGACAAAATTATGTTATCTGAACCTCCGACCCTATATTTTACCGACGAACCTGACTTTAAGCACCATTTGTTTGTATCAATGAAACGTTATAAAGAGATGCGGAGAGAAAGTTTAATTCAATATATAAGTTCCATACATATAAGTTAATGTATATAAGTTAAAGTATAACCAAGTTTATATCTTGATTTTATCTCCAACTGATTTATAATATACGAAATGTTCAGATTTGTGTGAATTCAGTTGAAAATTTTAGATTCTAATAAAGTTATATGCTTTAAATTTGAGGGGGTAGAGATTTTTTTTGGGGGGGGGGGGGTGCGCCATTGAGTTAGGGGGGGATTTGCGCCATTGAGTTTGGGGGGGATGGGCACCCCTGCTTGGACTAGATGATGATGTGTACAATTTCGTTGGCATTTTGCGTTTGGCAGGTAACACATCTTTATAACAGTCCTGTAGAAGCAATCCTTTGATACATTGACATTATTATGCTTAGATGTACACATTTTTACATTCGGTTTATGACTTTCTCTATGTAACACATTTGATAAGGAGTGAAGAAAACGTCCATAATATGATTAATATTTATTCAATCGTTTTGAAACTTTGGGAAAACATGCTAGAAGGTTGAAGTGTTATTTTAAACCAATAAAAAAAAAATTTACCTTTTCATCGATTTTGGGGTACCGAGTCCCCTTAAATCTTATGTTTACGATGATCTTTATGAAAGGTACTGCATGTTTATTTGGTAATGTCTATATTTTGTTATTGCTTAAAATATAACATAAAACAAACTAAATAATATCATAAAAATATCCATTACAGCGACATAAATTATAAAACTGCAATTTATGCCTAACAGAAGAAACTCTATTTCACTTCTTTATTTTAGTTATTCATATATTTATAAATGTATGTTATTGAAGTTATTACAAATAAAAAAGTGTTTACTTATCTGTAATTTTCTGGAAGATAACCATGGCCATAGTCATTACACTTAATTTTAAAGATGAAAAAATGTTCACAGCCACCAAAAGTAATGATTCAGCAGATAAATATTGCTGTACTGCAAAGAGAAGTGTTCTTTGTTACCTGGAAGTTATTTTATAGCCAACAACATCATCTATTGTTTTTTATTGATACTTTTTGTACCTGCGATTGTAATTACACAAAATTCAAGGACATTTAGAACAAAATATACAAACTATTGGAACAATATTGATTATAAATATTATAGTAGAATGTCATACTATCAATACTTATATATAAGAATGGAGTGTCTGTCAGTGGAAACGAACAAAACCCCTCATTTTGAGTTTTCTCCACGAATTAGAACACGCTGATTCCGAAAATCACATTTAAATTTTTTTTGTCTGTCTGTCTGTCTGTTTGTCCGGATTTAACTCTAAAACTACTGCACGGATTTTTATGAAATTTGCACCATGTGAACAAACTTTTCTTAGTTTAAAATATGCACTTTGTTTCATGTGGATATCTGCAACCATTCAAAAGTTATAGAACTTTTTCCATTTTCTCTAACATTACGCCTATGGGAAATTTACATTTCGATCTTCCCCTCATAACATTATTGTTAAAAATCACCTTGGCGACCAAAAATATTTTTCGACAATACTGGGATAAACGATTTATTTTGATTGGCTGATGAGTAAATGTCGCCAAATAAATTAAAAATGTCGGCAAACCAAATAAAAATTGCGCCAACTATTGCCAAATGAATTAAAAATTTCACCAAATGTTTCCAAATGAATTTAAAAATGTCGCCAAATATTGCCAAATGAATTAAAAGTGTCGCCAAATGTTGCAAAATAATTTTTTTAATGTCGCCAAATGAATAATAAATGTCGCCAAATATTGCCAAATTAATTAAAAATGTTGCCAAATGAATTAAAAATTTCACCAAATCAATAAAAATGTTGCCAAATGAGCTAAAATAGAGGTCCTATATTTAAAAATATCATCACAATGGCGAAAATAGTGTCCAAATAACAAAATTAACGTCATTAACAAAAACCTCGCCAACCGAAGGAGGAAGATAAACCAGCTCTTTTGACCGACGCCACGTGTATTCATGTTCTGAACAACTTAGCTTTTATGACAATAGTGCTTTTTGTTAAGCAGTGGAATATTTCTATGATGTTGAAATGGGCCACCCTAAAAGTTTAATTTAAGGTTTTCTATATTTATACCTCCATATAGCTTATTTTTAAAGTTTTACCTCAAAAACATATTATTGGAATTCAAAAATGAATATTTGATAATTAATTTTTATAAGAAATATTGTCCGTAAATATTGACCCTTATGAAATTATGTTGAAAGACGGATATATAGACTCCGGTCACCAATTGGAAAAAAAAAAAAAAAATTCACCTTAGTTTGATTTGGAACAATGCAATATTTGTTCTTTGATATATTATTGCGTCGCCAATATTAAAACTAATGAATATGAAATTTTTTTACAAAGGTTTTTGTCACTAAATGGTTAATTTTTATACAAAAAATGTGCAATTAAAAAAATTTTAGGAATTTTTATTTAATAAAAAGAAACATTTTACAAAAACATCAGTTTAAATAGTAGTCGCTTTAAATAGTATTCGCAATAGCATATAAAGTCGTGAACATAAAAATAGATTTAGGTATCTCAAAAAATATTCAAAGTAATTTAAATAAATCTGGATTTTGATAAAGTTTATTATCCACAGTGCACAAAGAGTGATATGAGATGGCTACGCTGACAATACGAAATCGCGCATCTCTTACAGCGCAAAGTAACCACGAGCAACGCCGGGCCATATTGCTAGTATTATAATATAAATGCATGTATCTCTACAACACTTTTATAATATAGTATGTGTTGTGAAGTTGAGAAATATGTGTTGGGGACAAGGGAGAGTAATGAAATTTCACCAATATCTTATTATTTTATTTTTAAATATAATTTATTTATAATATGTGACTGATAAATATTATTTAATACTCTTTCTGAGTATATTGAGTAGGAAATATCATTAAATAATCAAAATAAATATTTTCGTGAAAGATACAACACTAAGACCCAAAAGTTAAAAAATTGAGAAAAAGACCCACAAACTGTTTCATGTTCTATGTCACACAATTCTAACATATCACCACCCATGTTTACCCTCCTCATCTCTGAAACCTTAATCTCACAAATTCCTATTGTCTCACATCCAATAACTCCCTATTTCAAGATCCCGATATCGCTAAATACTGCCCCATCTATAAAATCTTACAAAATCCCTGTTATCTTACAAAATCCCCATTATCTCGAGAAAACCAACAAAAGCAAGAAACTAAAACTCAGACTGGATTGCGAGTATTACCTTCATCCAACAAAAACAAAAGCAAACAACATCAGAAACGAAAAAGGGAAACTCAAACTCTCCAGACAGCAGAGGCACGTAAACTTTATTTGGGCCTACCTATCCCATGGTGCACCATTCCGGGAACCATCTCCGTTTTTCAATTCATTTTCACCGCGGGCATTTCCATCTCTATTCTTTTTACCCCATACACCTTTTCCGAATTCTGGATCCTTTTGTGTTCTTTTATTTCCAGGGCCCTGCTGTCTTTCTTTTTTTCTGTGGTGATCATCCCTGTCCCCTAGTGATTGCTTTTTCTTTCTATTATGAATGAGAAATTCTTTCTGTGTGTTCTTTCTTTCTTTCCGTGGCGTATTTGGCGATGCGAGTTTGGCGACCTTTCTTGTGCACCTGTCAGGAACATGTGGATCTTTTAAATTCAAAATTTCGTCTCTTCCCTTTTTTTTCCCGTTATTTTTCTTTCAGGTCTTTTGTTTTAATGTAAAGTATTTATTCTTTTGTTTCTTGAAGTTTCGTCATTGTGGGTTAAACTTGGGGATTTAATTAAACGAGTTAATTTATTTGAATAAAATATTTCGGAAAATTCGATTTATTTCGTTTTAGAAAAAGAAAATGAATAGCGATATAATATTTTTATTCTTCAAATTCATAGAAAAATTCCATAGTTAAATTTATACTATGATTTGAATAAAGTTATGTAAATCGATATCCTAAAACTTGCGATTACGTTTAATAAGAGCGGCTTGGCTTAAAAATCTCAATGTAATCTTTTTCTTAGTTAAATCAAACTTGCATTCAACTTGAAGCTTGAAATGGAGCATTGACACAAAGTTCTAAATTAAAAAATAACTATACTCGGGGACAACCTAAGTTGATCCTGAAGCGGAAGCTATAGCATTTATAAATATCCAATTGCTTTAGGCTGAACTTAGGTTGTCCCCGAATATAAATATTCTTAATGTTATTACATACTTATATCGTACTATTTATTATCAATAAATATAACTACCTGTGGAGGTCACTTCATATACCCGATACTTCCACCTGAGCTGGAGTAATCACTTTAGTCTGAATGGTAGAGTATCGGCGTAGCAAGCAGAAATCCTTCGGTTCGATACCGAGCGACAACTAAAAAGTGGAGTGCTCTGTATTGGTGACTTCCGGACTGCAGATCAATTCAACCTTCAAACAAATACTTGTGGCACCCCTTCGAATTAACCGCCATAACTACAACCACTGCCCACGCGATAACACTTCACGGGCATCTCAATCATTCGTTCCTCCGTCCGACTCACCAAAAAAGGGGGTACTGTGGGTGTCACTTCGTGTACACTATACTCCCACTTGGATTGAAGTGATCACTTTAACCTGACTGGTAGAGTATCGGCGTAGCAAGCAGAAGATCCTCGGTTCGATACAGAGCGATAGCCAAAAAGTGCAGAACCCTGCACACCTATCGTATAAAATTCTAAAATTTATTCTATTTAAACGATATAAAGAAATATAAAATTTATTTAGTTTTTTTTTAATATAACCATAAACCATTTACAAGAAACATATATTTGGCTTATAATCAAAACTATTCTTGAGCGCTGATATTTCTATACACGAATTTAGAAATTGTAATTTCATTTGATGCATTTGAATTTTATGTAAATTCAATAGGTTTGGAGGGACAGAAAGTTATGGCAATTTTTATGGCTTACGTGCAGAGAATTGGTTATACAAAAACTAAATATTGATCGAATTTACAATACGGTTTTCCGATATACATAAAACAATATATGTTTTTATATTTTTATAGTATAAATTGTTAGAACGTTTAAAATATTCGTAACATTGTGTATTGAATAATAAAATAATATTAAAAAAAAAAACAGACTTTAAGGAAAATGCGCTGAATATTAAAAAATAATGTTTACTTCTTATCGCACATTATTTTTTAAAAAGTAAAAATATTTTTTTACTTTTTAGCGCATTTTCCTTAAAGTCAGTTCTCCTTTTTTTGAAAAAGATTATTTTTTCCCCTGTTTAGTTTTTAATTTAGCAGGGAGCTTCGCCCCCTGCTATTATTCACCAAGAAATTTAAGTAACAACTTGTACTCACATTTTGTATGCATAATGTATATTGTAAAACAATCCTTATCCATGCCAATAAATGCTGGGTGAATGAAATGCCATTGTTGTACAATCTTTATTCAACAATGAAATTATTTTGAAATCGGATAAATTATTAAAAAAAACTCCGGTTAATCGATATTTCCGGTTATATAAAAGCCGGATAACCGATTATTTATTAGCAGTTTTTGCTTCAGTGGATTTTTTTTTTATCGGACAACAAAAGAATTTTCAAAATCGGATAATATTATTTTCAAACGGTCCGGTTAGTTGAGGATCTGAATAGTTAAATGCCGGATAAACGGATATTTTTCTCAAAAGATGTCCAAGTGAAACATCCCCTTTCCAATAAAAATAAATTGTCCAAATATCTAAATTAGAACAGAAATCTTTAACATACATAAAAAAATTAAATACTTAATAGTCGAATTGATAACCTCTCTTCTCGGCGCTATTTGGCGGTTTTATTTTAAGTTTTGGTTGGCCCGCTGTTCAGTCGGTTAAAAAAAAAGGCTTTATTTTTGAAATTTTGCAAATTTCGTTTTCTATTGCTTTATGTAGTTGGTTGAATTAGCATCGCACTAGAGCTACACATTGGATTATTGGCGACCTACCGGGATCTATTCGAAATATCTTATGTGAAATTAGAAAGATGATGCACTTTAAATCTGCCGAGGTTTAAATGTCTTCACGTTGGTTATTGTAAGGAAGTGCAGAAAGTGGGGTGCCAACTTATGTGTTATCCTCGTAGTAAGATACATTCTATTCACATTTCTTCTTCTTTGGTTTGGTTTGGTTTGGTGTTGTTAATAAACGTCGCTCTAGAGCTGCACAGTATGCTATTGGAAACAGTTCGGGGCCTGTTTCGAAGGAAAGACCCGGGAACGACGCCTCGTATTTTTGAACCATGGTCAGATGACGAGCCGTTTAAACGAAAATATGTCTCTAATGCACGTAAAATCTTGAATTAAAGCATATAAATAGCACTATAAATGTATGAGGGCTCTCGGCGTCAGACAGTTTGGTTTGGTTTGTTTAATTAACGTCGCACAAGAGCTACACAGTGGGCTATTGGACTATCCAGAATTATCAATTAACCGGACCGTTTGGAAAAACTATTGTCCGATTTCGAAATTCTTTTTTGTTGAATAGAGGAAAATCCACTTAGGTAAAATCTGCAAAACAATAATCGGTTATCCGGCTGTTATATATCCAGAAATGTCGATTAACCGAATAATTTTTTAAACAATTTATCCGGTTTAAAAATATTTTCATTGTTTTACAGAAGTTATACAACAATGACATTTTGTTTAAGTAGCATTTATTGGCATTGATAGAGATTGTTTTACAATACACATTATTGAGCACAAGTTGCTACTTGAATTTCTTGGGGTTGCTACTTTCAAGTTGCTACTTGAATTTCTTGAATAATAGGGGGCGAAGACCCCTACTAAATTAAAAACTAAAAAGGGAAAAATAAAATAATCTTTCTAAAAAAAGGGAAAGCCGACTTTAAGAAAAATGCGCTAAAAAGTAAAAAAATAATTTTTAATTTTACGAAAGCATTGAAAAAATTGAATTATTTAATGTCAATTTTATACTTATTACAAGATTTTGAAGTTGGAACTAATTAACGTTTACAAAAATCATACCTAAATTTTGGCGCCGATTTCAAAAAGTTGTAATAAGTATAAAATTGACGTTAAATAATTTAATTTTTTCAATTCGTTCGTAAAATTAAAAATATTTTTTTACTTTTTAGCACATTTTTCTTAAAGTCGGTTTTCCTTTTTTAGAAAGATTATTTTATTTAACATAGAAATAAAATGTATTAATTTATAAATATTCAAAAAAATTATTCTGGATTTATTTACAGTATAAATTAAAATATAAAATAGTTTTAAGCTTTTTGTTTCTATTCGCAGAACAAAATTTTACTACATGACCAACATTGACAATAAAATAAATTCAGGTGATATTTACTTCAGAAAATTCATTTTAGTTGCGCGCTTTGATTATCATTCCATTTTACAAGCAGCTAATCAAGGAGTCAAAAATTAATGTCGTCAAATATGATTTCAATTCAAATTGACAACTGTGCGTAATGCTTGCATAATTTATTTTAAAGTATTCGCAAATTCGAATCGAAATGGTAATTTAGTTAGTTTTCAAATCGTCATTTTATAATTAGTTATTACGCAAATTTTACCATTCGCTATTTAGTAATTACTTAAGCTTACGTGACCCATTTTGAAAAGTCAATTTCTATTATTTAAATGACAACTCTTTCGCTTTAACCAACCACTTTAGTGCCGATGTGTTGTATCTTGTATCAAATAGGAAACCACCCCACAAGCTTACCACCCCGCTTTAATTCATTGTCGAATACTAATTTTGATAAAGTTAGCTTCAATAACGTTATTATTAGAAAAATAAACGCTATTAATACAAAACAGAAGTTTTTTTTAATGGTCCAAGAATGTAAACAAAGACTATATGTTTGAAGTTTCACTGGTGTGGTCGGTGTGGCTTGACAGTAAGGCCGCTTTTACATTTAACGACACGATACCGATAAATCGTGAACGATTGCGAAGGGACGACACAACGTTTTATCGTATCGTCTGGTGGTCAGTTTTTCATTGCACCGATATCGTTCGCCGAAAACGACAATTTTTACATTCAGTTCGTGTTTGTCTGTTGCCGAGAGCACATCTATTCTCGATATGGCGCATCGCAACAAATTACATTATAACAAACTGCGATTGTTGCATTTGCTGTATTTAAGGAGAAAGAAGAGATCAATAACAAAACGCTTCTGGGTGTATGATATCATCAAAGCAAGACATGTTGAAGGAGATTTTTATGTTTTATTTGAACGTCTACAAAAAGCTAGAGCTAGAACTAACCACTGGAGCTGCAGAGTGGGCTATTGGCGACGGTTTGACGAAATATTGCCTCCCATGCCTTTTCTCGAACAATCTTGTTCTTGTAAAATTCATGTCGCTTATCCCAAATACAGGTCTTTACTTCCACTAGTTCACAATATCGAACTTAAAAGCCATATTGATAATATAAATAAAAAAAACACAGTAGACTATAGCAGACGGCAACAAGTTTTTCGGAAACAAACTCAAAATGTCGTCACGATGAAGTAGGGAAGGCGCGTGCCCACGATAAAACGTTCCGATAAATTGTATCGTCTGATCGGCAACGACAACATCGTTATCGTATCGGCTAGTGAAAAAGCGCCCGGCTTCGTATGTGTATTTTGCGTACCCCGATATCGTACCACTGAAATCGTATACGATTTATCGGTGTCGTGTCGTTAAATGAAAAAGCGGCCTAACTCTAATGTATTAGTGTCGTGGGGATTGTGGTTAGTACATTTTTTTGGACTGCGTTGTGTTATTTTTTTGTATCTTTATGAATAATGTTGTCTTGCAAAAATACATACATACAAATAGCGTTACTTTTAAAACGGTGTTTTATTGACACATCAAATAATTAAATAAGAGAAACTTATGGTTGGGGGGTTATGTGCAATTATGTGCTAAACGGGCTCACGTGTAACCGGTGGGGGAGAGTTCCGTCTGAGGCGATTTAGCTGGTTGTTTGGGGTGTGGATGACCGGCTACCAGGGGCGTTACCATAAAATGAGGATTCTGACGTCTGGTGTCATGGCATCAGGGACTTGTCGTTCTCCAGGGGCTCGTCTGGTTCCGCAGCTCAGTGGCGTTGGTACGAAGTGGGAGCTCTGCCGTCTGCTGTCATGGCATTCAGGACTTTTCCTTCTCCAGGGGCTCGTCTGGTTCCGCAGCTCAGTGGCGTTGGTACGAAGTGGGAGCTCTGCCGTCTGCTGTCATGGCTTTCATGACTTTTCCTTCTCCAGGGGCTCGTCTGGTTCCGCAGCTCAGTGGCGTTGGTACGAAGTGGGAGCTCTGCCGTCTGCTGTCATGGCTTTCAGGACTTTTCCTTCTCCAGGGGCTCGTCTGGTTCCGAAGCTCAGTGGCGTTAGTATGAAGTGGGAGCGTTGCCGTCTGGTGTCATGGCTTTCGGGACTTTTCCCTCTCGGCGCATGAGGACGGTACTTGTTAGAGTAAAAATTGCTCGTCTTTCTTGGGCAATGGCAAAGTCGAAAAGGTGATGTGGGAAACTTTGAATTTCCCACGGTGGTGTCTTGGGGTGGGGGTTGCAATTCTACATAAATTACTAAACCCACCACTTGGAATTCGCTCCGCCCTTCTTGGTCGCCCCTCCTAGCCAATCCTGGCATGGTTGTAAAAAGGGCTCAGTGACGAAACTCTCCTCACATTGTTACCCCGCCATAAAACCGGCGACCGCCAGTCTAGCCATCTGACCAAATTGCACAAAGTACAAAATAGGTCAGATCCCTATATAAAAATTGCAACGTGTGACAGCACACTGTCACAATTAGGTTTGGTTTGGTTTGCTTAATAAAATTCGCACTAGAGCTGCACAGTGCGCTATTGGCGACGGTTCGGGGTCAATCTCGAAGGAAAAACCCGGGCACACATACACATTCACACATGCAACTCGTTATTTTAGAATCATGGTCAGATGACGAGGGAACACCTGAACTGGCACCCAAGGCCTTCAATAGACGTCGGGACTTTGGACCCCGATCACATTTATCGTGCACCAGTCCCGTATACACGCCAGTATAATTTGTTGGATATTCTGGACGACTTTCTACTATTTTTGTAGCGAATATACCTCCGATAACCCTCCGAATAACCCTCCGATCGCAAGATAACTACTTTTTTACTTTTCTATCTCAAGTCCATTGCACGGATTGGAACCACCAATCCTCTGATTAGTAGCTGAACTCCTTACCAACTGAGCAACTGGGGCTCCCTCGAGACCCGGAAACAGTGATCCGTATTTTTGAACAATTGATCAGATGACTAGGAAAACATCTTAGCATACTTCCAACGCAACCTCAATAGTCGTCCGGACGTTAGACTTCGATGGTCAAATTTAATGTGCACCAATCCCGTATATGCACGAGACCATCTATGAGTTAGCACCCACTCTCCAAACAGCCCCACCAAAATCAGAATAACGGAAGTTAATTCATTACAGATTTAACGTCCACCAATTTTTTCTACATCTATTTGTTGGCCTAAGTATATGACTCGTGACAGGAGTGGAGGCCTCCGTGGCCGAGCGGTTAAAGACGTTCAGCTACTAATCCGAGGATTGGTGGTTCGAACCCGTGCGATGGACTTGACAAAGACAAGTAAAAAAGTAGTGATCTTGTGATCGGAGGGTTGCCATCTTCGCTACTAAAATAATAGAAATGTCGACCAGAACATCCGGAAAAATTAACGGCGTGTATACGGGACTGGTGCACGATAAATGTGATCGGGGTCAAAAGTCCCGACGTCTATTGAAGGCGTTGGGTGCCAGTTCAGGTGTTTCCTCGTCATCTGACCGGTTCTAAAATAACGAGGTGCATGTGTGTGTATGTATAAATGTGCATGTGTTCCCGGGTCTTTCCTTCGAAATAGACCCCGAACCGTCGCCAATAGTTCACTGTGCAGCTCTAGTGAGACGTTAATTAACCAAACCAAAACCAAACCGTGACAGGAGTGTCCTGGTTAAAATTTCATCGTTGAGAGTACAGCACTGAACTCTAACTGTAACTGGCTGAAAGGCTCAAACCTTGTTTCCTCTACGGGCGCGTTGAAACCAATTGAAAGCTGCCATACTGTGCCCCAACATTTTTTTAAAGTGATTTTGTGGTGTTTTTTATTACCAAAGCATTGTAGAAGTATTAAATGTATATAAATATTATATTTTCTTCTTATAGAATTAATTTTTATATTGCCAAACAGATAGTTTTTGCTCTTGCTTTTTAACTACTTCTACTTTGACTTGCAAATTACTTCCTATTTTAATAGCAGATTACAATTAAAATGGGTTTAAAAAGAAAATTAAAAAAAACTTACCCAAAAGTAATATATGTCGGCGTATTTTACCATGAAAAATATACAAAATTTTGCGGTATCAAGAAAAGTGGGACACATCATGGCGACCTCCATATCGGCTTCAAGTCAACAAAATGTCTTGCCCGATCCAGAAGTTACAGTTAGAGATCAGTGGTTGAAACCAATTGAAAGCTGCCATGCTGTGCCCCAACATTTTTTTAAAGTGATTTAGTGGTGTTTTTTATTATCATAGCATTGTAGAAATATTAAATGTAATTAAATATTATATTTCTTCTTATAGAATTAATTTTTATATTGCCAAACAAATAGTTTTTGGTCTTGCTTTTTATCTACTTGTACTTTGACTTGCAAATGACTTCCTATTTTAATTGCAGATTACATTTAAAATGGGTTTAAAAATAAAATAACAAAACTTAGTCAAAAGCAATATATGTCGGCGTATTTCAACATGAAAAATATACGAAATATTGCGGTATAGAGAAAAGTGGGGCACATCATGGCGGCCTTCACATCGACTTCAAGTTTACAAAATGTCTTGCCCGATCCAGAAGTTACATTTAGAGATCAGTGGAGTACAGCGAACCGATAAATACAGGGTTGGCAGTTTAGTTTCATTGCCGTCCGCTAGGAAAAATCCACAGAATAGTGAGGAATGATACACATTAAATTAATGTGGTTTTATGTTCGCACCCACGTCATCCAATCATGGTTCGAAAATACGAGATAGTTTTCCATAGTATTTCCTTCGAGATTGACTCCGAATCATAGCCAAGAGCTCACTGTGCAATTCTAATGCGACAACAATTCAACCAACCAAACGCCCATAACCTATCTTCGTCGATTTAGAATGAAAACCTCGTAACTTCGAACCGTAAATTTATCAGCCTTAGGGAAAGTTGCTTGGCGACGAAATCCATGCCGAGGTGTTACGATCACTTTTGTTTTTAAACAATTCTACATTAAGAAGGGAATTGCTTAGATTTCGTTGCAAAGCAGCCTTTGCTACGGCTGCTATATTTGTGGTTTGAAGATACGAGGTTCATTCTCGGCCGATATTACATAGCAATGGTGACCAAAAGGCCAAAGTTGTCGGACTCTGCATCCAATGGACATACAAAAAATCCGGAGGAAGTTTTCCCGGGTCATTCCTTAGATATAAACCTCGTACCGTCACCAATAGCCCAATATGCAGCTCTATAGCAACGTTACTTCAATCAACCATCCTTGGGTTATTTACGAAATTCATTTTAAAGTTAGTTATAAATTTAAGAAGCATTAACTTTTTTTACCTTTCTTTGTCAAGTCCATCGCACGGGTTCGAACCACCAATCGTCGGATTAGTAGCTGAACGCCTTTAACCACTCGGCCACGGAGGTCTCTAATGTATTAGGACACTCACGTATCGTCATTGGGGTTTGGTTTGGTTTGGTTTGTTTAATTAACTTCGCACTAGAGCTGCACATTGGGCTATTGGCGACGGTTCAGGACCTATCTCGAAGAAAAACCCCGGGAACGATGCCTCGTATTTTTGAACCATGGTGAGAGGACGAGGACAACACCTGAGCTGGCATCCGACGCAACCTCAATAGGCGTCAGGTCATTGGACCCCGATCAGATTTATCGTGCACCAGTCCCGTATACACGCCAGTATAATTTGTTGGATTTTCTGGACGACTTTCTAGTATTTTTGTAGCGAAGCTGGCAACTCTCTGATCGCAAGATCACTACTCTTTTACTTTTCTTTGTCAAGTCCATCGCACGGATTCGAACCACCAATCCTCTGATTAGCAGCTGAAAGCCTTATCCACTGAGCAACTGGGCTCCTAATGTATTAGGACACTGACGTAGCGTCATCGGGGATTTAACTGAAGCGTTCATTGGCCAGACACGGACTCAGACATACTAATAGAAGATTGAAGCGATAATGCGGGAGTTTCACGTGACGGAGCAAGAGGGAAACTTACTAGTAGTTTCGATTTCTTCCCTACAGCAGGCAACTCTGCGTTTGTTTGTTTGTTTAGTCGCTACGCTTACTATTATGGGATTGTTTGTTTACAATATTTTTTTTTGCCAAATAAATAATATGTTTATTCTATATATGAATAAATTTAAATACATAAATATTATATATATATATATATATATATATATATATATATATATATATATATATATATATATATATATATATATATATATATATATATATATATATATATATATATATATATATATATATATATATATATATAAGTTGCTAATTTTTAGAATTATAACGAAATACGGAAACGTACTTTTATTTCAACACAAAAAAATGCTTCATAAACGATGTGTGTAATCTCTCTCAGTGTATGAAATAAATATTTCTATATTAAGGCGTTATTTAATGACAAGAACTTAAAATTATAGTACAGGAGCGAAAGTTCCATGCTCATCCTACGAAACTTTTTCGGCGTCTAGGTTTTATCTCCGTATTCGGTTACAACAACGGTCTTCTTCTTCTCGGCGTGAAACTCCCCGTTGTATAAGTTCGCTAGCGTGACGTCATCAGGAAATTAACTGCAGTGTTAGTTTGCAAACAATCCTTCGGGGGTTGAGGAAACGATGGATTCCTGGTAGTTTCGTATAAGTTCTGAACCATCGCCAAAATGACTCTAGGTAAGTTTCTAATTCCGTGCCTGTCATTGGTTTAATCTACAGAAAGTAGCTGCACCCACTTCTTTAGCTGCACCCACTTCTTTAGCTGCACCCACTTGGAAAATATAGACCTTCCACGCCAAAGTTGTCGATGAAAAGTGATTTGGCGGAGTGCCTCTGTTCTTCACTTTTACCGCTTATCAGACCTGACAAGTCGGTAACACGTAAAGAAACCATCAGTTATGAGTTAAATGGAAGGAAGAACCACAATAATCATCAATCAGTCTCAAAAAATGTTTTATTGATTGGAAGTTTTCATGCTTAGGAATATTTCTTCATGAAATATTCTTAAATTTATAATTCCCTTTACAAAAATACTAACATTTTATTACTGCATTACTATCACTTAAATACTATACTACTACCAATTGATTTGATATTCTCAAAATACCAGTTGGAAACTCAACTGGTCTCTATTAAGTTCAACGTTTATACATTTAATTTCATGTAAATAATGTATGTAATGCTTCGGTAGAGACGTGCGGTCTCAGAGATCTCTACTTATTTCTGCACCTGTAGCATTTACTATAGGTCTCCACTTGGGGGTTCCTATAGAAATTACTTTCATAACATAAAAGAAACCCGTTTGCCTTACCAACATAAGCGCACCATTGAAGTTAAACTTCTTTCGTATTCTTCAAAGTTGACGCATGGGCACCGACATAAACTTACTTGTGCGCATGCGCTACCCATACATCCGTTTTAGATTTTCGTATCGAGGTCATTTGGGTTCACCAGCCTTGTTAAAGAAGATTGTACGTATGCGATATTCATTTTCCCGTTCCATGTTTGATTTCTGTGTCGAGGTCATTCAGATTCAATAGCCTCGCTAAAAACAAGTGTGTACGGAAGCGCACACAATGAGTATCTGAAGGAACGTCCGACGAGGAAATCAAACATGAAACGAAAGGATGAGTAGTACTCCTCTTTCCGTTTCATGTTTGATTTCCTTGTCGAAGTCATTCAGTTCCACTAGCCTCGATAAGGAAGATTGTACGCATGCGCTACTAATTTTTGTCGTATCATATTTATTTGCCAAGACAAAGTAATACAGATTCTCTGGCCTCGATAAAAAAAAAGTTTGTACGCATGCGCTACTTATCCTTCATTTTCCTGTTTGAATTCCGTGTCGAGGTCATTCAAATTCACTAGCCATGCTTTAAAAGTTTGTATGAATAACTACTCAATGAGTAGCTGAAGGAACGCTCGACAAGGAAATCAAACATGAAACAAATTAGTACTCACCCTTCTGTTTCATGTTTGATTTCCTTGAAGAGGTCATTCAGTTTCACTACCTTTCTAAAGAATATTAAACGCATGTGCTACTCGTTTTTTTCCGTTCAATGTTTGAATTCCGTGTTGAGATCATTCAGATTCAAAAGCCATGCTTTAAAAGTGTGTACGATTGCACTATTCAGTGAGTAGCTGAAGGAAAGCTCGACAAGGAAATCAAACATGAAACAAATTAGTACTCACCCTTCTGTTTCATGTTTGATTTCCTTGAAGAGGTCATTCAGTTTCACTACCTTTCTAAAGAATATTAAACGCATGTGCTACTCGTTTTTTTCCGTTCAATGTTTGAATTCCGTGTTGAGATCATTCAGATTCAAAAGCCATGCTTTAAAAGTGTGTACGATTGCACTATTCAGTGAGTAGCTGAAGGAAAGCTCGACAAGGAAATCAAACATGAAACAAATTAGTACTCACCCTTCTGTTTCATGTTTGATTTCCTTGAAGAGGTCATTCAGTTTCACTACCTTTCTAAAGAATATTAAACGCATGTGCTACTCGTTTTTTTCCGTTCAATGTTTGAATTCCGTGTTGAGATCATTCAGATTCAAAAGCCATGCTTTAAAAGTGTGTACGATTGCACTATTCAGTGAGTAGCTGAAGGAAAGCTCGACGAGGAAATCAAACATGAAACAAATTAGTACTCACCCTTCTGTTTCATGTTTGATTTCCTTGAAGAGGTCATTCAGTTTCACTACCTTTCTAAAGAATATTAAACGCATGTGCTACTCGTTTTTTTCCGTTCAATGTTTGAATTCCGTGTTGAGATCATTCAGATTCAAAAGCCATGCTTTAAAAGTGTGTACGATTGCACTATTCAGTGAGTAGCTGAAGGAAAGCTCGACGAGGAAATCAAACATGAAACAAATTAGTACTCACCCTTCTGTTTCATGTTTGATTTCCTTGAAGAGGTCATTCAGTTTCACTACCTTTCTAAAGAATATTAAACGCATGTGCTACTCGTTTTTTTCCGTTCAATGTTTGAATTCCGTGTTGAGATCATTCAGATTCAAAAGCCATGCTTTAAAAGTGTGTACGATTGCACTATTCAGTGAGTAGCTGAAGGAAAGCTCGACAAGGAAATCAAACATGAAACAAATTAGTACTCACCCTTCTGTTTCATGTTTGATTTCCTTGAAGAGGTCATTCAGTTTCACTACCTTTCTAAAGAATATTAAACGCATGTGCTACTCGTTTTTTTCCGTTCAATGTTTGAATTCCGTGTTGAGATCATTCAGATTCAAAAGCCATGCTTTAAAAGTGTGTACGATTGCACTATTCAGTGAGTAGCTGAAGGAAAGCTCGACAAGGAAATCAAACATGAAACAAATTAGTACTCACCCTTCTGTTTCATGTTTGATTTCCTTGAAGAGGTCATTCAGTTTCACTACCTTTCTAAAGAATATTAAACGCATGTGCTACTCGTTTTTTTCCGTTCAATGTTTGAATTCCGTGTTGAGATCATTCAGATTCAAAAGCCATGCTTTAAAAGTGTGTACGATTGCACTATTCAGTGAGTAGCTGAAGGAAAGCTCGACGAGGAAATTAAACATGAAACAGATTAGTACTCACCCTTCTGTTTCATGTTTGATTTCTTTAAGGAGGTCATTCAGTTTCACTACCTTTCTAAAGAATATTAAACGCATGTGCTACTCGTTTTTTTCCGTTCAATGTTTGAATTCCGTGTTGAGATCATTCAGATTCAAAAGCCATGCTTTAAAAGTGTGTACGATTGCACTATTCAGTGAGTAGCTGAAGGAAAGCTCGACAAGGAAATCAAACATGAAACAAATTAGTACTCACCCTTCTGTTTCATGTTTGATTTCCTTGAAGAGGTCATTCAGTTTCACTACCTTTCTAAAGAATATTAAACGCATGTGCTACTCGTTTTTTTCCGTTCAATGTTTGAATTCCGTGTTGAGATCATTCAGATTCAAAAGCCATGCTTTAAAAGTGTGTACGATTGCACTATTCAGTGAGTAGCTGAAGGAAAGCTCGACAAGGAAATCAAACATGAAACAAATTAGTACTCACCCTTCTGTTTCATGTTTGATTTCCTTGAAGAGGTCATTCAGTTTCACTACCTTTCTAAAGAATATTAAACGCATGTGCTACTCGTTTTTTTCCGTTCAATGTTTGAATTCCGTGTTGAGATCATTCAGATTCAAAAGCCATGCTTTAAAAGTGTGTACGATTGCACTATTCAGTGAGTAGCTGAAGGAAAGCTCGACAAGGAAATCAAACATGAAACAAATTAGTACTCACCCTTCTGTTTCATGTTTGATTTCCTTGAAGAGGTCATTCAGTTTCACTACCTTTCTAAAGAATATTAAACGCATGTGCTACTCGTTTTTTTCCGTTCAATGTTTGAATTCCGTGTTGAGATCATTCAGATTCAAAAGCCATGCTTTAAAAGTGTGTACGATTGCACTATTCAGTGAGTAGCTGAAGGAAAGCTCGACGAGGAAATTAAACATGAAACAGATTAGTACTCACCCTTCTGTTTCATGTTTGATTTCTTTAAGGAGGTCATTCAGTTTCACTAGCCTCGCTAAAGAATTTTCACTTCAAAATGTTAAAAACTACACACTACTGTGAGGGTTAAAGAGGATTGTGTATGAAGCAAACAAAAGAAGCCTAGTTTAAAGTTTGAGTCATCGCAAAAATCTAAAGCAAATTAAGTTAAAAGTATATACCTGAAATTGAATTAAAGATTCATGAATGAGGACGAAGTAAGTCAGGAAGAAGCTATTCAGTCAATATACCACTCAATGTATTTCCAACTATTCGGTTCTAACTTCCTTTTGAAAATCATGTAACTTTAAGTTTTGAGATTTGATCGCATTATGTAACTGCTGACTCGGAAGTTTCAGAGAAACTTTTGAAGAGTATAAGTTTTATGCAGAGAGAGGGGGGGAAGGAAATTTCGAGTGGGAATTTCAAGTTGTGGGACTTGGTATAGCATGGAAGTGTTTCGTTGATAAAAAAAATAAAATAATGAAATTAAATGCCTTTATTTGAAATACTGCATTGTGTTTTGTGTGAGGATTTTTCTGAGAAAGAATATACACATTTAAACGTTATTTAAATAAATAGGATAGGTAGAGGACCGCACTGTACCGCAAGGTATAGCTCGTGTGTGGATCCTTTTAGTTCCACACAGTACAAAGTTCAGAGGGGGAGTGGTTAAGTGGCCAACCTGGTTCACGCGGCATAAACTGTTAAAAGTAGGTACTCAAAAATAAGTAAAATTTACTCATTTTTGAGTACATTCAATGCTTACCATAGCTCAGAATACATAAGTTTAATTTTTGAAAAAGGCATGTTCTCAAAAATGAATACAATGAGTAAAAATGAATAAAAAGAGCAGTTGCTTGCCTACATAGGCTGCCTTCGTAAATCACTTTCAATAAATATCAACAATTAAACCCAAGACTTACCGCGAATCGAAACCAAGCCTTCAGGCACCGCAGTCTAGTATATTATCCGTTGTACTACCATGGTGAAGTGCAGAAGTTTTAAACAGAATAAATGTTAAAAAGGTGAGCTAAAAGAATGGGAAGTAAGATAATTGAGTTGTAATAACTCAATTAAACCATTCTTAAAGCATTCGACATCAAATAACGTGGAAAACCATCATATGAACAACTATTTTAAGTTTGTTAAGATGGCTTGAACAGAAGTGGAAATGAGCAATATTAAATCTTACTGCTCATTTTGCGAAAGTGCGATTACTTAAATTTGAGTACGTCGTCGCTCATTTACGATGAAATTATACTCAAATAAAAACGAATATGTTCAGGTACTCATTTTGAAGCACATTTTTTTAAAGTGTACATTCTTCTACAGCAGTTGTTATCAACCCGTGGTGTGCGTACCCCAGGGAGTACGCGGCGGTCCGAATGGGGGTACTACGAAATAATGTTAGTAATGGCGGAAAACTTCTAAAATAAAAATAATGAATGTAATTAATAAAATCAAAAATAAAGTCTATAAGTATATTCAATTCGAGTCGTTTGATTAATTTGCCAGGTAACCTGAGAAAAACACTGTTTACCAAACTAACACTTTTTTTTTGCTTAGAGGGTTGGCTGAGAAGAGTTATGAAGAAAGGGGATATTCATACATGAAAAATTTATGAAAGGGTACAAGAGAGAACTATTACTGTACACACTGTTAAAAATAGGTACTTAAAAATAAGTCAAATGTACTCATTTTTGATTACTTTTGATGCTTATCATAGCTCCGAATACGTAAGTATCATTGTTGAAAAAGAGCTGTACTCAAAAATGAGTAAAATTAATAAATAAAAGCAGTTGCTTGACAACATAAGCTGCCTTCATAAATCACTTTTAGCAATTACAACCAGGACTTGCCGGGTATCGAACCCAATGCGTCTACCTGATGTCATCCGCACCGAAGTCCAAGGTCAAATCCGTTGTACCACCACAGCGATGTGAAGAAGTCATAAACAGAAGTAAAGTTAAAAAAGCGTGACAAAATAATGGAAAGTAAGATAACTGAGTTGTAATAATTCAGTTTCCATTTAAGAAATCGACATCAAATAGTGTGGAAAACCAACTTCTGAACAAATATTTTAAGTTTGTTTGGCCGCTTTGTTAAGATGGTTTGAAATGAAGCTGATATTAGCAATATTAAACCATACTGCTTATTTTTGCGGAAGTACGATTACTTTAATTTGAGTACATCGTCGCTCATTTACGATGCAATTGTACTTAACGATAAACGAGTACGTCCATGTACTCATTTTTAAGCACATTTGTTTTTACAATGCAGGATTGTAAATCACTTACCATCAAATTCAGATTCCGTGTGGAACCTTCTGAGCGTTACAAACTTTATTTTGCGTCCTTGTATCTCTAGTTTTTCCAACAATACACACCATTTTTTAAATTCATAAAAATACTTTATTTTCTAATCTTTTTCAACCTTTTTCAAAGCCACAAATTGAAAGCCATCTCTTTAAAAATAAACAAGTTTTTTCTTAATTCTGTTTACATAAATTTATTAAAATATCACTTAAACACTCTGACAGAAAAAACAACTTTACAATTTGAGTAATTTTCTGAACGGTCAGAGGGTTTAAATGAGTGGAAGCGCATATAGCAACCAAGGGCAAAATTCCCCCCACGAGGTTCAAATGTCAGAGAAGGAATGGATTAACAGTTGGTCTGGTCGACGAAATCCACTTTCATCTGCTCGATGGTATGTCATTTATCCCCATAGGCTGATTTCACCTGAAGATATAAGGATTTTAAAAGTATGATTTTTGATGTTACGATTCCTTGGGTGACGTATCCCAATTTTATAGACTTATCCAAGTAAAAAAGAATACACTGTTAAAAATGGCTGCTCAATAATAAGTAAAATGAATAAGAAAAGAATAACAATAAGTAAAATGTACTCATTTTTGAATATAATCCATTCTTATCATAGCTCCGAATGCATAAGTTTCATTTTTGAAAAGGACATGTATTCAAAAATGAGGAAACATGAATAAAAATATCAGATGCTATCCTATATAGACAGCCTTCATAAATCACTTTCAATAAATATTAACAATTACAACCAAGACTTATTGGGAATCGAACCCAGATCTTCAAGCACAGCAGTGTGGAAAAAAATAATAATGGTATCCGCAAAATGAAAGAAAAAAGTAAAATGTTTCCTATATTCTCTTCATATCTAAGTTATCAGCATTAATTTAGAGCGAATTCTACTATTTACAAAATATATTAGAAGTTGGACATTCATACAAGTCAAAACGCAATATTAAAATGCTTTCTCAATACCTTCATACCATTTTTCTTTCGAACTTATCATTTCCCGTATAAAAATAATACTTTTATACATTTCAAGTTTTTTAAAGACGCATGACAAACTCATTTTAAATTCTATGTGAAATCAAATCCCGAATTCAAAAGCAACCTTAATGGTTTATACCTTTACATTTGGATTTTATTTCTCTTGTGTGTTTTTTTTCTTCGCTCGGATTCTTGTTATCATTCGCCATCTCCTACAAAATGGAAAAGAATTACAACAAAAATATTGCCAAAAATAAAGGTTCGAAATTAATGGGTTCACTGCAAGAATTCCATTTCGTTTCTTTATTTCTCTGCGCTGTTATTATTAAGCTCTTTGAATTTAAGATTTGCGACTGGGTACCACAATCTGTTACGTTCTATCCTGCGATGTAATTGGTCCCTTTGCCGTTATGTGTCGCTGGGGTCCAATCATATGACGCGTTTTATTTTTTGGTCTTGGTTCGAACTTGATGAAGGCCTTCTTTTATTCGAATATATCCCGACGCATCGTAAATTTCGCAATTTCATTTAACGAAAGGAACTATATGTTTCGAAATAGAAAGGAATATTGTGCGTTATCTTTAAATTACATATAACAATGTTAAGGTCGTAAAGAAACTATATAGGTATTATTACATATTTTTATGTGGTATAAAAGCTGGATTTATGTATTTTTTTAATTTCCTAATTATAGAAACACGGTTTTTGATATAAACTTAAATCTTAATATACCGTAAAATGGGGCAACTTAGTGCCACTTTTTGAGTTTTTTTCAGAATATATCTATCATTTATGCACCAATTGCTCTGAAATTTTTACACAACATACCTACATATCTCGGCTATCCAATGATGGGTGGAAAAAAATGTTTTCTTTATAGAAAAGGAAGGGGAATTTTTTTCGTGTGGCACAAAGTTGTACCCGGTTGGGTACAACTTTGTGCCACTCTCTTTTCTGCCTCTAAAACACATTGAAACTTAATGTGGCACAATCTTGACCATACTTTTTTTCATACTCAGCTCATCTACTATGCTATGAGCAGAGAAATAAAATTTGTTCTCATCATTTTACTGTTTTTTTTTCGCATTTTTATCAATTTGGAAGTGTGCGAAATGGAAGAAGACGAGTTTTTTTTAAACTTTTAATAATAAACTGTTTCATAATATTACATTACAAAAAATAATTTTAAATTACATTAGTGGAGTGTAGAGGCAGCGCTATGAACTTAACATCATTTTTCTGACACAAACGACATGAGAACTAAGATGTGAACTGAGATTGTCTCCTATAAGTACCACTTTGTTTCCTGCGGACTAGTAACATGGTATATTCAAACCAATCTTCCTGATTTCTTCAGACCTTCAGATGGGGATGATTCAGCATCCTTTCTCTTCTTCAGCATAAATGCAAGTGAATTTCGATGAATTCCATACCTCTCTTGGGCCTTACGGATTGAAATCCTCTTCTCAGTAATTTCCCCTAACACCTTTTTAAGGTATTCATTAGTGTAAGCCCCATCAGGGCGACCTCCGACCTTCTTTCTGTCACCACGGACCATTATCTGCAAAAAAGTATTGAATAAAAAGCGGATTAAAGCTCAAAAAATAAGAAATTGAGTGGCACAAAGTTGTACCCCAAAGTTGTCATTTTTGATAACATGTGAGCTTATAGCGAAACTAACAAAAATTTTGAATTGCTTAATACAGCAAATCGCAGATAATAATATAGTGATTAATGTATAAACTTACCAAATCTCCAGGGGAACAACTAATATGAGGTCCAGGTGAGACTCTCTTAAAATCTTCAAACACTGTGATCACAAACAATATTTTCTTGAAAAACCACAACTGATAACTGTCCAGATTATTACATGCTCGTTTAGATTCAACATCATCATAGGATTTTTTCCAAACCTTTAGTTGCATTTATATTACCGCTAGAACGCATTGAAGTCTGGAAACCGTCTGTGGCACAATGTTGCAACCTGTGGCACAAAGTTGCCCCATTTTACGGTACTTCTTAAGAAAGCTCTATTATAAATAAAAAGTACTGCCGATATCGGTGTAATTCAATCGATATTTTTTATTCAACTGTCTATTTTGATATCCATCTCAAAAAGTAAATGTAACGGGATTAATTAAAAAATTCACTGAATTTGTTTATCAATGTTCGAAGAGTAATATCGCGAAATTTTTGTTTAAATAGACTCCATATGCCAGAAGTTAGTTTATGTTAAAGTTGAAAAACCCAAAATGGTGGGTGAAAAAACAGATAAAAACAAACCTCATAATTATTAATTTAGGAAAAATAGTAGGCATTAACCGGAATGTGTACACTGTCAGAAATAGGTACTCAAAAATATTTTACTCATTTTTGATTACATTCGATGGTTATCATAACTCCGAATATATGTTTCATTTTTTAAAAAGACATGTAATCAAAAAGAAGTACAATGAGTAAAAAGAACAGTTGCTTACCTATATATTCTGCCTTCATAAATAACTTTCAATAAATAGCAACAATTACAATTAGGACTTACCGGGAATCGAATCCATGTCCCCAGGCACCGCAGTCCAGTTCCTTATCCGTTGTGCGACATGAAGAAGTTATAAACTGAAGAAATGTTACAAAGGTGTGCCAAAAGAATGGAAAGTAAGATAATTGAGTTGTAATAACTCGGTTTCCATTTAAGCAATCGACATCAAATAATGTGGACAATCATCTTCTGAGCAACTATTTTAAGTTTGTCAGGCTTAAAGAAAATGCACAACATAAAAATGTTACAGAATGAATTTCTTATATATTTTTTTTTTTACTTTTGACATGAAACGTCTTAAAAAATCAGCTATATGGAATATCGCGATACAAATATCATGCGAATGTTAGAACGCGCAAGGTTCTTCTGGGAAGATGCAGATGGAACCTTCGAGTATGGATCCCTCATAGGAGAGAAATCATAAGGTTATAATATCGCTGACATCAAAGTAAGGCCAACATGTATGGCCTCTGACACGTGGTTTATTCCGACATCCATTCATATTTTTTTTCTAGTTAATTCATAAAAATATCCTGTACTTCATGAAGTGACACATTTACTATTATTTCCAAATCACAAGTCAATCGCGAACGTTTTTTCATTCATAAAATTTGAAAGGAAGCCACGTGTCTGGTGTCATCAGGTCTGAGATGTTTACATCACGATGATGACGTCATATTCGCTGTACTACAGTCCATTCATGCTCGAAGGGTAGGACTCAACTTTACGATCAAAGAGTTTTTTCCTTCCTTCTGACATGACGGCGGTAAAAATTTAGAATGTGAAAAACAGCTTAAAAATTCCAAATGTAACATTTTGTTTTTAGGTACAAAAGCAAGGATAGTGAAGACGTGAAGACTATAAATAGAAGGTGTGCTCGTTTTTCGCTTTTTGAAAGTGGGTAAGGAAAGCAACTATTTGACGTACTTACTATCAGTTTTTGATCATTCTCATTGGCTGTGTGTTTCAAGCATTGCTACTTAGGTTCGATCCTCGCTTGGGTAACAACTGGTGATTTAATTTTTAATTAGCAAAATTATGTAAATATATGTAAATAATTGTGTTTAGGTAGCTTCACTACTAATCCGTCCTTGTTTTGTTATGTCCCTGTATTTTACTTGATTGAAATTGTAACTCATTTAATATGTCCAATACAAATCCATTGACCTGATGTTACCTACCCCCATTTTACTCTTTCAAAATTCATGGACATGCTCTCGTGACAGCTAATATTATTTTAATACGCTAAATTTATTAAGCAAATCTTTTGCAATTTTTCCATACTAAATGCAATCCTTAAAATATAACTTAAACTCATAAAATGCAGTAAAAGTAACTAAATAAAGTTAGCATTTCACTTTTTAATAGTTCACAAAAAAAAACGAATAGATGGCAGCACCTGACTAACGAGAGCGTTAGACACGCCCACAGAAGCGAAGGTAGGCGTCACTATGACGTCAAATGGTTGCTTTCCCCGCCTTCCGTCAAACAGCGCGAGAACGAGCACACCTTATATATATATATATATATATATATATATATATATATATATATATATATATATATATATATATATATATATATATATATATATATATATATATAGTCTTCACTATCCTTGGTACAAAAGTACTTTTGGAAGATTTTGGCCTGTATCTTCTATCATTAAACTCTTATAGGGATCCGTTCCGTGACAAATATCACAGCTAATATAAATATAGACTCATTCGATAGAAAATTAGGCTAAGAGTTAAACATATTTATTTTAAATCTAAATACACTGACTTTTTATGTAATGAAGTTCTCTAATAAATATTCTATTCAAAGTATGTGTAGCCGCATCAAATATGTGTAGTACATAAAACAATCTGATCGGCTTTTCAAAACTCTGAAAACTTATAAATAAGTTTCATTCAAACTTATTCATAAATGTGTGTGGAATATTGAAAAGAGTTCCGATACTAAGTTCGCAAAAGGGCCCCGCGACTGAAAAGGACCCCGAGGCTGCAAACAAAGGCCCTGTACAAGATCATTAAGTCCAAAAATAGGAAAACCCAATTCAAAAACATCCACCTCTAAGTTAAAAGTGGGAACGTGGACCCGATTTTTTCATCCACAGACGCTACTCTCGACGTCCGTCAAGGATTCCGACACTAGATTACTTGGTTTGAGAGAAAAAACAGCCAGTCCAGTGTCAAGGGATGAAAAAAGCGAAGCCATGTTCCCCATCTTTAAAAACAAAAATCCGAGACCATTGGGTTCAAAAATAGGAAATCCCAATCCTAAAACATCCACCTCTAACATCCCCATATTACTTCCACATCCGATTCCATCTCATACAAAATACCCATGTTCCTTTACAAGTTTAAAGAGGGAAACGCCCCCCGCTTTTTTCATTCACAGACGCTGCTCTCGACGTCCGTCAAGGATTCCTTCACTGTGTTGCCTGGTCCCCGTGACTGGGTGAAAACACATCCAGTCCAGTGTCACGGGATGAAAAAAGCGGATGAAAAAAGCAAAAACATGTTCCCCACCTTTAAAAACAAAAATCCCAGACCATTAGGTTCAAAAATAGGAAAACCCAATCCAAAAACATTCCACATTCGACTCCATCCCATACAAAATACTCAATCCAGGTGAAAAGACTTAATCACTGACGAAAAAAACCCTGAAAAGAAATAAATTATGCATGCCTAATGCTTTTGCCGTCGTCGAACTTACGAACGAAATTAAAGTTCGGCACACAAGAAAAGAATGCTCCGCATCGCTGCATGTATCTCAATTACTCGAGCAATTTTCTGCCATGTTCCTTTACGAGAATGCTTCCTTTCGACTCGATATCGGAAAGAAGGGACATTTTTTCCCGGAGTCATTCGAAATCCGCCTCTTTTTTTTTATTTATTTATTCCTGCATATCCGTTAAGTTTGATATTGTTGCCGGATACAGAGATGAGTTTTATGCAAATATGGTTTTTCTTTCGCGTCTGTTTCAAAGTCGGATGACTCGATCGGTTGTTTAAAAAGAAGATTTGTGTCATTAAAAATGCCTTTGGGTTGGGTGTGTTGTTTTGTTGTTGACTCGATTGCGGGGATTTCCATAGCGTGAGCTTGTTTTCCAAATTGTTTGAAATTATATTTTTTATCCATTTGGTGATTGGAAAATAAACAAATGTTGTATAAAAATAAAATGAATTATTTCTGTCAATACCCTTGCGACGGACTTGACAAGGAAAAGTAAAAAAGTAGTGATCTTGTGATCGGAAGCCAGCTTTGCTACAAAAATACTAGAAAAGTCGTCCAGAACATCCGCAAAAATTAACGGCGTGTATACGGCACTGGTGCACGATAAATCGGATCGGGGTCCAAAGTATCCCGTCGTGACTTGACTTGTTTAAGGATGTTGTCGAAGGACATGGCCACGTAGTGGCCTTCGCCTCCAGTATAGCAGATATTTTCGGACATAGCTTTTGCTCACGGCAGCATAGGATGAAATGAAGTGGCACACTCTCAGATTCTGAATCGGATCCGGACGCAGGCAGGTGGGCGGGGCCTAAGCAGAGCAGGCTCCCTATTGGCCGGTGGGCGGGGACTCTTCGCTGGAGACTGTTTCCGCAAAGTAGTTAAAGAAAACTTGAAGCTTTTCCAGCGGTGATTTTTGTTCGCGAAACCGAAGGATCAGGCCTTTGATTCCTCCGACTCCGGAAAAGATTGGAGCTAATTCCTTTATTAGCTCCAGCATAGGGGCAGCCTCATTGAGGTGCCTTAAAGTGGCAAGAGAATTTAACAGGTTTGGGCGAGGAATTAATGAAGTAGAACTTCGCTTAGGAACAGGGGGAGTAGAATGGTTTTGGCATTTCCTAACAGTTTTAACATTAAAGGCCTGACGCTTAGCAGCTCGCTGTTTGGTCGAAGGCAGTTTGGTGGATTTCGGGAACAGGCGGCATCTCCTGCTGCAGGCTACATGGCCTTTCTCCAGGCAGTTGATGCAGCTCGGTTCATCGGCTCGGGGTAGAGAGCATTCACGGGAGGGATGTGGGCCCCCGCACTTCAAACACCGGGGTGTAATAAAGCACTGGGCGCTGGAGTGACCAAAGTAGTTACAGTTGTAACATTGTATATTACTCCGCGTCTACTTCGGAACGACTCAACTTTAACATTGAGTTGGAGTAATTTGGTCACGGCCAGCAACTTGTTGTTTCCTTTCTGGCGTGGAAGTTCGACCAAGAACATTCCTAACTTCTTGGTGCCACGCTTGGTAAGCTGAACAACTCTCGCAGCCTGCAGCCTGCTGCACTCTGTTTCCGATGGTAGCCCCTAGTATCCCGACGTCTATTGAAGGCGTTGGTTGCTAGTTCAGGTGTTTCCTCGTCATCTGAGCATGGTTCTAAAATAACGAGGTGCATGTATGAATGTGTGTGTGAATGTGAATGTGTATGTGTTCCCGGGTCTTTCTTTCGAGATTGACCCCGAACCGTCGCCAATAGCCCACTGTGCAGCTATAGTGCGACGCTAATTAACTAAAACCAAAAAAAACTCTGTCAATAACTTTACACTTGTTTGGTTAAATTAACGTTGCATTGCAGCTAAACAATGGCTATTGGCAACGGTTTGGGATTTATCCCTAAGAAAAACAAGTGCGTGGGGTGCCAGCTCATATGTTGTCCTCATTATATAACTATGATTCAAAATTACGAGACAGTGTTCCCGGATCTGTCCTTTGGGATAGATCCCGGATTATCATCCTCACCAATAGCCCACCGTGCAGCTCTGACAAGACGTTAATTCAACCATCAAACCAAGCAAGCAATTATACAGTAGATACATCTAAAAGTTTAGGGGATAAAGTCCCGACGTGTATTGAAGGCGTTGGGTGCCAGTTCAGGTGTTTCCTCGTCATCTGAACATGGTTCTAAAATAACGAGGTGCATGTATAAAAGTGTGTATGAATGTGTGTGTGAATGTGTATGTGTTCCCGGGTCTTTCTTTCGAGATTGACCCCTAACCGTCGCCAATAGCCCACTGTGCTGCTCTAGTGCGACGTTAATTAACAAAACCAAACCAAAACCAAAAGTTTGGTTGGTTAAACAAACAAACGACATACTATAGCTAAGCTATGAGCTTTTGGCAACTGTTCGGGTTTGGTTTGGTTAATTAACGTCGCACTAGAGCTGCACAGTGGGCTATTGGCGACGGTTCGGGGTCAATCTCGAAGTTAAGACCCGGGAACACATACACATTCACGCACACATTCATACATGCACCTCGTTATTTTAGAACCATGGTCAGATGACGATGAAACACCTGAACTGGCACCCAACGCCTTCAATAGACGTCGGGACTTAGAACCCCGATCAGATTTATCGTGCACCAGTCCCGTATACACGCCAGTATAATTTGTTGGATATTCTGGACGACTTTCTAGTATTTTTGTAGCGAAGAAAGAAAGATCGGAGAACACTGACTCGTAAACCATAGTCTGATCAGGGTCCAATGTCCTGATGCCTATTGAGGTTGCGCCGTGTGCCAGCTCAGGTGCTGTCCTCATCATCTGACCATGGTTCAAATATACGAGGCATCGTTCCCGGGTCTTTCCTTCGAGATAAACTCCGAACCGTTGCCAATAGCCCACTGTGCAGCTAGCTAGTGCGACGTTATTTAACCAAACCAAACCTTTTGTATACATTGCGAACTGTCGTCAATGTCCAATTGTGTGGCTCTAGTTAGACGTAAATTCATCCATTCAATTTCACAAAATAAGTGTCTGGTGGTTTGGTTGGTTTTGTTAAATAACGTCGCACTAGAGCTGCACAGTGGGCTATTGGCGACGGTTCGGGGTCAATCTCGAAGTTAAGACCCGGGAACACATACACATTCACGCACACATTCATACATGCACCTCGTTATTTTAGAACCATGGTCAGATGACGATGAAACACCTGAACTGGCACCCAACGCCTTCAATAGACGTCGGGACTTAGAACCCCGATCAGATTTATCGTGCACCAGTCCCGTATACACGCCAGTATAATTTGTTGGATATTCTGGACGACTTTCTAGTATTTTTGTAGCGAAGAAAGAAAGATCGGAGAACACTGACTCGTAAACCATAGTCTGATCAGGGTCCAATGTCCTGATGCCTATTGAGGTTGCGCCGTGTGCCAGCTCAGGTGCTGTCCTCATCATCTGACCATGGTTCAAATATACGAGGCATCGTTCCCGGGTCTTTCCTTCGAGATAAACTCCGAACAGTTGCCAATAGCCCACTGTGCAGCTAGCTAGTGCGACGTTATTTAACCAAACCAAACCTTTTGTATACATTGCGAACTGTCGTCAATGTCCAATTGTGTGGCTCTAGTTAGACGTAAATTCATCCATTCAATTTCACAAAATAAGTGTCTGGTGGTTTGGTTGGTTTTGTTAAATAACGTCGCACTAGAGCTGCACAGTGGGCTATTGGCGACGGTTCGGGGTCAATCTCGAAGTTAAGACCCGGGAACACATACACATTCACGCACACATTCATACATGCACCTCGTTATTTTAGAACCATGGTCAGATGACGATGAAACACCTGAACTGGCACCCAACGCCTTCAATAGACGTCGGGACTTAGAACCCCGATCAGATTTATCGTGCACCAGTCCCGTATACACGCCAGTATAATTTGTTGGATATTCTGGACGACTTTCTAGTATTTTTGTAGCGAAGAAAGAAAGATCGGAGAACACTGACTCGTAAACCATAGTCTGATCAGGGTCCAATGTCCTGATGCCTATTGAGGTTGCGCCGTGTGCCAGCTCAGGTGCTGTCCTCATCATCTGACCATGGTTCAAATATACGAGGCATCGTTCCCGGGTCTTTCCTTCGAGATAAACTCCGAACCGTTGCCAATAGCCCACTGTGCAGCTAGCTAGTGCGACGTTATTTAACCAAACCAAACCTTTTGTATACATTGCGAACTGTCGTCAATGTCCAATTGTGTGGCTCTAGTTAGACGTAAATTCATCCATTCAATTTCACAAAATAAGTGTCTGGTGGTTTGGTTGGTTTTGTTAAATAACGTCGCACTAGAGCTGCACAGTGGGCTATTGGCGACGGTTCGGGGTCAATCACGAAGGAAAGACCCGGGAACACATACACATTCACACACACACACATTCATATACGCACCTCGTTATTTTAGAACCATGGTCAGATGACGAGGAAACATCTGAACTGGCACCCAACGCCTTCAATAGACGTCGGGACTTTTGACCCCGATCAGATTTATCGTGCACCAGTCCCGTATACACGCTAGTATAATTTGTTGGATATTCTGGACGACTTTCTAGTATTTTTGTAGCGAAGCTGGCAACCCTCCGATCGCAAGATCACAACTTTTTTACTTTTCTATGTCAAGTCCATTTCACGGATTAGAACCACCAATCCTCTGATTAGTAGCTGAACGCCTTACCAACTGAGCAACTGGGGCTCTCGAGCATGAATGGACTGTAGTAGAGCGAATATGACGTCATCATCGTGACGCAAACATCTCAGACCAGATGGCACCAGAGACGTGACTTCCTTTAAAAAATTATGAATGAAAAAAACGTTCGCGATTGACTTGTGATTTGGAAATAAGAGTAAATGTGTTACTTCATGGAGTACAGGAAATTTGTATGAGTGAATTAGATATAAATTATGAATGGATGACGTAATAAACCACGTATCTGAGGCCATACATGTTGGCTTTTATGAGTGAAGAATTAGAAATAAATTATGAATGGATGACGTAATAAACCACGTGTCTGAGGCCATACATGGTTGCCTCACTTTGATGTTAGCGAGATTATAACCTTCTGATTTCTCTACTATGAGGGAGCCATGCTCGAAGATTCCGATAAAAGACCCAAAAGACTGATGAGAAATTTTATTCTCTATATGTCATTCTCTTCCATCAAACGCGCTAAGAATAATAACTCCTCTAAAAATAATTTCTTTAAAAGCAAAGCAAGAGTACACTGTTCTGTTTGTCTTCTTCTGAACACAAACAACCCAAAAACCAACTGTCCGATCTCGAAGACGAAAATCCACAGGATATTCTGCGAAAAGGATAACAAACGTCAAGAATGATAAAATTCGAATCCGAAACATAATGTTCCAAAACTTCACTTTAAAAAAAAAGGTTGAATATATAAGAATAAAACAGCCTATGTCCAACAAAAAAAATCATACCACCGGTATACATGAGCTTCACAATTTATCCTTACTCTCAGGAACTTACGGGGATTCCTTCGCAAAGTGAGAGGAAATTTACAGCTTTGCTCAAAAGAAAGTCGGTTGAGTTAAGAGATAAAATATCCCGCCTGCCTTTGGAAGGTGATTTTAAATTCATTCAATCTGGATCCCTTCTTTTTGGGGGGACAAGTGCATCGTAGATTCTGTTTAAGAAAAGGGATTGGTTTTTTAAAAGTTATATGAAGACAATCGATTTTTTTTGTCAAGTTGGATTTTAATATCTTTTAACAATCACAGTAACACTCTAGCCCTGCGATTAACGCTTCAGTTGATTTGGTTTGGTTAAAAAACGTCACATTAGAGCTACACAGTGGGCTATTAGTGACGGTTCGGGGCCTATACCGAGGTTTGTTTGGTTTAATTAACGATCGCATTAGAGCTGCATAGTGGGCTACTGGCGACAGTTCAGGGCCTATCTCGAAGGAAAGACCCGGGAACGATGCCTCGTATTTTTGAACCATGGTCGGGTTTTGTTTTGTTTTGTTTTGTTTGTATTTGTTAATTAAAGTCGCAGTAGAGCTGCACAATGGGGTAATGGCGACGGTTCAGCGCCTATCTCGAAGGAAAGACCCGACAACGATGCCTCGTATATTTTAACCATGGTCAGATGACGAGGAAACCATGGTCAGATGACGAGGGCAACACCTGAGCTGGCACCCACGCGTCGGGACATTGGACCCCGATCAGAGTTATAGTGCACCAGTCCCGTATACACGGCGATAACTTTTGTGGATGTTCTGGATGACTTTTCTAGTATTTTGTAGCGAAGCTGGCAACCCTCCGATCACAAGATCACTACTTTTTTTTTACTTTCCCTTGTCAAGTCCGTCGCACAGGATCGAACCAAGAATCCTTTGATTTCCACTTGACGCCTTTATCCACAGGGCCAAGGATGCCCGGGGCCTGTCCCGAATGAAAGACCAAGGAACAATGCCTCGTATTTTAAACAATGGCCAGATGACGAAGACAACACCTGAGCTGACATCCGACGCAACCTCAATAGCCGTTAGGACATTGGACCCCGATCAGATTTATCGTGCACCAGTCCCGCATACACGATAAATTACGCAGAATGTTTACCACTTCTTTGAATTTAATTTTGTTTGTGTGTAAACATTTTAATCTTTTAATGTTGGTTTGAATTATCTAGTGTGTGGCGCAGCTTGGCCATCGTCGGCTATTGTGCCAATAAACCCCATACAACCAACCAACCCGCATACACGACAGTATAATTTGTTGGATGTTCTGGACGACTTTCTGGTATTTTAGTAGCAAAGCTGAAAATCCTTCGATCGCAATATCACTCACTACATTGTCATCATTACTAGATCATCTTTGTGAAGTCTACTCAGTCGAGCTCAAATTCACAATCCTCTGATTAACTGGGCAACTGAGGCCCCATAAGATGTTTGGAGAAAGAAAAATATACTTGACTCCTCAGTTGGCACTCGACTCTCCGATCTACAACACCACATTACAACGTGAGGGCATTTGGACCGCTACGAATATGAAGAACACCAGCCTCTCAACATTGAGGAAGTTTGGAAAAAGACACCGCGATGCTCTGATGACGAGTTAGTTTCGCTCTCAATATTAGTAAAGGAACTATTTTTAATAAATCTTTGCAGATTTTTGAATATAAAAATGAATCGGCATAATAGCCAGACCACCTACAGCACTTAAAAACTCCATCTGGATTCTAGAGAGTGAAGCATTCGATTGTTAATCAAGATACGATGAAATATATGGCAAGTACTAATAAAACATGCCTTACCCCTTTCTTCGAAATAGGATGTTATAAATTTGGAAAAATTGACAGTTTTATCTATTTGGGCTTAACAGGAAAACTTCAGAAATGAAATACGAACAGAAATTCAGAAAATAATTTCTTCAGAAAATCGCTGCTTACTTGGATTAAGGATATCAAATCCCTATATCAAACCCTTATAAAATCAGTACTTACCCAGCAAAAAAAGTCAGCATGAAACCTTCAACAAAATTGTCAAATTGAAGGTTTTTTGAAGGTTTCATGAAGGATATTGAAACAAAAAACTGCAGTTTTTTTGAAGTTTTTAATTTTCCTGCATAAAACCTTTAAAATATCTGCACTTTCCCTTCATGATTAAAAATTGAAGGTTTTTATGAAGGTTTTTTGCAATTTTTATGAAGGACAAAAACCTTTAATTTTATAGATCTTCAAAAAAAACTGCAGTTTTCCTGCATAAAACCTTCAATTTCAAAATTTTGATGAAGGTTTTATGCTGACTTTTTTGGCTGGGTACATGTGCCTCAGGAACATGGTCCCGTGCGTAATAGTGATGAAACTCTGTTGAGAAATTTTGAACGAAAAATATTATTAGCCATATTTGGTGATATCGACATAGATGGTGTATGGAGAGCACTCATCTCTAACTGTAACTTCTGGATAGGGCAAAACATTTGTTTACTTGAAGCCGATGTGGAGGCAGCCATGATGTGCCCCACTTTCTTTGCTACCGCAATATTTCGTATATTTTTCATGTTAAAATAGCCGACGTGTATTGCTTTTGGCTGAGTTTTTTTCTATTTTCTTTTTAAAGTCATTTTAAATGCAATCTGCTATTAAAATAGAAAGTCATTTGCAAATCAAAGTCGAAGTAGATAAAAAGCAAGAGCAAAAACTGTTTGTTGGGCAATATAAAAATTAATTCTATAAGAAGAAAATATATTATTTATATACATTTAATATGTCTACAATGCTATGGTAATAAAAAACATCACTAAATCACTTTAAAAAAAATATTGGGGCACAGCATGTCTGCTTTCAATTGGCTTCAACGAGCCCATAGAGGAAACAAGGTTTGAGCCTTCCAGCAGTTACAGTTAGAGTTCACTGATACTGATTTTAAGATCTTGAAAAACAGATACTGGAATACTATTGCCAGAGGCAGAAAAGGATGGAGAAAGCTCTTTAAGAATGGCAGGTCTCGTAAAAGGATGCCGAACCAATAATGATGATGATGATGACGATCACACTCAAAATACAGGGCGAATCTCTGTCGAAAAAATCGTCTTTGAAAATCGCAAAATTTAAAAATAGGGAAAAAGTTTAATTTTTTTTATAAAACGGCATATTTGAATAACTAAACATAAAAAGGGGTTTTGTCACATTTATTAAAGTTTAAAGCTTTCAGGAGAGGTTGGTTTGGTTTGGTTATTTAACGTCGCACTAGAGCTGCACAGTGGGCTATTGGCGACGGTTCGGGGTCAATCTCGAAGGAAAGACCCGGGAACACATACACATTCACACACACATTCATGCACACATTCATACATGCACCTCGTTATTTTAGAACCATGGTCAGATGACGAGGAAACACCTGAACTGGCACCCAACGCCTTCAATAGACGTCGGGACTTTAGACCCCGTTCAGATTTATCGTGCACCAGTCCCGTATACACGCCAGTAAAATTTGTTGGATATTCTGGACGACGTTCTAGTAATTTTGTAGTGAAGCTGGCAACCCTCCAATCGCAGGATCACTACTTTTTTACTTTTCTATGTCAAGTCCATTTCCCGGATTCGAACCACCAATCCTCTGATTAGTATTTTCAGGAGAGGAAAAACATGTTTTCTCCAATTGTACTTTTTTAGTAAAATATTTAATTTTAGTGCCTGAGGAATACATTTAATGAAGCCCTGGGGCAGGATTTAAAATTCTTCTTGCTTAAGAATAACCACGAACTGATTAAGTATCATATGGACATGATCCGTTTTTACAATTAAGCATCGTAGAGCCTTCATTTTCTCCAATGAAAATAGGCCTCGGCGGCCGAGTGGTTAAAGGCGTCATCTGGGCATCCGTGGATTCCTGATTCGATCCTAGACGATGGACTTGACAAAGAAAAGTGAAAAAAGAAGTGATCTTGTGATCGGAGAATTGCCAGCTACGCTACAAAATAGTAAAAAAGTCGTCCAGAACATCCGCAAAAATTAAAGGCGACTGTACGGGACTGGTGCACGTTATCATCTTATGGTATTACGGACTATTATTACACAAATACATCAAAACATTAAGATTGAAAAAACAATTATATGATCCCTTTTTAAGCGACTAAACAGCGCGCCAACCAAAACTTTAAAATAAAACCACTAGAAACTTTCAATTAAACCGCCAAAGAGAGAATTTATCAATTCGACTGTTATGTATTTTTTTATGTATGTTCGCGCAAAATTTTTGTTCTAATTCAGATATTTGGATTTTTTTTTTTTCTTCTTTTTTGGATAGGGGGTGTTTTACTTGGGCACCTTTTGAAAAAAAATCCTGTTATTCGACATTTAATTATCCGGAATTCTCAATTAACCGGACCGTTTGAAAAAAAATATTGCCCGGTTTCGAAAATTATTTTTTGTTGTATAGAGAAAAATCCACTTAAACAAAAACTGCAAAAAATAATCGGTTATCAGACTGTTATATATCCGGAAATATCAATTAACCGGATTTATTAAACAATTTTTCCGATTTCAAAATATTTTCATAGTTGAATAATTCACCCAGCGTTTATTGGCATGGATAAGGATTGCTTTACAATATACATTGTGCAGACAAAACGTGAGCAAAAGTTAATACTTGAATTTCTTGGTGAATAATAGCAGTGGGTAAAACCCCGCGCTAAATTAAAAAATAAAAAAGGGAAAATAAAATAATGATTTCAAAAAAAGCAAACCGACTTTAAAGAAAATGCGCAAAATAGTAAAATACAATTTTTAATTTTACGAACGGGTTCAAAAAATAAATTATTTAATATAAATTTTATACTTATTTCAGCTGTTTGAAGTTGATGCCAATTTACAAAAATAATACCTAAATTTTGGCGCCACTTTCAAAAGTTTTAATTAGTGTAAAATTGATATTAAATAGTTCAATTTTTCAACCCATTCGTAAAATTAAAAATTATTTTTTGCTTTTTAGCGCATTTACCTTAAAGTCGGTATTCCTTTAAAAAAAGTTATTTTATTACATTTAGCATTATTTGTTTCGAAATTAAATTACATTGACGAAAAACGTCAATTTTAACTTAAATTCTCAATTGTGAAAAACGTTTAATTTTCTTCCAAAAATCCATTTTAAAATCACAGTGCATGAAAATTCAGAATTTTAATTACTAAAATGTCGCTGAAAGAACGATAAGAAATTGAGAATTCAATTACATTTAGTGATTGAATAATTATTTTAATGCCAAATGCAACACTAGTCCTAATATACATTTTAAAATTATTTCGGTGATTTCTATCACTTAGCATTGAGAAAAAGAAAATACGAAGTAAATGATCCAATCTCAATTAGTTTTAAAATTTGAAATACGCACTTTGAAATAAAAGTTCACATGAAATTCAATTCTGAAGTTGAACAAACTCATCCCTTCTCCAATGACATTAATACGGCTGAAATATATAAAATAAAATAATAAAAAAATCAATTTGGTGTTGTCTCGCATGGCATTCCATTGTCAATGGATCTCAAATTTACTCGATACAATTCTCAAAGCTGTTTCTCAAAAGTGTATTGATATAGTTTTCTAAGTTCAAATAGTTTCGACAATATTTTCGGTTCTCTCTAACTCGATTCTTCTTTTGTGACATATTTTAAATTATTTTCCATTTATTATTCGACATTCCAGTTTCATCGTTTTGCCCGAAGGGAGTTTGTTATTTTGTTCGGCAGAAAGAGTAATGATTGTTTCATTGACTGTAGCAAATGGTA
Source organism: Troglohyphantes excavatus (assembly GCA_963932185.1). NCBI lineage: Eukaryota > Metazoa > Arthropoda > Arachnida > Araneae > Linyphiidae > Troglohyphantes > Troglohyphantes excavatus. Next base: position 6,778,567 of record OZ010668.1, read on the forward strand.
TTATTTCTTGAGTTGCGCCTGGAGAAACTAATATACTTTTCCTTTTGAGAATTCATATCTATATCTACTGGCTTAAATGGAAAAGAATATAATAAAAAGTGATAAATAATATTTTATTAAAAATAACTAATGAAGCGTTGGTATCCCCCTTTGCAATCCCGTAACATGTGGTTATTTGCGTTATTTTTATGGAACAGTTACGTCATGTTACTGTTCTTTTTTAAAAAAAGTATTTTTTAGCGTCTTATTTTTACATTTTGGATAGATAATTGTAAAAATTAATAAGTTGCTTAAAGATGAACGGAACTCGAACAAAGATTGCAAAGATGGAAAAGAATATAATAAAAAGTAATAAATAATATTATATTAAAAATAACTAATGAAGCGTTGTTATCCCCCTATGCAATCTCGTAACATGTGGATATTTGCGTTATTTTTATGGAACAGTTACGTCATGTTACTGTTCTTTTTTTAAAAAGGTATTTTTTAGCGTGTTATTTTTACATTTTGGGTGGAAAATTATAAAAATTAAGAAGTTGCGTGACGATGAATGGAACTCGAACAAAAATCATCAGGCACCGCAGTCAACAGCCTTATTTACTAAATTATAATGGCCAATTGAAAAGATTATAAACAGAAATATTAAAATGGTGTGCCAACAGAAGGGGAAGTAAGAAAATTGAGTTGTAATAACTCAGTTTCCATTTAAGCAATCGACATAAAATAGTATAGAATATCATCTTCTGAACAACTATTTTAATTTTGTCAAGTCGCTTTTTTTCAGATGTCTTGAACAGAAGCTGATATTAAAAATATTAAATCACACTACCCATTTTTGAGAAAGTTCGTTTACTTAAATTTAAGTACGTCATAGCTCATTTACGATGGAAAGCGAGTAGATTCATGTACTCATTTTTCAGTATATTTTTGTTTACAGTGTGAACTTCTAAACTGAAATACCCTTTCTTTCTTTGGCACACGAGTTTAAAATAAAATCTACTCATCACTTTTTCTACTAATTCTCATGTACCCAGGAAGATGAAATTTGACATAATTGTCCTTTATACCTCAAGAAGAGAATGTAATATATTTCCGTTCTTGCTGAATGACCTAATTTAAACAGAGTTTTTAAATGTTACTCATAGCAATTCCACTGTATTTGTCCCTTTCCCGACTTTTTATCCTTATTTTATAATAACTTAACATTGGGACACTTTCCATACTAAACGTTTAATAAAAAAACGATACCCAAACTTTAAACACGAAAACGTTCTAAAAAATGGAGAATAACTGGAATACAATGCCGTTATTTTGTTGTCTTATTCCAAAATATTAAAGGGCACCCAGTTGCCCAGTGGATAAAGGCGTTCGGCTAGTAATCATAGGATTACGAGTTCGAGCCCGACTGATGGACTTGACAAAGAAAAGTAAAAATGTAGGGATCTCGCAATCGTTGGGTTTCCAGCTTCGCTACTAAAATATTAGAAAGTCGTCTAAAAATATTCAACAAAATATACATTATACGCGCGTGTACGGGACTGGTGCACGATAAATCTGATCGGGGTCTTACGCCCATTGAGGTTACGTCGGGTGCCAGCCAGATGTAGTCCTCGCCCTTTTTCCGCGGTTCAAAAATACGAGGCATCGTTCACGGATCTTTCCTTCGAGATAGGCCCCGAACCGTCGCCAATAGCCCACTGTGCAACTCTAAGGCGACGTTAATTAACAAACCAATCCAAAGTATAAAATAAGAGTTATGTCAAGTGCAGGATACAGCACATTTTCCTTTATGTGGATTATTAGAGAATAATTATCTTTAAAATTCCACAAATTCTTATTTGATTGTTATACAAAATGTTATTATTTTCGTTAATAAAAGGATTGGTTATTAGTCGGAAAGTATTTTCCAGGTATTAGTCAATTTTATATCACAAAAAGACAATATGTTTTGTCGTAAATAAGACTCTTTAAATAAATCAAAGGCTTTTCATTTGCACAAAGTACCTTTTTTTAAGTTAAAACTTTAACTAAAATCTCTACATCAGAAGATATGCTCTTTATATCTATTTCTATAAATGTACACAACCCTTGAGCTTCTTAAAGACTACCCACTACGAAACAATCAAGACATTGTTAATGTAAACCTTCGAAAGCCTCCTAAACGCAAATCTTAAAAGTTATAAATAACCCAAACCTTTTAACAATTACTTTCATGTTGGATATGATATATCTCCCGATTCTTTATAAAACACTTAAGTACCAGTAAACAAACGCAAAGCTTGTTGACGAAAACTTCAAATGCTTAACACTCAAACGTTGAGATCGCATATATTGTGGAACACAAATAAATAACTGTATGTTATTTTTAAATAAAATGTTTGAATTGATAAGAAGAACAGGACAAGTTTATTTAAGTCCCATTGGACTTGGTCTTCTTACCGATTCAATTGAATGTGTCTGTGTTTAATATATGAAAGTTTGAATTATTCCATTTAACAGTTCCTTAATTTCTTCCATTATTCGAATATTCTAAATACTTTCTGAAGGAATAAATATTTTGAAATGAGCGCAAGTTAATCTTTTGTGCTTTAAACACAATCGATGACAATGTTTATTTAGCACAGATATCTGAAAACAATGGATTCATGAAATAAAACACAAACTATGATATTTGATATTCTTTCGAAGTAATGCTATTATTTATTAAAATAAAAAGAAAAAAATTAAATTCTCACAAAGCATCAAAAGGGAAAATCTAATATTCATTTTCATTTATTTGAAAAAAAAGTCAATAATATCAAGCATGTAAGAGAAATGTATCATGTTTGTTAGACTGAATATTTTATTGAAGCAGAAAATAAAATAAGCTCTTTTGTCTTTTTAGAAGGAGTTTCGTTCAATACTCTCTTTGTTGTTTACCTTTCGCTTTTTGAAGTATTTCCTAAAACAATTCTATTTAAATTCCTTTGTATTTAACGTTATAATAACTTTAAGCAGACATTTCAGATTGAATTATTAAGCTCATAGAATACAGTGAAATCGATGTATATTTATAATACTCAATTATAATTACTTTTGTCAGTTTTTAATATAAAATATTGTCAGCAATATATCCATTCCGAAATCATTTGTATTAAATTAAAAATTTCTACAAGTTATAACTTTTTGTTTACGCATATATTTTGTGTTGAAAATGATAAATGTGTAATGTTTTAACTGCCTTTTTGAAACTTAACACTCATATATGGTTTTGTAACATTTAATATACTATATTATTTTATATTTTATATATATTGTTTATTTTTATACTACTATATTTTTATTATATGTACAGTGTTCACTCTACTCGTTCTTTTAAAGGGCGGTCCGCCCTGCCCGCCCTTTTTTCATCTCGACAGCGTCCTCATGCCCCTACTTCAAAAATGCCGCCCTCTTTTGAAAAAATTCCGCCCCTCTTGCCCTTTTCAGTCAAGCATAAGCGTCCTTGCTTCCCTAGCTGTCTTTAAAAAAAGCATCGATTAAAAAAAATGTGTGTGTAAATTGGAATTAAGTGAATTATGACAGTAGAAAAACAAACTCCTTTTTAACTACACGTGTTATGCAATCGTGATGATTCCGCGGTAATTTCGAAAATGGGGCATTTCAAGAATGTTATTGGTTGCCTATACCCACATATGAAATGCTATGTTTTTTGTTTTTTTTAAAGAAGATGGTTTAGGGCGAGGTTACAATATTAGGCATTTTATTACCAAAATTTAAATTCAAGTAGCCTTTTCATCAGTTTTGTAAACGATATGATTAAGGCTACTTACAGATTTGTTTTTAGCGAAAATATTAAGTTTTAAATGTTAAATTTTAGATTTTAAGTAGTTACTTCATACATTTTGTACGGGTATTTCTTTCGAAATAAGCTCGAACCATCACCAATAGCCCAATATGCAGCTTTAGCACAATATCGATCAATAAATCGGAACTTTTTTTTGTTTGGTCACGGGTCCGATGAATCAACAGGTGGCCTCGTACACCCCAAACTTTTTTTTAAGTGCCCTTTCAAAAACAAGAAGTGCCTTTTCAAAAATGGAGTGCCCTTTTACTGCCAACAGCGGCCTGCCCCTTTTTATTTCTAGAGTGAACACTGATATATATTTTAGTTATATACTATATTTTATTTATATTTTATAATATATTAGATTTATTATACTAACACAAACCAAAATCTATTTACTTATGCGGTCATCTAAAGCTTTAATAAATATCTGTAATTAACTGATACAAATAGAATTTACTGATACAATAGAAAAAAAAATTCCGATCACCATTTCAAAAGTCTGACATTCATAATTTATAAGTTTTATTCAAACTTACTCATTAAAATTGGTGGGGTAAGTGGTCACAGTTGTAGCATGACGTATTCTTTCTTTAGCAAAATAAACTGAATCCATATTTTAATAACTGGAAATATTTATTTTGACGTGACATGGGGTTGGTTTGGTTTTGTTAATTAACGTCGCACTAGAGCTGCACAGTGGGCTATTGGCGACGGTTCGGGGTCAATCTCGAAGGAAAGACCCGGGAACACATTCACACACACATTCATACATGCACCTCGTTATTTTAGAACCATGGTCAGATGACGAGGAAACACCTGAACTGGCACCCAACGCTTTCAATAGACGTCGGGACTTTGGGCCCCGATCAGATGTATCGTGCACCAGTCCCGTATACACGCCAGTATAATTTGTTGGATATTCTGGACGACTTTCTAGTATTTTTGTAGAGAAGCTGGCAACCCTCCGATCGCAAGATCACTACTTTTTTACTTTTCTATGTCAAGTCCATTTCACGGATTCGAACCACTAATCCTCTGATTAGTAGCTGCGTGACATGGGGAAGAGGGTGGTGTGTAAAATAATGCAAAATATCGTGGCTTAATAAATGAAAACGCTCCCTATACCACCCTTAACCGACAACACTTAACACGATTCCTCTGCAAATGTTACCAACAAAGTACACACCAATTCCCTATTAACATCCTCTAATCCCAAGCAAATCCTCTCATCTTGGTACAAAATTGGACTAAGCATTCCGATCCCCCCACGCAAGAATACGTACACTAAATTATGGGGGCGCTCCCCGAGCTCTATTAAAAATGTAGATCGCATTCATAACGAAGCGGCCCGTCCTGAATTGCAATTATCTTGTAACATAAGCCAGGCTGTAATCCGATCAGTCAAGCCGCTGGAGTCCAAGTTTTGTGGGAAAGTCCTTTTAATGATTGGCCTGGGAATCGTCCTCCTTGATCGTAGGAATCCAGGTTCTGGGAAATTTGGATCGTTTCCTGTCCTGAATGTTTTGGTAGATAAAAGTATTCTGGAATAAATTGTATTGTATTTTTTTGTTCTGGTATGTGAAGGAATGTTGTATGAATGTCAGGTTATTTCTGAATCTCTTGGAAAGGTTATAATATAAATAAAACTCTGGAAGTGTTTTAGATCGGCGTCCAAAGTACAAAAAGACTTATGTAAAAAATTCCAAATTATTTTTTATTATTAATATTGCTTTAAGAGACATTTTGAGATTTGATTAAATAACGTCACACAAAATGTTCAGTGTGGGCAATTGGCGACGGTTTGGGATCTACCTCGAAGGTATTTTACTTTTGTTTAGTTTGGTTAATTAACGTAGCACTATAGGTGCAACATGAGCTATTGTTCAGGTCTAATCGAGGAATCTTCGAGATAGTTCGAATCCAATCTCGAAGGAAAGACCCGGGAACGATGCCTCGTATTTTTGAACCATGGTCAGATAATAGATGACAATACCTAATCTGGCATCAGGAGCAACCTCAATAGGCGTCAGAACATTAGACTCCGATCAGGTTTATCGTGCGCCAGACCAGGGCCTCCGTGGCCGAGTGGTTAAAGGCATCAGATGGGAATGCAAAGATTCCTGGTTCGATCCTAGACGATGGACTTGACAAAGAAAAGTAAAAAAGTAGTGATTTTGTGATCGGAGGGTTGCCAGCTTTGCTACAAAACACTAGAAAAGTCGTCCAGAACATCCGCAAAAATGAACGGCGTGTATACGGGACTGGTGCACGATAAATCTGATCGAGGTCCAAAGTCCCGACGTCTATTGAAGGCGTTGGGTGCCAGTTCTGGTGTTTCCTCGTCATCTGACCATAGTTTTAAAATAACGAGGTGCATGTATGTATGAATGTGTGTGCGAATGTGCATGTGTTCCCGGGTCTTTCCTTCGAGATGGACCCCGAGCCGTTGCCATTAGCCCAATGTGCAGCTCGTGCGACGTTATTTAAGCAAACCAAACCTGAAAGTTGGGTAAAGGTAGACATAAAAAGTTTTGCATTTTGAACGAAGATATGAAAAAAATGGTTTGTCAGGGATTAGCTAAGTTGCCCAATTCTAAAACGTCTCTTGACAACTTTTTAAGATTATTTTTTTTTATTTCCGAACAACATATTTGTTTTGAAAAATATTTCTAAAACAGCGAACATTCTTAAACTTTGACTTTCGGCTTTACAATTAAATGATAAGTAAGCGGATTTCAGAAAGGATTACAAAGAAAAACGTTAAACTTTCGCAAACCATTTGAAATTTCCCCAATAAATAGAATAAATGTAATGTTTTTATCACAAGGAAAATCTCCCGAATATAGAAAATAAGCCTTTTCTACTTTCCCATATTCGAAATAGAACATTCAATCGAATACTATCCACCACGAAGAATTCCATTCAAAGCCGAAATGTTTATTTTTTATCTGCTTCGTTTGAAATATGTCAGATATGGAAATCCAGAAATATCCGTTATATTAATCGGCTTGTGTGTCTTAAATATGTTTAAAATTTGTATGGTTTTTACACACCTAATTGGGGAAATCGCTGAATATTCTTTCGAAAATCTTAAGAATATCCATATTACATTTTAAATTTAAATTGAGCAAATATCGGATTTAAACGTCAGCCTATAAATGTGTAGTCCAAACTATTGGACCTTATGCACGATCTGGTATCTAGATTATATTACGTCATAAGTTACCTCACGCTAAAATGTTATTGGTTAATTTAAAAAAATAGTTTTTTTGGGTTTTTGTTAATTAACGTCGCACTAGAGCTGCACAGTGGGCTATTGGCGACGGTTCGGGGTCAATCTCGAAGGAAAGACCCGGGAACACATACACATTCACACATTCTTACATGCACCTCGTTATTTTAGAACCATGGTCAGATGACGAGGAATCACCTGAACTGGCACCCAACGCCTTCAATAGACGTCGGGACTTTGGACCCCGATCAGATTTATCGTGCATCAGTCCCGTATACACGCCAGTATAATTTGTTGGATATTCTGGACGACTTTCTAGTATTTTTGTAGCGAAGCTGGCAACCCTCCGATCGCAAGATCACTACTTTTTTACTTTTCTATGTGAAGTCCATTTCACGGATTCGAACCACCAATCCTCTGATTAGTAGCTGAAAGCCTTACCAACTGAGCAACTGGGGCTCTTTTTTAAAAAATCGAATTTCCATTATGGGTTTATTTTTATTTTATTGTACACACAGACTTTTCATTTCTGCTGATGAAGTAAGATGTATCCACTTAACTCTAACTGTAACTTCTGGAAGGCTCAAAACTTGTTTCCTCTATGGGCGCGTTGTAGCCAATGTGGAATCAGCCATACTGTTCCCCAACATATTGTTAAAGTAATTTATTGGTGTTTTTAAATATCATAGCATTATAGAAATATTAAATGTACATAAATATTATAATTTCTTCTTATAGAATTAATTTTTGCACTGCCAAGCAAATAGCTTTTGCTCTTGCTTTTTCACTACATAAACTTTGACTTGCAAATGACTTTTTATTTTATTAGCAGATTGCATTTAAAATGGGTTTCAAAAGAAAATGGAAAAAAAAAATCAGCCGAAAGCAATACATGTCGGCTTATTTTAACATGAAAAATATACGAAATATTGATTTAACGAGGAGAGTGGGACACAGCATGACTGCTTCCACATTGGCTTCAAGTCAACTAAATGTCTTGCCCAATCCAGAAGTTACAGTAGAGATCAGTGGTCGTCACCTGACCATGGTTCTAAAATAACGAGGTGCATGTATGAATGTGTGTGTGAATGTATATGTGTTCCCGGATCTTTCCTTCGAGATAGACCCGAACCGTCGTCAATAGCCCAATGTGCAGCTCTAGTGCGACGTTATTTAACAAAACAAAACCAAACCAAACCCGAAACATATCCAGATTCTATGTATTTTCATTGCGTAGTTTTAACATTGCTTTTGTATTTTAACAACCCAACCAATCCCAATACGAAACCATTCTATTTTCGCAGTGACGCAACCACCAATACCCGGCGATTATCGCGTGTCGGATTGCAATAAAGATAGTCCAGATATAAAACCTGGGGGAAAGAACACAATTAGCGGCCGCATCATCCCCGATGGGTCCGTGCCCATCTCCCGCGTAACCCGGATGTAATCCTGCGCCCTAATGAGCCCCGGGGCGCCCCCTTCTAAACGTTCCACCCCCACCCCACCCCCCATTTTCGTTCGATTGTTCCGTAACACGGTCAATTAGGGACTTTGTGACGCTGCGTGTGCAGAAGAAATGGGATGCTGCAGACCAGTAAACAGAGAAGTAATGACGTTTGGGTTGCCTTGATGGAGATGTTGCGAAAGTTGTTTTTGTGGGGAGGTCGTGTTATTAGAGCGCGGAAATAGTGAAAGTGGTTTCTTCGTGTTGTTGAGTGATTTCCGAAAAGGGGGATGCATCTGAGTGAGGTTGTTGTGTTATTAATTACTTTTGTCTTGTTTTCGTGGTGGCTGAAGTACCCGTTCTACGCACGGAGTTAATTAGCGAAATATGTAAGTGAAAAGTTTAACCCTTTTTGACTGGATTGGTGAGTCTCAGGCACCAAAATAACGACTTGTTGTTTTGTTCGCTGGTCTTCAAATCAAAGCTCGAAACAAGCCGCAGCAATGGGGCATTAACGCGAGTTACCTTAAAATTTGTTATTTATTATTTGTCACAAAAAAATTAATGCGAGTATTTGCCAACTGATTATTTTTTTTGTTTAATCAATTTTTTGTTTCCGATCTAAAATGAGCGAATTTTTTAGTTCTTCCTTTATTAAAATATGTAGAATAGAATAAAAATTATAGAATTGATGTAGAATAGAATAAAAATTATAGAAAGAATGTTCAGTGTTACTAGAAAGGATCCGTTAAATGAATGGATAAAGACGTTCAACTGCTAATCAGTTTGGTTTGATTTTGTTAATTAACTTCGCACTAGAATTGCACAGACGGCTATTGGCGACGGTTCGGGTTATATCTCGAAGGAAAGACCAGGGAACACATACACATTCATACATGCACCTCATTATTTTAGGTTTTTTTTTTTTTTTTTTTTTTGTTAATTAACGTCGCACTAGAGCTGCACATTGGCTATTGGCGACGGTTCGGGGTCAATCTCAAAAAGGAAAGACTCAGGAACACGTACACATTTACACACACATTCCTACATGCACCTCGTAATTTTAGAACCATGGTCAGATGACGAGGAAACACCTGAACTGGCACCCAACGCCTTCAATAGACGTCGGGACTTTGGACCCCGATCACATTTATCGTGCACCAGTCCCGTATACACGCCAGTATAATTTGTTGGATATTCTGGACGACTTTCTACTATTTTTGTAGCGAATATACCTCCGATAACCCTCCGAATAACCCTCCGATCGCAAGATAACTACTTTTTTACTTTTCTATGTCAAGTCCATCGCACGGATTCGATCCACCAATCTCTGACTAGTTACTGAACGCCTTATCAACTGAGCAACTAGGGCTCGGGTCCTATCTCGAGGAAAAGGCCCGGGAACGATGCCTCGTATTTTTAAACCATGGTCAGATGACGAGGACAACACCTGAACTGGCACCCAACGCCTTCAATAGACGTCGGGACTTTGGACCCCGATCAGAGTTATCGTGCACCAGTCCGGTATACACGCCGTTTGTTTTTTGTGGATGTTTTGGACGACAATCTAGTATTTTTGTAGCGAAGTTGGCAACCCTCCGATCGCAATATCACTACTTTTTACTATTCTTTAGTCTAGTCCATCGCAAGGTTTTGAACCTGGGACCCCTGGATTCCCATCTGACGCCTTAATCCACTCGGCCACGGATGCCTCTTTTGGGTGGCTGAAGTACCCGTTCTACGCACGGAGCTAATTAGCGAAATATGTAAGTACAAAGTTTAATCCTTTTGACTCGAGTGGTGAGTCTCAGGCACCAAAATAGCGACGTGTTGTTTTGTTCGCTGTTCTTCAAATCAAGGCTCGTACCAAGCCGCAGCAACCGAGGCAGGCATTAGCGCGAGTTACCTTAAAATTTCCGCGACAATTATTATTTGTCATACAAAAATTAATGCGAGTATTTGCCAACTGATTTTTTTTTTTTTTTTTTGTTAAATGAATTTTTTGTTACCGATCCAAAATGAGCGAATTGTTTAGTTCTTCCTTTATCAAAATATCGTCGCCTCAGAGCAACAGTAGGATATCAGCAAAAACAGAGTTTCCTGTAAAATTGATTTAAAATTTTCTTTTTTTTCAATGCTGAATATATATGGCTGTAGTTCATTTATTTCAAAGAAGACATAAAAATGTTTGAGTGTTCCACTAAATAAAGGTACAGCCGCGGAAAAAAAAAACGAACCACCGATGATTATTTCGTTAGTTTTTATAGTAGAGCTAAACTTAATGAACCATTTTGTAGGAAATAAAGTCTACTATACACTGATATACAAAAAATTTGCATAGGGGACTATCTTCATATTAAAATCCGCACCAACTTTAAAATTTCCAATAGCAACACCCAATTTTTATTCAATATTTAAAATCTACGACAAAATGTATCGTTGAATATCAATTTGCAAGTCATTTGGTTAAGTAGTTTTTTAATTATGAATATCGAAAGTTTAGAACTCGTAATGTTAAATGAATTTCTTAAACTTTTAATCATATCTTTCGAAATAATAATTTTATTAAGCTGATATTTTTATCTGTGTTACTTCTAAAAAACCCAAATAAAATACACTAACTTTCATTACTTATATGTATATTTTTTAATTTTATTTAAATTAGGATATTAATATTCATAAAATTTATGAATAGCAACCATGCTATATTTTGATAGGGATGGATTCAGAAAAGCGTTTTATATGCATATCTAAAATTTCATGATTTTCCTCTTTGTAGTTTTTTGGCAATATTATAATGTGCATCAAATGATCATTTAAGGGGTCATACACAAATTTAAAATCTGCAGAACTTAACAGAAATCTACTAATTTTGAGAATTAAAAGCGCAGTGATCGCGTTGGCATAATATTCTAAATTCTTATATAGAGGCGAAGGGTATACGGGAGTGGGGGAATGAATGACCATGGAAAAAGAAGAACCACGACTAAGTACGACTTTTCTACCAGCGTACTTTATTTCGAAGTCTCACTAATACTTTGTTCACTGTGGAAGTAGCCCCTCAAATAAGATCGATACATATTGTCTAATATCTCTGCATATAAAAGTAGGAAATTAACCAAAATTTGTATTTAGATTATTTTGAGGGCGGGGAACATTTATGCGCTATCAAAAGTAGGTGTTGCTATTGAAAATTTTAAAGTTGGTGCGGATTCGAGTATGAAGATAGTCCCCTATGCAAATTTTTTGTATATCAATGTATAGTAGACTTTATTCCCTACAAAATGGTATATTAAGTTTAGCTCTACTATAAAAACTAACGAATTAATCATCGGTGGTTCGGTTTTTTTTTCCGCGGCTGTACATTTGGTAATATTAGCAAGACCGAAAACTCATTTTCGTTTTTTTTAGATGTCTTATTGTTGCTCTGAAGCGACGATATGTAGAGTAGATGTAGAATAGAATAAAAATTGTAGAATAGAAATAAAATTGTAGAATTGATGTAGAATAGAAAAAAAATTGTAGAAAGAATGTTCAGTGTCAGGAAGCGTGTAAAACGTTACTAGAGGCCTCCGTGACCAAGTGGATTAAGGCGTCAGCTGGGAATCCGAGTGTTCCCGGTTCGAACCTGTGCGACGGACTAGACTAAGTATAGTAAAAAAATAGTGATGGCAATCGGAGGGTTGCCAACTTCGCTACTAAAATGTCGTCCAGAACATCCACAAAAAAGTTAACGGGGTGTATACGGGACTGGTGCACGATAAATCTGATCGGGGTCCAAGGTCCAGACGTCTGTTGAAGGCGCTGGCTGCCAGCTCAGGTATTGTCCTCGCCATCTGTCCATGGTTAAAAAATACAAGGCATCGTTCCCGGGTCTTTCCTTTTAGATAGGCCCCGAACCGTCGGCAATAGCCCACTGTGAAGCTCTAGTGCGACGTTAATTAACAAAACCAAACAAAACCTTTCCGATTTTAAGATTGATTAGTCAGTTTAGAAATGGTCCTCTAAATTTAATCGTAATGTTTATCAATAGCTCAATTTTCAATTTAAAGCGAAACAAAACTATTTCATTTACGTTTGATTGAATGTCGCACTAAAGCTACACAATTGACTAATTGTCTATCGCGCCAGAAAAATCTGTGAACACTGCCTCGTAATTTCGAATCATTGTCAAATGACTGGAACAACACCTGAGCTGGCACCCCACTTTCCAATTTTTCACACCGCAACTATTCAGACTAGGGCAGCTTTAAAGTTCACCAACCCTCTCTGCACAGTAAATATTTGACGCAGGATGAGGTTCGAATACTTCGCATACTTCCGATTACGAGCCCACGCAGCTCACTGCTATTCCCTGACAAGGGTCGAATTCGCGACCCACCGAACACGAGCTCGGAACTCTTCAAACCAGGCCCTCGCCGGATGTTTCCCTAACACCCTGTTCAATATCCATTTGCCCAACTCTAACTTCCCCCAGAACGAGAAACAAATCTCGAAAGTCGATGAAAACCTCCGCTTTGGCCGAAAAGCTTTCCTCGAGATGTTGCCAATATGGCTTAGAATACAGAGCCCTAGAGGAAACTATTTTAAAAACATGGAGGACCTATAAAGGAAAATCGAAATATTTCGTGAAGCATTCATGAAAGACTCGAAAAGAACAGCCTTTTCGGTACGTCTATAAGACATACCATATGTCTACAGGACTCAAAAAAAATTCAGTTTTCTCTATGCACTTCCTATTTTTGAGAGTTATCTTTGGAATATATAGAAAGAGGAGTTTAACTCTAATATCACCTAAGAGCTCCTGGCATTTTTTTTTATTATTGAGCTCACTTGTTTAAATAGCAAGCACAACTGGAATATTTTTAGTGAAACGTTATTTCAGCAGGTTATACAAATAAGAATTGGTCGTCAACGCAAATGTTGCCTAAAAAAGAAAACAAACAAGCTATTCTGTCTGACGCCGAGGATAAGGCGTTCAACTACTAATCAGAGGATTGGTGGTTCGAATCCGCGCGATGGACTTGATAAAGAAAAGTAAAAAATTAGTGATCTTGCGATCGGAGGGTTGCCAGCTTCGCTACAAAAATACCAGAAAGTGGTCCAGAACATACAACAAATTATACTGGCGTGTATACGGGACTGGTGCACGATAAATCTGATCGGGGTCCAATGTCCTGACGCCTATTGAGGTTGCGTCGGGTGCCAGCTCAGGTGTTGTCCTTTTCATCTGACCATGGTTCAAAAATACGAGGCATTGTTCCCGGGTCTTTCCTTCGAGATAGGCCCCGAACCGTCGCCAATAGCCTTTAGTGCGACGTTAATTAAACAACCCAAACCAAACTGTCTGACGCCGAGGGCCCTCATACATTTATAGTACGTGATTTGCTTTAATTCAAGATTTTACGTGCATTAGAGACATATTTTCGTTTAAACGGCTCGTCATCTGACCATGGTTCAAAAATACGAGGCATCGTTCCCGGGTCTTTCCTTCGAGATAGGCCCCGAACCTTCGCCAATAGCCCACTATGCAGCTCTAGTGCGACGTTAATTAAACAAACGAAACCGTTTTAACGTCACAAATTTACATCGATTGGTTGGTTGAATTAACGTCTCGCTAGAGCTACACAACGAGCTATTGGCAACTGTCCGTCATCTATCTGGAAGGATAGATCCAGGAACACTGCCTGTAATTTTGAACTATGGTTAAATTACGCGGACAACACGTGATCTGGTACAACACCTGGATAGGCGTGAGGACGTGTAGGCATGAGGACATTTAGACCACGACATATTTAACGTGCACCAGTTCCCTATATACGGCGAATAATTTATGCAGACAACGAGGAAGGAAACAAGCATTCCTATGATCACGAACACGCTTCGTTCAAGATCCGTACGCACGATCCTCAGATATTGAGTCTATTACTGTACCTCTAGGGCACCCGCTGTCCAAACGTTTGGTAAAGTTTTGGTTTAGCAGTTTATAGATATAACACCCCAACAAAAAAGTCAGCATGAAACTTTAATCAAAATTTTAAAATTGAAGGTTTTATGCAAGAAAACTGAAGTTGTTTTTTTTAAGATCTATGAAATTAAAGGTTTTTGTTTCGATATCCTTCATAAAAACTGTAAAAAAAACTTCAAAAAAATCCTATAAAAAAATTTTAATGTTTAATCATGAAGCGAAAATGCATATATTTTAAAGATTTTATGCAGGAAAATTAAAAACTTAAAAAAAACTGCACCTTTTTGTTTCAAAATTCTTTATAAAACCTTTAAAAAAAAAATTAATTTGACAATTTTTATGATGGTTTTAGGCTGACTTTTTTGTGCTGGGAATTTGTTTGGCGAAAGCTTTGTCAAACCATAAGAAAGATAAACATCTTGACGCCAAGACCCTCACCCACGCCTCGTACGTGTTTTGTTTTATTTCATTTTTTTATACACATAGGCGTCTAATTTTCTATCAACGAAAACGTCAAATGTGCTTATTGTTATGGTATCGGAATGGTACACCCCAACAACATAACCTGGTGTTTGAAATCCTAATAACACATGTGGCTGATTTTAAAGCAGTGTAGCGTTAAAAATATAGTTTTCTCTCTGCTAATGTACTATCCCAATCTTTGTAAGTTCTGTTCGAAAGATATTAGAAGAGAAATTCACTTGCAATTTCGTCTAAAACGTTCTAGTTTTTTTTCTATTACTTTTGAATTCAGTTTTTTGTTCAAATGAGAAAAAAAATGTCTGTTCACTATTATCAAGAAGAAAAGAGCGAATGATGGAATCCATGTAGCATAATAGCCCTTACATTCGATAAATCTTGTCAAAATTGAAGTAGGCTGATTGTCTTGAAGTAGGTTATGCTCAAAAAAGAATAAAATATTGATTTTGTAGTTGAAACTTTGTATCTGTTTAAAAAAAAAAAGGTTTTATGTATAGTAGGACATGCCATTCCCTAAGTCCCTTTTTTTGCGAAGTCACGAAAATCATTAGGCAACTCTCGCTATCTCAAACTCGAAGGGAAGTGTATAAAAATTCGAGATATCGAAAATTCGAGTTATCGAAAATCCTATAATCCTATTCTCCAGAAATCGCAAATTTTTTAGACGGAAAAATGAAGAAAAAAAAATTGTAGCTATCATTTTCAAACTTGGGTTTTTAATTACCTTTACATATTACATTGTAACCATTACAACCGCCCAGATCGTAAAGACTTTTTTTAAATTAAAATTCAA
This sequence comes from Troglohyphantes excavatus, assembly GCA_963932185.1. NCBI lineage: Eukaryota > Metazoa > Arthropoda > Arachnida > Araneae > Linyphiidae > Troglohyphantes > Troglohyphantes excavatus. Next base: position 6,794,316 of record OZ010668.1, read on the forward strand.
AATTTTAAAAATTACTAGTCCACGGACATGATGAATGTTTTATTTAATTTTATTAAAAGCACATTTATGAAATGAAAGAATTATACATTTGGTATAATGGGATATCCCCCATTTTCCAGTCTGTATGATACCAATGTTATTGGTGTTTTTTAATATTCTCACAGATCATGTGCGTGAACCTTCATAATATCCGTAGACCTACGGATCTACAGGCATGATGGTCCAAGGACATGATGAAACTTATATTTGTTACTGATACCAAATAGAGATTTAGGTTTAAGAACATGATGCAGTGTAACAGAGATTAGGTAATCTGTTACTATATGTATAAAAAAGAAAATATAAATATAGTAACATACCTACTTAATTTCTTGACCACAGGTATGATGGCATAATCTTTCTAACCCCCATTTTCCAGTTTTATATGCAAACTACTTTGCAACTTTAAGAGATGATGAACTAAGCATTTACCAAAATACTTAAGATGGTTGACTAAATTCTATTAGTATCACAGTTTATTGTTGCTGCCAGCTGTTGACCTTTGAAACGCTTATTAATATTTGGTCCATGGACATGGTGACATTTGTGGGACACATGTACTTTAATTGATTAATTGAACTATATCCATAAAAATGAAAAGTTCCGTATTAGTAAATTAAAGTAAAACCGAACCAAAAGTAGATACAAAGTATACTGTTTAACATACTACAAAACATTTTCTGTAATAAATCTTCTCTTTTTGCAAATTTCGATTATTATTTTTAAATATATAGCATAGTGGAGACTGCTGTTCCTTGATCGCCTCCCATCATTCCTATTACTACTAGATAATACTACTTCCTAGCAACCAAAACTCAAGCCAGTTCAAAAAACACACACCAGCTAGCAGTTGCCGCCAACTTACTTTTTTAATTTACTTCTTTTAGTGACACAAACTAAAGAGTCTTTATTGAAGTCTTTTCGTATCTTATTAAGTGACGATTAAAATAACATGCTATTTGAGTGACTCATTCATAACATAAAGAAAGTATGACGTCTTTTCTTTCAAGCGATATCCCCTTGTACTTGGATCACATAACTTCATTTACCATGGATCAGTGATCTTGGATACTTGATGTTACATTATTTGAACTTTTCTTTTTACAAGAAAAGCTGAGAAGCAAAACAGAGGGAGAAAGGATGCTATTGATCCTGAATCCATGAAAAAAGCCACGGAAGCTGTTACAGCATCGCATGAAAAGAGAGACTCTACTAAAAAAGCGTGTGTAAAGTTTTTATAGAGTAAAATTTACTACTTTAGTGCGCCAAATTAAATCATTCATAACATCTGGAGTGGACCAAGTAGGCAAAATAATAAAAAAAAATATTTTTCCTTACTTATCATGAGGCATCAAAGGTACAGCCGCGGAAAAAAAAACGAACCACTGATGATTATTTCGTTAGTTTTTATAGTAGAGCTAAACTTAATATACCATTTTGTAAAGAATAAAGTCTACTATACATTGATAAACAAAAAATTTGCATAGGGGACTATCTTCATACTCGAATCCTCACCAACTTTGAAATTTTCAATAGCAACACCTACTTTTGATAGCGCAGAAATGTTCCCTGTCCTCAAAATAATCTAAATATAAATTTTCATTAATTTCCTACATTTATATGCAGAGATATTAGACGATATGTATCTATCTTATTTGAGGGGCTACTTCCACATTGGACAAAGTATTAGTGAGACTTCAAAATGAAGTACGCTGGTAGAAAATGTTTTGACGTTAGCCGTGGTTGTTCTTTTAGCGTGGTCATTCATCCCCCCACTCCCGTATACCCCTCGCCTTTATATATGAATTTAGAATGTTATGCCAACGCGATCACAGCGCTTTTAATTCTCAAAATTATTAGATTTCTGTTAAGTTCTGCAGATTTTAAATTTGTGTATGACCCCTTAAATGATCATTTGATGCACATTTTGATATAGCCAAAAAACTACAAAGAGGAAAATCATGAAATTTTAGATATGCATATAAAACGTTTTTCTGAATCCATCACTATCAAAATATAGCATGGTTGCTATTCATAAATTTTATAAATATTAATATCCTAATTTAAATAAATTTCAAAAATAGTAATGAAAGTTAGTGTATTTTATTTGAGTTGTTTAGAAGTAACACAGATAAAAATATCAGCTTAATTAAAATTATTATTTCGAAAGTTATGATTAAAAGTTCAAGAAATTCATTTAACATTACGAGTTCTAAACTTTCGATATTCATAATTAAAAAAATACTTAACCAAATAACTTGCAAATTGATAATCAACGATAAATTTTGTCGCAGATTCTAAATATTGAATCAAAATTGGGTGTTGCTATTGGAAATTTTAAAGTTGGTGCGGATTTTAATATGAAGATAGTCCCCTATGCAAATTTTTTGTACATCAATGTGTAGTAGACTTTATTCCCTACAAAATGGTACATTAAGTTTAGCTCTACTATAAAAACTAACGAAATAATCATCGGTGGTTCGAGGTTTTTTTCCGTGGTTGTACATCAGTCTTGTTCACTAATTAATATAAATAATTAAAAAAAAATAGTGATACATCCTAACATACTTTTTGAACTGCTGTCAAGTGCGTTCAAGAAATATGTTGACAGGCCTTAATGAAGCTTTCTTTAAAACAAAACATCAAGGTGGAAAAAAAAAATCTTCTCAACTTTTCAAATCTCTTCTCTTGCCAAAAATTACATTACAAACAAAAGAAACTGAAGATTTTACGTCATCAAAAAAAAAGAGGGAGAAAGCACCGTATTTGGAAAGAAAGCACACCCCGCTTCTCAAAGAAGCACTTATGTTTCCCCTACCAAACAAAACGAACAGACAAATCCAGAAGTATCCAATCACATGCAGGATACTGTGCTGTTCCTTTACGCCACTTGTCCCTCCCCCCTTTCTAAATACAGGATGACAGATGACAAAAGATTGAACTTTTTCGAAGGAATTTGCCACGTGACCCGCTTGTAAAAACGTCAAAAAAAGTTTTTCAACTTTCTCCCTTTGAATCGTCTTACAGGGGATTTTTGGATTTTTTTTCCCTTCCTTATCTTTTTTGGCGTGCGTTTTTGGCGACATATCCCGTTTCGGAGTGAGGTCACGTATGGCGCATATATTTCTTGGGGGAGCTTCCTTATATTTTCGTTTTTTCTCAATGTTGTTTCCATATTTTATTCATATATTGCACACAGGGATGGGCTGTATTTTTACTTGAAGAGAAACATCTTTATTTTTTATACTACTGTTTAGATAAAAATGTAGAGTATTATTCGAATGCCTGCAGTAATGTTCTCTTAATCGGGTTGGCTTAAAGATATTTATCTTGTCTGTATCGAATCTGAAATTGTGGAGACTTTAATAAAGTAAAATAGTATAACAACATCTGAATAGTTATGTTATAGTTTTGAAAAGGAACGCTAGCTTACTCCATGTGGTGTCTAGGAATAAATAAAGTGGCCCCGTGCTTTTTTATTATACGATGAGACTGCTTACACCGCCCACTAGTGTCAAATGTAAGAGTTAGTGTACCTATCTTGGAAATTATACGGGATACATGAGACTCAATTACGAAAATATAGTTCAACAATAATTTAGTACAAAAAGACACCTAGCCCATGAATGTTATTAAGAGAATACGGAAAATGCTGTATATTTGTTTGTATTTGTCTGTGTCTGCCTGTATGTTTATCTGTGTATATATGTCTGTTTGTTGTGTATGTCTGTGTCTGTCTGTATGTATGCATGTCTGCGCTTGTCTTTATGTGTATATTTGTCTGTGCCTGTCTGTATATACATGTCTTTGTGTGTATGTCTGTATGTCTGTCTGTATAACTAACTGTGCCTGTTGTTTGCCTATATATGTATGTCTGTCTTTCTATGTATGTATGCCTATAAATGTGTCTGTCTTTCTATGTATGTATGTCTATGTATATATGTCTGTCTATGTATATATGTCTGTCTATGTATATATGTCTTTGTATGTATATGTATGTCTGTGTATATATGTCTGGCTGTGTATATCTGTTTTTCTGTTTCTCTCTGTATGCCTGCATGTATGTCTGTCGGTCTGTGTCTGTCTGTGTATATATGTGTGTATGTGTATGTCTGCGCATGTCTGTATGTGTATATTTGTATGTATATATCCTTATGTGTATGTATGTTTGCCTGTATGTGTATATATGTCGGTGCATGCTTGTGTGTGTATGTTTGCCTGTGCATGTCTGTCAGCGCATGTCTGTATGTATGTGTTTTTATGTGTATATCTGTCTGTGTCTGTCCGTGCATGTATGAATGTGCATGTTTGTATATGTATATATATCTGTATGTATGTCTGTCAGTGTATATCTGTTTGTATGTCCGTCTATGTATCTGTGAATGTGTTAGTGTATATGAATATCTCTGTATATGTCTCTGTGTTCTCTGTGTATGTCTGTTTGTGTCTGTATATCTGTGTATGTCTGTTTGTGACTGTGTTTGTTCGTGTTTGTCTATATGTGTCTGTGTATGTATGTCTGTCCGTCTGTCAGACACCTGAGAAACTCTTTTTTTATATCTACCTAGAACGAAATTAGATATCGGTTATTATTTCTTCTCACCTGTTTAGCCCAAAGACTCAATTTAACGCGAAGTCTGATACGTACAAGAATAAAACAAGAAAACTGAATTTTTAATAATAATCAATACATTAAAATCAGAATAAGCATTATATTAACTTCAACTCATACGGAACAATTTCTTCAACTCCAACTTCAATTTTCATGACTTCACTTCATTTTTTCCATTTAACGACAGAACGTTACTTCTTTTTAAACCTCAAACCGAAGATAACGTCGAAAGTGGGACAAAACCTCAAAGTATTGGACAAAGAAAGTCGATTAAATCGGTATTCGGAATGAAGATATAGGTAACTTTTTTTATACTTATTCTTTATACATCGTCTTTATGGACTTTTCGGCATCGTATCACCTGAAAAGGATTTGGAGCTTCTCAAGCCTAATAGGGATGCATTCATTATTCCGCAAAAACAACTTTTTACCGATACAGATAAGGATAATAAAGAGATTGAGTTTTTTTTTATTTATTTATCGGTGTATAATGACAGCGATTTGCGATTTTTTTACAGACATTGGCAAGTTTCTGCGCGGATTTAATCGATATCGTTATCCACTTAAGAGAATAAATTTGCTTTATGATTTTACAATATCGGTATGTCTCGCTATAACGGTTTGGTTTTATTAAATATCGTCGCCCTAGAGCTGCGCAGTGGGATATTGGCGACTATTCGGGATCTATTTCGAAGGAAAGACACGAGAACGACGCATCGCATTTTTGAACCATGGTCAGATGACGAGGACAACACCTGAGCTGGCATCCAACGCCTTCAATAGACGTCGGGATTTTTTACCCCGGTTGCACCTGTCCCGTATACACGCCGATAATTTTTTGTGGATGTTCTGGACGACTTTTCTAGTATTTTGTAGCGAAGCTTAGTCCACTGCAATTAGACCGAAAAATGGCAAATAGGAGAAAAAATTACAATAGTTTTTAAACTTTGGTCAAATACTCGTTTGACCTCCAGGAATTGGAAACCGAAGAGTTCCCCTCTTTGAGGGGGGAGCTTTCCCCCCTAGCCCCCCTAATCCCCCCCCCCCCTCGAAATTTTTAAAAAAAATTGTATCTCTCTTATAAAACAAGCTATAATTACAATTGTTTTTTTTAAATATAAGTATTTTTTTTCTATTAATTATTACTTTATATATAAGCTTGTATCTGGCATAGTTTTCATATAAAAAAATATATATCTGTAAAATGTTTCATTTCTTTCTACGGCTATTTTTCTATTATAGCAAACCAAAAAAGTGTTTTATTTAACTACTAAACTTGAATTGAAAAGTTCAATTTATTTATTTAGTTATTTACTTCATGCAGCAGGACATTTTCCTTACACCAATGCTTGTCAATTGTACCTCCGGCCTCCAGGATATGAATGTACTTGAAAAGAACATTACAACTCAGGAATTCCGTAAATTTACTCTGTACAGCTTATTTACAATTCATGGTTCAAATAACAATTGGTCTGAAGTTTGGTCAGACATGATGATTGAGCAAACGATAATGAAAATTTTAAAAAGCTTTGGAGGCGTTACACATGGAAGAGGTTTTCCTGGGATAACATTCTTAATAGATGCCTTAAAATTGCCAAGTTAAATATGAGTTTTTATGGTTTTTACCAACTTTTTTGAATCTGTTAATGTACCTGTTTTTTTCCTGATTGGATGGGTTTGGTTTAGTTAATTAACATCGCTCTAGGGATGCACATTGGGCTATTGGCGAAGGTTCGGGGCCTATCTCGAAGGAAAGGCCCGGGAATAATGCCTCGCATTTTTGAACCATCCGAATTGGTTGAGAAAAATTAGTTTTAGATGGGAAATTGCCAACCCGACCAGAAGTAAAATTTATTAAAATATTGCATTTTTTTACAAATATTTCTCCAATACTTTTATGCATAGGTGGGCTATAAGAATGTTGGTAATTTTCTGTTGACTTGTCAAAATCACAATCCTAGTTGGCAAACTTGAGAAATATGCGACTTTTTTTTTTAAAGTGTAACTCCTTAATTTCAATTTTTAAAAAAAGTTTCACTAGTTTGCCAACTAGGTTTGTGATTTTGACAAATCCTCAGGAATTTACTAAGATTGGGGGGGGTGGGGGCGGACCTTAGGAGGGACCTGACTGGCATTATACAATTTGGCTCTCGCAAGCTGAAATAAGCTGACGTGGCTAAAAGCAACGTTTTCGTCAACCAGCTCAGTAATAGTCGGAAAAAGACGTTATTGAAGTAGATACAACGCACCTTTTCCAGAGTATACTGTACATTTACCTGACGAACTACAAGATTTCGTATTCGAGCTTGCAACTGTACTCATGGCTTTATTTGATAGCAGCACCATTATGAGAAAGACAAAGAAATTAGCGTTTTATAATGCTAAAATACTGTTCCAGAGCGACTAGTTGGTAGCTCTGACAACCTGTACTTTGTCCTTGACGGAGGCTCACTTATTCATTCCGTGACATGGCCAAAGCAAGATACTCTTGGTGATGTTTATACTACCTACACACCTTACATCAAGAAATATTACGCGATCATGTAACTGTTGTGTTTGACGGATACACCGATAGTAGTATCAGAACTAAGGTTATAGAAAGCCAAAGGCGCTTGATAAAGCGTACGTAAAAATATATAAATTTTAATTAGTACGGTTCTCGTTGGCCACCTGGTGAACTTAGGCATTGTATAGATACAAATGATGCTGATGTATATATTGTGAGTATCGCAATAGAGACACACGCGAAAATAAAAAGAAAGTTATTGTAGTTGGCCAAGATGTTGACTCCTTTTACTCTATACACAGTGGACGTCTTCATGCTGATAGAGAGTAAAGGTAACCTCAAAGATAGGTTCTACAACTCTAAAAATCTGAAGAACTCTAATTTTGTCGCCTATTGCAAAAAATCCATCCTTTCCTTCATGTGATTTGTGGTACTGACATAACCTCAGGATTTTATGGAAATTTGAAAACTGAAGGAAGTATAGTTGTTCAACCACAGTAAATACATGCAAGAAATCCCTGAGATCTTCAATAACCTTAATTCTATTTGTGAGGACATTGAACAAGCAGTGGAGATGTTCGTCATCGCATACTATAACAATATGAACAAAGAAAGCAACTTGAATACGATTATGTATGACTGTTTTTAATAAACTAGTAGGTCAAGCGTGCTGTTGTTGTCCTCTCCAAATTACCTCTAAACACAGAAGCTGCACATCAACACTCCTGTAACATATTTCACCAAGTGCAAACATGGCAAGGAGATTGTTTGAACTCATCGGGCTGGGGATGGAAGTTAGTGAACAAATTATTGACACACATATCAGCTGCTAAAGGACCAGCTCCAGCTAAAATAGTGTGTATAATTACTTGTGCATGTATTAAAGGTTATGGAAAGAAATTCAAGTATGTAAAAGTTAACCATCGTTGCACTGTTGTGTGCAAAAACTGCCGAGGCCAAAGTTGAAGTAATACCGAAGCAATAGACATCATCGATGAAATAGATAATGATAGTAAAGCAAGAACTATTACAATATTCTACATTATCTAGAAAGAAATTATTTTAATGTAATTATTGTAAAATAAAATAATTTGTATTTAAATGTAACCTAATATGTATCCACAATTCCGATACTTTTTCATTCTTTATTAATGACTATGTCCTAATCTATTTTCAGTTTAAAGAAGGTTATGTGTTTTATGTTTAATAAAACTTGGATTTTAAACTGCGTTGCATGCTTTCTCTTCCAAAATTAAATGCACAAACACAGGGTTGGCCATATAGGTTATTAAGAGCAGCTCTGATAAAACAATATATAAAACTATATGGTATATCAAATGCTTATCAAAATATTATTTTTTCTTTTTACATTTCATGTTTGGTAGTTTAATAAAACATTTATTTGGTTCACTTTAATAACAAAAATTATCATAAAAAAGTATTATAATATACAGGTATATTATTGTAATATATTTTTTTATAGGAAAAATATGCCAGGTACAAGCTCAAATCTAAATAAATAATTTATAAAAGACTTAAATACTTATATTTTTAAAAAAAATTTAATTATAACTTGTTTTATAAGCGAGATATAATTTTTTTTTTCGAAATATCGAGGGGGGGTAAGGGGGCTAGGGGGGAAAGCTCCCCCCTCAACGAGAGGAACTCTTCGGTTCTCAATTCCTGGAGGTCAAACGAGTATTTTACCAAAGTTTAAAAACTATTGTAATTTTTTCTCCTATTTTACCTAATTGCAATGGACTAGTTGGCAACCCTCCGATCACAAAATCACTACATTTTTACTTTTCATTGTCAAGCACGTCGCACAGGATCGATCCAGGAACCCTCTGATTCCCAACTGACGCCTTTATCCACTGGACCACGAAGGCCCCTCTCTATAAGGGAGATTGACCGAATGATCGAAATTATTTTATGGTTATATTATCATGGTACACTTATATTATTTCCAGAAATCAAATACAAAGGTCGCACTGTAAGAGAAAAGGTACTTAGAAATGAGTAGCTGAACCTACTCGTTTTTCTTTGTGTACAATTGCATCGTAAATGAGCGATGACGTACTCAAATTTAAATAATTGTAATTTCTCAAAAATGAGCAGTGTGATTTAATATTGATAATATCAGCTCCTGTTCAAGCCATATTAACGAAGCGACCTGACAAACTTAAAAAAGTTGTTCAGAAGATGGTTTTCCACTTTATTTGATGTCGATTCCTTAAATGGAAACTGAATTATTACAACTCAGTTATCTTACTTCCCATTCTTTTGGCACACATTTTTAACAAGTCGTCTGTTTAAAACTTCTTCAAGTGAGTCTGGTAATACAACAGATAAGGCACTGCACTGCGGAGGATCTGGATTCGATTCTCGGTGTCTTTAATTTTTGAGTACATGTCTTTTTCAAAATTGAAACTTGTGTATTCGGAACCATGGTAAGCATCGAATGTACTCAAAAGTGAGTACATTTTACTTATTTTTGAGTACCTATTTTTAACAGTGTTGTCACAAATTTGTTGGGAGATGGCCATTGTATCTCTGTATCATGTTTAGCTGAATTTCCAAAATAATATATTGCTAGCTGTTTGGGCACAAATTGCGAGAACACCAGTTAAACATATGCATTTCTTTTTTAAATGAATTTGACCACGCCGGGACTCGAACTTGTAAATATTTTTTAAGTTGTTTATACAATAATTCTTTTAAACGAATTTTTTAAACAAACGTCGATGTTTATTTTATAAAATGGAAGCAACGGTTTGTTTAAGTTCTTTTTAAAGAGCAATGTCTTCTCTAATTTTATCTGTTCTTTTATTAATATGTGCTTTTATTAATCTCTTCTTTTATTAATTTGTTCTTTTAATAATATGTTCTTTTATTAACCTGTTCATTTTGTCAAATATATTTTCTTCTGATAAAATTAAACAGCTTCATCTATTGATCGTATAAAGAACTTATTTTATTCAATTTCGAAAAATAAGTTTTAGATTTTTTTTGTTTACATTTAGAGGGTTTAAAAAACTATTATTTCTCAAAAATAGTATTTTTAATTATTCGAAATCGAAATAATGATATATTTTAACTGTTATTCAAACATCGCTCAACACTAAAATGAAAGTTCGATTTATTAGTCTTTAATTGCTCTGTGAAATTCTTTTTCTTTTGAAACCTCTACTGTTAAGATTCATTGCGTGTAAGAGACATAAAAGGGATCTACGATATAGAAATAATATATATGATATTTATTACAGCCAATAATAAATTCTGAAGTATTTTGTAACCTCACTCAATAACGCCACTTTGGACATTGACACTCCCTCAACCGAAATACAAGAGTTTTATCGGAGTTTAAAGCCATGAATCCAGGCCCCGATGCAATCTTCACAGATCATGATTTAGAGGATTTCATCTATTCTGGAAACTCCCCCGCTTTGATTCCAGGAGAAGAAGAAAAAGAGAAGTATGAAAGGTCTTCTCATCCGATTAATACATCTGTCAAATATACTATAAGGCTGTCACCCGTTTCTTCCGAGGCCATACCTCACGAAGGTCCGATCCATACCGACTATTTCTCAAAAGATTGTCAAGAAATCGGATCTTTTCTTGCATTCAGAAGTCGATACTTTTTTTTTTATTTAACTGCACTTCTCGAGGAGTTGTCATCTGAGATTGGGGGAAGAAGTTTTCGAGAGGAATTGAATTGAATCCGTCAAGAGGAGTTTTTGTGTTGCTTATTTCTGGATGCGCAGGAGAAAACAAAGTTCGAAACTTAAAAACTAAAAAAATTGAAATGTAATAAGAAAAAGGAAAAATGTAAAAATTTAATTTTAATTTTCTTAACATGTGATAAAAATATTTTAAATTAATTTTATAATATATAACTCCAGTTATCCAAATCAGTTAGAACCAGATCCTATTCGGATAATCGAATATCCGAATAATTGGATAAACACTAAAAAAGATAATTTTTTAGTAAAAAACACTTTTCTTAAATATGTAGTGTAATTCTATGACCATGAAAACAATGTTATTTTCATTTTGTTATTTACATACTGTATTACATTTTGTATATATTAGTATTACATTTTGTATATATTAGTATTACATTTTGTATATATTAGTATTATATTTTGTATATATTAGTATTACATACTGTACTATTAAAAGAGAGCAAAAATCTAATTATCCGGACTCCACAGTATAATTCCAATTATCCGAACTCCAGACCAGAGATCCAATTTACCAGACTTCAGTGTAGAACTTCAATTATCCGGTCTCAGAGTAGAACTCCAATCATCCGGATTCCAGGGTATAATTCCAATTATCCAGAATCCAGAGTAGAATTCTAAATATCAGGTTCGCTCTGAGAAAGAAAGAAATTAGCAAAATTCGCATTTTAAAAGTTTATTATCGGTGAATGATAAAAAAAAAAAAGTGTGCTAAAGTAGCGATAGCGAAAACATATGTGTATTCATTTAAAAAATCGTTTACATTTAAAAGATCAAAAAGCCGTTAGTTTAACTTTCCACAATAAAATGACTCTAGATCAATTTTTAAAAATGAATCTATACTGAATTGCCACAAATGATTTTTGGACCTTAACAATTTATCCAGAGCCGAATTATACTACTATTCCTCAATTTCGACATCACAAACAATAAACGGTATTCATACATTTCAGAGCATATTTTAAGGAATTTTCACTGGTAGGGACAAATACTTTTCCATGGACAAATATAGGATGCTAATAGATCCTGATAAGAAAGCTGAACCTAGATGGTAGCCTTTTCGCGGAGGCTCCATAACAGAAAAGTTACAGTAGTTGTGGGCTAAACCCTAAACAGGTTAAAATGTCGTTTTAAGGGGTACGAAAAAGAATTCTCAAAGCTTTGCGGAAGGATGTTTTGCCTTATAATAGGAGGCGGTAAATCTCTGACGGAGGGATCGTTAACAATCCTTCCTCAAAACACGCAGATTCAGTAAAGGGACATTCAGGTGTCGAAATACTGAAAAGCGCAAACTAAGACGATCTGTATATACCATAAGCGAAACGTCACTTGTCCGAACAGATGTAATTACCTGCTATGCTCAACTAACATACTTCAGACCACATGCGTTTTAAAAATTCGTCCCCAATACCATGGATCAAAAGGTGTCACAAACCCACCACTAGATATCTATACTCTGTGGGACACATATTGTCCCAGCCCACACGTAAAAGTTAAGAAAAACTTTGTGCCAAAACTTATTTGTTTGTCCAACTAAATTAATTTACTTAATTTAACAAAAATTATCGATAATATTCCCTATAAAAAATATTTAGAACACGGATATAAAAAATGAGCGCTACATGAGTAGTGGGGTTTTTCTTAGCACTGGTGGGGGAAATGCCCCACCAACTCTTTGTTAAAATAAGTCCTGATAAATTTTAATATAATAATAATAAACTTGTCCCAGTTCTGTCCCAGTTCTAGTATATCCGTCACATGAGAAAGAAGTGGGACAATATTTTGATGTGCCAATAAATGCCAATTTCAATATATATTGATATTATTTAGACTTTATTTGTATTTTTGTATTAATTTTAGGACATATAAGAATATGCTATGACTAGTTTCATTCTTGGAGATAAGAGTAAAATGTTTAGATATAAATGATTTTGTAAAAACTGTCCCATACCTTTCAGTTCTCCAATACTAATAATTTTTTTAACGTTTGTTTTAAAAATTTGTTTTTAAAACAATCGTTATCCACGCCAATAAAATGTATTTAAAATTTGTTTAAATTTTTGTTTAATTTTTTTTTTTTAATTTTGTTTAAAATTGTGTTTAAATTGTGTTTAAAATTTTGTTTAAATTTTTGTTTAATTTTTTTTTAAATTTTTTTTAAAATTTTGTTTAAATTGTGTTTAAAATTTTGTTTAAATTCTGTTTAAAATTTTGTTTAAACTATGTTTAAAATTTTGTTTAAAAATTTGTTTAAAATAAAATTTGATTAAAATAAAATTTGTTTAAAATAAAATTTGTTTAAAATAAAAGTTGATTTAAATAAACTTCGTTTAAAATAAAATTTGTTTAAATAAAAAAAAACAATTAAAAAATTGTTTAAAATAAAATTTATTTAAAATTTGTTTAAAATAAAATTTATTTAAAATTTGTTTAAAATAAAATTTATTTAAAGTTTGTTTAAAATAAAATTTGTTTTTAAAACAATCCTTATCTATACTTAATAAATGTCGGAAAACAATTCTCATCTAAAATTAAAAACTATAATTATATTTTTGTTTTTTTAATAAAAAAAGTTGGTTGAATTTTAAAAAAAAATTTCATCTGTGTGTAATTTGTCATATAATAGATCATTTGTACTAATCTTATGCATTAAATACGCATTAGAATAGAATTTTTCAGCCTAAATAAAATCACGTCTATAATAAACTCTTTGATGCATTGAAAGACAAGTGCACTCATTGCTTCTGCGACCACAGAATTCTCATGCAGAACAGTAAATCTCAGTTCTTCCGACAGATGGCAGCACTCAACGCCATCGGGAATAGCGGGAGCTTAACCAAAATGAATTTGTTGCATCGTAAACATTTATAATGTAGGCCATAAATTGAGATTATGCAGTAAAAGTGCTAACGCCGGCTGCGACTAATACGCCCAGAATCCTAATTTACGCGCTAGTCGTTTATTCTTCGGGTTTTTTTTTATTATTCCTTTAACTACATACTTCTAAAGATTTTCATGAGAAAATTCCCCAGAATGAATATAAGTCGATTCATTCCACTGTGTTCCTGATGCCATAAATCCGGGGGAAAGTGGAGGAACTAAAGGGTAAATGCTGTTCACAGAAGCTAACAAAGAACTTTATTTTTGTATTTCCTTGATTATTTTTTTTTTTTATCGTTTGGTCGTTCGGGAACATATGGAATTTGCGAATTTTTCGGTGATTGTAATCGAATGAAATATGGAAAATTCTAATTCGCTTCGTCAAACAAAATGGCGCAGTTAAAAACTTTTCTAAAGATGCGTGAAATAGTGTTTATTTTATAAACCCTTGCATTTCTTTTGTTCCAGTGTAGGAATAAAAACATCAGCCATCTCAGATTCTAACCTAACCTCTTTCTGAGTCAAACTATGTTAAACAAGAAATTTCCCAACTTAACGATTCGAAATTCTCAACTCACCTATTCAAAATTCGCACCTCAACAGTGTTGAAAATTCCCAGTTCCAACTTATCGACATTTTTCATCTTTATATATATATATATATATATATATATATATATATATATATATATATATATATATATATATATATATATATATATATATATATATATATATATATATAATTATATATATATAATTATATATATATATATATATATATATATATATATAATTATATATATATATACATATATATATATATATATATATATATATATATATATATATATATATATATATATATATAATTATATATATATATATATATATATATATATATAATTATATATATATATATATATATATATATATAATATATATATATATATATATATATATATATATATATATATATATATAATTATATATATATATATATATATATATATATATAATTATATATATATATATATATATATATATATATATATATATATATATATATATATATATATATATATATATATATATATATATATATATATATATAATTATATATATATATATATATATATATATATATATAATTATATATATATATAATTATATATATATATATATATATATATAATTATATATATATATAATTATATATATATATATATATATATATATATATATATATATAATTATATATATATATATATATATAATTATATATATATATAATTATATATATATATATATAATTATATATATATATATATATATATATATGTATAATTATATATATATATAATTATATATATGTATAATTATATATATATATATAATTATATATATGTATAATTATATATATATATAATTATATATATATATATATATATATATATATATATATATATATATATATATATATATATATAATTATAATTTTTTTTATATAAAATTTCCCAGAATGAATATAAGTCGATTCATTCCACTGTGTTCCTGATGCCATAAACCCGAGGGAAAGTACAGGAACTAAGGGTAAATGCTGTGGGGTAACTAAGGGAAAATTTATAAAAAAAGTTGGAACTGGTATTATTAAACTGTTCTTTCACAAGCATTGATTTGTTGCACCCACACTCTAATGCAGTGTCCGTTCTGAGATTTAATGTAAATGTAATCTTAGAAGTTGGGCGATTTCTAATCTTCCCTAGCTTTCATTGGTTAATAATATTGATTTTCTTCAGGCATAGATTTTCCCAACTCGGGGTTTTTAGAAGTTGAAATTCCCAACTCTCAGGGTTCCCAGATTATCCCCCCCCCCCCTAATGAATTACTACTATTTGGCATTTGAGAAGCTTTTGTGTACAATTTTTAACAATATATAATTTACCTTCCAATATTAATTCCGATGCCACTGTTTGCATAGGTTCATAATACTCTACCAAAGTGGTTCTATTTATTCAGTATCGTACAAAAAGTTCATATTGAGTAGCCTAAATGCAAAAGCTGTTATGTCCAAAAATTCGAAAAATTTTATCTAACTTTGGCTTTAATTTTACAATTTTATGGTAATTTATGGTTTGGTATTAATTTAATTACACGAGTCCAATAGACTATACAGATCTAGTGGTGTACTTGGGACGCTTTTGATCCATGGTATAGGGGAAGAATTTTTAAAGCGTATGTGGTCTTAAGCAAGCTGTTTGCGACAAAACAGATAATCCCACCTGTTCGGACATTTAACGTTTCGCTAATGGTTTCTACAAATCATCTTCGATTGCTCTGTTCGACATTTTAACAATTGACACTCGCATCTGCGTGCTTTGAGGAAGGGTTTTTAACGATCCCCAGCTTGACAGCTACACGCCTCTTATTGTAAAGCAAGTCTTCCGTCCACAAAGCTTTGAGAACTACTTTTCCTGCCTCCAAAAGCGACCCCCCCCCCCCCCCCCCTTTCCACCTTTGACACTTTTTTTAACCCACAGCCCAGGACAACTTTTCTTTTACAGAGCCCATGTGAAAAGGTTACTAATTTTATGAATTCACATTTCAGAAAACTCGTTTCACTATACAAGAGGAAAAGAAAGCACCTTACAGAATTATCGATTCCGTGTGAAATAAGTCTAGTTTCATCTCTTATTACGTTATATGCTTAAATTTATAATACGGGCACTGACATTCAAATTTCAAAAGGATGTATATGACATTTATAAACAATATATATTTTTAACTTCGTAACTATCACAACTAATTTATTAAATACAGTTAATCCCTCTGTAGTTTCTAGTTAACGTCATTAGCTACAAATAAGCCCTTAAAGTTTTTTTCTGATTTAATATGTGTTGGCAACATCATTCTACTTTTAAATGTTTGCTTTACCTAACACTCTCTCTAAAAAAAATTATATTTCAACCTAACCCCAAACTTTACTAAATTTCCTACTCTAAACAGTCATCATAAAGACTCCAAAAAAAAAGGACATCGTGAAACTATAATTGTCTGTTACTCGTAAACATTTACCAGAATTTTCGAACTTCCCCTTTCATTTTTTATTACAAACACAACAAATTCCCCTGCTGCCATTCGCAAAAAGAAACCTCATTGAAGAACAGCCGAGATCACCAAACGATTTTCGCGATAAAAAGAACAAAACAAAACCCAATTGTTTCGAATTTTTTGGAACCCGTCCTCAGCGCCATCTGTCCGCGAGCGGACGAAACACGATTCGATGGAACTAAAACGCTTTCGACATTAAATCTTCCTCCAAGAGTGTTGTCACAATCGAACTGAACGCTGGGGCAGTGTTCCAGGATTCCCTGGGGAAATCAGAAACGTTATTCATCTAGGTTCCAGTTGCAGTTAAGGAAAATGGGGGCGATCTGAGGCTGGGTGTCGGCTTGGGATGAGAGAAATTGGCGAGTGTTGGACAAATAGAAGAAACCCTTCTGAGGAGGGCTATCTTTTTTTTCTTCTTTTATATATCTTCGAGATGCTTTTTGCAGAATGTTTGGGATATATTTAACTTTCATGTTTGAGTTATCAATTGTCCGACATTTTCTTCTTTAACCTGTAATGTTTTGGTGGAATAATAAAGTCAATACATTCCTGATCTTTACATTGCTCTCAACGCTATGTTAACTTAAGCATTTAGGACGGGTTTTTTTCTTTTAATTGTGTAAAGAAAGAAAGCGAATATTTTTTTAAGTAAATAAAACAAAGAATGGTTTTAGAGACTTAAAACATATTTTTGCTGATAGAAAAGCGTTCTTTTTTTTTTAAAGTTTTGAAAATTTTTGGACTTATAACGAAAAGGATTTCTTATTATTTGTATAGTACTTGTGATGTTTGAATCTAGATATTCTTTAAAATACAGATTCGTATAACTCAAAAAAAAAACTTCTCCCTTAAAGCATAAAAATGCAATTGGGATCAATTTTCTTCGTTTTTTGTATATCTTTATAAATTTTGCGTCAAAAATCTTTATTTAGCTATGGCAAAAAAAAGTTTGAGTAACAAAAAAATAATTAGATAATTAAAATTTATTTAGTTACTCAAAAGTTTTACTACACAGTTCAATAGTTTAGAAATTTTACTTATATATTAGTATTAAAATATTACACCTCAAATGTATCAGCAATATATTAAATATTTTCAAATTAAATTATACTTAATAAAACTTCATAAGTGGAAGTTAAAGTTAATATATGCGTTGCTTCATTTATTCCTACAGTATACCGTTTCTTTATAAACCGTGCGAAGAAAGGGTATTCTTATTAATCATAAATATTATAAAAATATAACTAGCGGAAAAGAATCGGTTCTATATATATTCCTCTGAGGAATGAACAAAATATCCAAAGAGTAAGTTTGTTTTTACTGTAGAAGAGTTTAATTTGTATTTTCGACACATATTCCTTTGTTAAAAAAAAATTTAATTTTTTTTTAGTTGAGAAGATTTTAAAAGTGTTTCCAATAAATAGAATCCGTATAAAAAATTTCTTTTTTTTTATACGCAAAGGTAGTATGGAGTTTTGCAATCCACAGACAGATAATTTCTTTTATTAATACACTCAAACCTGTTTTTGTGCGGTCTTTCTTTCTGCAATTTTCTTGTGCGATTTTTTGTGCAATTTTTTTTTGTGCGGTATATGAAAATTTCAATCAAATTGGACACATAATTGATTATCTGGCTACCGAAACATATACAAGCGTCTAGTGAAACAACAGTCGTCGCAAAAACTGATCACATGGTAACTGAAAAAAAGTCAATTCTAAACGATTGCGAGGTAGTATCTTCAAGTGACGAAAGCGATTTTGAACCAGCAATTCATCATTGGCCAATGACTGGCTTTTTATCGATTACGGCTGAAACGGGGAGATGCCGATCATCGTTTTTTCATCCAAAACTGTTCTTTTCATCGGCGATTGATGCGAAATGTCCGCTCGGTCGATGGTCGGACCGATCATCGGCATTCGATGAGTTACGTTGAAATTCGACGAGAATACGATGAATAAGGATTCCTTTCGCCGATGAGTATCGCATGAAAATAGATGAATATTAATCGGCAACTGATCTAAATATATATTACCGATCAATTTACGATAGCGGTACGTTGAAAAACCGATAGTATTAGATGACAAATTTTCTGCAAAATTAGGTATCTTGAAAATGATTAAAAATTACAATTATATATATTTTTTTACATAATTTGCAATGTATTTTTTTTTTTTTAAAAAACCTCATGCATTTTAAAAATATTGTGTTTCTTTGTATTGTGCATTTGACAAGTATGTTATATAGTTTTCACATATCAAAAATATTATATTAACATGAATTTGCACAAGGCAGTCCTTAAAAATAATACTTAACATAAAAGTATAAAGAAAATTTATGAGGCTACACTTTAGCGGAAATTCTTTTCTAAAAAAATGCAAGCAGATTATTTGTTTAAATTGTTAAAAACACATGCTTTATTTTTTCACTAAAATTAACCTTTTTATTAGCACATATATAAAGTTAATGAAAAAAAAAATTAAACATAATTTACCTTCTCTCGATCTAACCACCATCGAACATTCTCAGGAGGAAATACATAGAACTCTTTTTCACACAGCTGGAAGGAAACCAAATTACTGGAGCAGCACATGACATAAGCAAAGGGCCTGCAAAACAAAACAAAAAATGTTTTAAAGGCAGCACAGGCATTTTATAATTCTAATTCGGCATATTTTTTTCCAAGATATGTTGTAATCTGAAATATTTGATAAAAAGATCAAGTCGGAAGTTTTATTTCTATTATATTGTTGTACACAAATTGATTTTTTTTAGGCCTGAAAGCACCTTTAGAATTCAAAACAACATCCATACATTCAATTAATACCATGTATCAACCGAACTTTACAGTACACATCTATTAAAAATAATTCTGCATCATTGAAAAAGTAGAAATTAATTAATTTTTAAGAATCTTTTGGCAACTTTTTAAAGAATTCTGACCTTTTATAAATGAAAGATCAAAATTCCAATTGAAATCATTATTTGCGATTTTATAAATTAAAGATTTTAAGGGCCCTTGATTAAATACCTACCAAAATATAGTTATTTTTACGGATCGTGCAAACAAACCTGTGCATAAAAGAACATTTAGATAAATTTGTTCGGTGCATGTCCGACAAAACTTTTAGATAATATTCAGATCAATCCATGTAAATAAAATATCTTAATTAATAAGCCATATTTTTTCTAGGGGTTATTTGGTAAATTTTAATATATTGCAGACTTTTGTTTAGTTCCAATGATAAAATTGTCCATAAAAGAAATAAAACTATGTCAATTAGGTAAACAGGGATAAAGTTTGATAGAGATCGATTTTAAAGAATAACACTTACCTTTTACAAAGATATAGGATATATTCCGTATTCATCCTTTACCGCCGTATTCCGTACTTGTTTTAAATTAAAAAAAAAACATTTTAAATAATAAAATAATGCAAAACTACCCGCATGCAAGTAGGCTTACAATTACAAACAACAAGCAACCAAACAAACATGGCAGCCGGACGTTACGCAGAATCTCGTACAGTAAACGTGATAAAACGGGAATGCACGTGACCTATCGTATTCTCATCATTTTCGATATCAAAAGTCATCGTTTTTTGAAGGATTTGAGATGATCGATTGCCGATATCGGTGGTGCACGGTGGGGTATCAGTGTTCGATCGTACGATGAGTTGCCGATTAATCCAATGAGTTTCGATGATCGACCAAGCAGTTACCGAGGATGAATTGCTACTAGGGAGGGCAAGTTCGCGTATTGTCAGACTACGAAGGATAATGGTTATACGTTTTGAAAAGTTTTGCATGTGTCAAATAAGTACATATGTAAATAAAATATGTGTATTTTCTAAATCAGAGTCCAAAAGGTTTGGCGAGATTCCAAGTAGCTGACAAGCCTCGTGTCTTGATTTCGTTTAAAAAAGCAATTCCTAGTCATTTCTTAAGGTTTTGAGTTATTTTCTATGTGAGACTTTTTTTATGCGGCCCAATTTACCGCATAAAAAAATTTTAATTGTGTTGCGAAAACTATTTTTTATAGCTACTCATGAAGTTTTGTGCGAAATTTTTATGCATTTTTTATGCGGTCACTATCCACCGCACAAAAACAGGATTGAGTGTATTGATTGTTTTGATCTGGTCGAAAAACTCAAAATTAAGTAGTGTCCGATAAATTCTGGGTGTGCCACGAACAGCCGCGGAAAAAAAAAACGAACCACCAATGATTATTTCGTTAGTTTTTATAGTAGAGCTAAACTTAATATGCCATTTGTAGGGAATAAAGTCTACCACACATTGATATACAAAAAAGTTGCATTGGGGACTATCTTCATATTAAAATCCGCACAATCTTTAAAATTTCCAATAGCAACACCCAATTTTGATTCAATATTTAGAATCTATGACAAAATTTATCGTTGAATATCAATTTGCAAGTCATTTGGTTAAGTAGTTTTTTAATTATGAATATCGAAAGTTTAGAACTCGTAACGTTAAATGAATTCCTTAAACTTTTAATCATATCTTTCGAAATAATAATTTTATTAAGCTGATATTTTTATCTGTCTTACTTCTAAACAACCCAAATAAAATACACTAACTTTCATTACTTATATGTATATTTTTTAATTTTATTTAAATTAGGATATTAATATTCATAAAATTTATGAATAGCAACCATGCTATATTTTGATAGTGATGAATTCAGAAAAACGTTTTATATGCATATCTAAAATTTCATGATTTTTCTCTTTATAGTTTTTTGGCTACATAGTAATCTGCATCAAATGATCATTTAAGGGGTCATACACAAATTTAAAATCTGCAGAACATAACAGAAATCTACTAATTTTGATAATTAAAAGCGCTGTGATCGCGTTGGCATAAAAATCTAAATTCTTATATAAAGGGCGAGGGGTATACGGGAGTGGGGGGATGAATGACCACGCCACGAAAGAAGAACCACGGCTAACGCCAAAACATTTTCTACCAGCGTACTTCATTTCGAAGTCGCACTAATACTTTGTCCAATGTGGAAGTAGCCCCTCAGATAAGATAGATACATATCGTCTAATATCTCTGCATATAAATGTTGGAAATTAACGAAAATTTATATTAGATTATTTTGAGGACGGGGAACATTTCTGCGCTATCAAAAGTAGGTGTTGCTATTGAAAATTTTGAAGTTGGTGCGGATTCGAGTATGAAGATAGTCCCCTATGCAAATTTTTTGTATATCAATGTATAGTAGACTTTATTCCCTACAAAATGGTATATTAAGTTTAGCTCTACTATAAAAACTAACGAAATATGCATCGGTGGTTCGTTTTTTTTTTTTCCGCGGCTGTACATAAAGAACTTAATGGACGGAAAGCGTTCTTTTTAAGGAAGTTAACCCATTTCAGAAGCGAGCCGAAAGGAGAGAGGTTATCAATTCGACTGTTATGTATTTTTTTTATGTAATGTTCGCGCAAGGTTTCTGTTTTTGACATTTTTTTTTTGTTGGTTAGGGGATGTTTCACTTGGGCACCTTTTGACATAAAAAATATCCGGTTATACGGCATTTAACTATAATAAATTTTCAATTAACCGGGCTGTATGAACACAAATATTGTCCAATTTCGAAAATTCTGTTTTTGTTGGATAGAGAAATATCCAATAAGGCAAAAACTGCAAAAAGTAATCGGTTATCTGGCTTTTATATATCCGGAAATATCGATCAACATGATTTTTTTTTAACAGTTTCACCAATTTCGAGAGATTGTTTTACAATATAGTACACTGCTGAGACAATATAGTTTTGTTTACTCGGCAATTTTTTAAACCATATCCGGGACATGGAAAAATGTGAGCAACAACTTGAATTTCTTGTTGAATAACTGCAGGCGGCTTCGCCCCCTCCTATTATTCAACAAAAAATTAAAAACTAAAAAAAGGGGAAAATATAATATTCTTTTTTAAAAAACGACTTTAAAAAAAATGAACTAAAAAGTAAAAAAAATATTTTTTAATTATTCGAACGAGTTAAAAAAAATTAATTATTTAATATTAATTTTACAATTTTTTTTAATTGGTGCCAGGTTACAAAAATCACGCATAAATTTTGGCGCCGATTAAAAAAAAGTTTTAATAAGTATAAAATTGTTATTAATAATTCAATTTTTTACTCATTAGTAAAGTTAAAAATTAATTTTTGCTTTTTAGAGCATTTTTTTTAAAGTTTCACCATTTTTTTTTTTTTTTGTATAAACATTTTTTTTTTTTTATTATTTTTTTTTTTTTTGAGAAATTTAGACGGAATAATTAAAAAATTTTCATATTTCTTTAAGAGATTTATTTGTGTTTTTTTTCATTTATTAAGTTTTCCGGACTTCCCAACTCCGATTTACGACCACGAATTTTTAAATGACGTCCGCCAAATTAAGCCACGACTATACCCATTACAACACCCATGACGTCAATAATTTAGCCCAGTACGTCATTAATTCATCCGACAACCACAACCACCTCTCATTTCATCTTCCGATTGAAAAATCCAATTTCAACACAACAAAGAAAAGGGTTCAATACGTTTAAAAATAGAACTCGACTCGAGATTAAACCATCCTGCGCGACGGAATAAATCAGTCGTTTTCTTTGTTCTCGTGAGAGACATAATAAGACGGACATAAACGTCAATGGCGGCGACTGCACGCTTCCATTTACAATCCTTAGAATTTATGATAACAAGAAGAAAGCTCCTCGAAAGACGACATGACGCACTTCCTACATCAGTTTCCTTTCTAGACGAGGGCATAAAAAACGAATCCCACTGTAAGGTTCTATGGTAGCAAGTGAATTTGGCGGTGTTGGCTTGAAACTGTTTACAGTCAATCCGTATTTTCATGTTTCGCGCGTTTTTGGCGCTATTTGTAACAAAAAAAACATATTATTTGAAAAGAATACGACAGTTAGCTCCTTCGTTTAAAGTTTCCTTTCCAAAAAATGCATTTTTTTTATTTTTGGGAAATGGATGTATTTGTTTTCCTGAATTCTAAAATTCCAAATATTGTTTGTCGGAAACAGTTTTTTACTTGTCCCACTACACACTGGGTAAGTAAGGGGCTTTTAAGGGGTTATGACAAGAAATTTCCCGATTTAACGATTCAAAATTCCCAACTTGAATTATTCGAAATGCCCAACTTAAAGGCGTCGAGTGCCAGCGCAGGTGCTGTCCTCGTTATCGGACCATGGTTCAAAAATAGGAGGCATTGCTCCTGGGTCTTTCCTTCACAATAGGCCCCGAACCATCGCCAATAGCCCACTGCGCAGCTCTAGTGCGACGTTAATTAACCAAACCAAACCCGCGTCTTTTCTTCGAGATAGCACCCCGAACCAACGTCAATAGCCCAATGTGCAGCGCTATTGATGCATTAATTAACCAAACCAAACCCGCGTCTTTTCTTCGAGATAGCACCCCGAACCAACGTCAATAGCCCAATGTGCAGCGCTATTGATGCATTAATTAACCAAACCAAACCCGCGTCTTTTCTTCGAGATAGCACCCCGAACCAACGTCAATAGCCCAATGTGCAGCGCTATTGATGCATTAATTAACCAAACCAAACTTAACGTTTCGAAATTCCCAACTCAATATTGCTGAAAATTCTCAGCTCCAACTTATCGACATTTTTCAACCTTTTTTGTAGATTTGTAATATTAAACAGTTCTCACAAATCACAAAAATATTGATTTGTTCCACGCATGTTCCAATACAGTGTCCGTTCTGAGGTATAATTTAAGTTTAATTTTACAAGTTAGGCAATTTCTAATTTTCCCTCACTTTCATTTGCTAATAATATTAATTTTCTTCAGGCATAAATTTTTCCAACTCAATGATTTTTAATACTCGAAATTCCCAACTTTTAAGGATTCCAGATTATTGGCGGGGGGGGGGGGGGGGGGAGGGTGCGACGGACCAGCACACTGGTCCAATGTCTATGTTTTACAATTTTAGGCACGTTAGGCGAGGGCCTAAGGCCCGTGGTTTAGGGGCCCAAATTTTAATTAATTATACAAAAGTCGCCTATTCCTTGACAAATCTGTTATTATTGCCTTTATAACTTTCAAGCATTTTTTCCAAAATCGTCATGTATTTTTGTTTTTTGATTATTAATATACTTAATATGCAATGTTTTTAATTCTTAGTTAATATATTTACAAGAGGCTATTCATACGAGGCGTTCAGTACTATAGGCACATTGACGAGGCCTATAGTACTGAACTTTCTAAATCAGGCCCTGCACTGGACTGGAAAAAAAACTTGAATCTCCAGTTTTCCAGCATGTCCCCACTTTTTAAATACATGTCGTACAATATTTTTCAAATCTATTGCTGTGAGGTATTTTAAATTATACATCTGTAAAAATAATTATTGAAAATACCAACAAAAATCAATCAGAAAATGATTTAAATTATATCGTTACTAAAATTTATCAGAATTCCAGGATTTTTAGCAACATTAAGTCGAAGACCACGCTATTTTTTCTTCTAACCGCCGCATTATATTTGAGTTAATGTCATCGTCCTCTAAATCACCTATCTCCGAATAAAAGTCGTCACTCGATAAACCGCTATTATCTTATCTTAGAACTATTAAATTCAATTCTCTGAATACACCGTGAAAGCTATCTGTAATAATAAAAGAATCTGTCTCTGCGTGTGTCTGTGCGTCACGCAAAACACTATTTTCCACTGCTCGGTCATGTCTGAAAATGTATATATAGATACTATTAAACCTCATTGTGTACCTGAGGCTTGAAATATTAAAATTACGTTTAGTGTATCGTTCATAACATAACAGTATACATAGATTTCAGAAACTATTTTTTTCAAATGACCATATGATGATGATGATATAATTTGTACTTCGAGGCACCTGGGTCCTTGCGGACTATTGTAGCATTCCCCCTGCAATAAGGACTGGAGTTCCAATGTTGACTGCAAAAAGCTACACGCATCTCCAAACAAAACTTCTGTCCCAATAATGAGAGACTCAAAATTAAATTTTAAAATATTTAATTAAAGTTAAAATTTTAGATCTTAGAAATAAATATTTAAGTTACAGGTTATTTACAATTAATACAAAAGAAAACAGAAAGGACTCCTAGTGACTGGTCCTTCTTAAACGACGTAAACATCATTCCAGCTCCGTGTACTACGGGTCTCTGCCTGTCTCTCAGAAGTAGGAAACCGCTAAGTTCATAAAACAAGAAGCCTCAAGCTGGTGGCTCCACCCAGTGTCACTATATAGAAATAGTAGTTCTGATGATGGTAGAGATAGAGAGTTCTTGGGATGGTACACTATATCCTCTCCATATGAATTCTAATCTGAATACGAGTATCGGAATGAAAACTATTTTTTAAAAACATACGAAACAACCAATCATTCACACTCCACTCACCGCAAAACTCCCAACCATACCAGGACAAGACACAGGAAACGGACGGACAGTGAAAAAACCCAGCCATAACAAAACAAAAAAGTCCAAGGGACGAAAGGAAAGCTTAAAAACCATATCTGAGTTCACATTTGGATGTGGTTTGGTTCGGTTTGGTTAATTAACGTCGCACTAGAGCTACACAGTGGGCTATTGGCGACGTTTCGGGGTTTATCTCGAAGGAAACACCCGGGAACACATACACATTCATACATGCACCTCGTTATTTTAGAACCATGGTCAGATGACGAGGAAACACCTGAACTGGCACCCAACGCCTTCAATAGACGTTGGGACTTTGGACCCCGATCAGATGTTTCGTGCACCAGTCCCGTATACACGCCGTAAATTTTTTGTGGATGTTCTGGACGACATTCTAATATTTTGGTAGCGAAGCCGGCAACCCTCCGATCACAAGATCACTACTTTTTTATTTTCTTTGTCAAGTTCATCACGCGGGTTCGAACCACCAATCCTCGGATTAGCAACTGAACGCCTTAACCGCTCGGCCACGGAGGCCTCCATCTAAATGTGATATTATTGAACGAAACAATATGATAATTATCATTTATCTGAGTATAAAATGCAATTTTACAGTATGTCTAAGTTAAATTGCATAACTAAAATAAAGTCAATCGCTGAATTATCTCAACATTAACTTCAAAAAAACAAATTATCTAGTAAGTTAATTTACGGAATGAATCTTAAAGTAAGTATACAGGAGGTAAGAGAAATAAATTTAAGATCCTGTAATTGTGGGTAAAATGAACTAAATTGAGACTTGCTGAAAGGTGTCCCCTAAGGATCCACAAATATCATCTGAGCGAAATTTCGTTGATCTTCTAGGGTGTAAACGTGATTACTTTTCTTCAAACCATCAAAGAGGCAGAAAATCTCAGCATTTATGAGGAACAAAAGTTAAAACACTGAACCATTTTTTCAAAAAAGGGGATGGGGCAGAGCAATGCTGACATCTCCAGCCTGACCTATTTGGTGTTCTCCACGCTATTAGGGTCCCTATAATAGGTTGCTCAGGCTGAGGTGTGAGATGGCAGCATGTGTTTGGACCATTTAAAATAATAGTATCTAAATTGTTATAAAATCAATATATATATTTTGGTAGTAACAATGAAATACTTTAAAATAAATTAATTGATCAAGCGACCATGAGGTCCCTGTTTTAACCCTGCCTTTCGGCATATATGTTTGTTACGCATTTACGACAACACGCGTTGTTCGATTTTCTTCAAATTCGGCATGAATGTTCCTTGAAGTCATTAAAATCGATGTAATAAGTCTTTTTTTCTTCTTTTTTTTTTTTTTTTTTTTTGTAGATTTTTTTTTTTTTGATTGCGAGGTCTGCGTTCCCGAAATTATAGTATATATTTATTGTTTTAAACAATTAAAACTTGGCGCTCACAAATTGCTTTGGAGAAATAACTCTTTTATGACAATTATGCTTCAACTGGAAAAAAAACTAACGGATAAGCTAACATACCCGGCTGATATACCCGGATATGTCTAAACATTGCCTCCGAGTAAATAAAAGAAAAGGTACAAACGAGGAGAACGAACCAATGAGGTAAAAAAATAATTGAGAATCATTATAATATATGACTTCCCTAGCATGTTTTGGAGCATCTTGTTTATACAGCCCCACTTGTCGATTTTTTGTGCCAGGTTGTCGAAATGCCAGGTAAGGAACCGCGATGGCATCTTATTAGTTTGAGATAAACTAATAAGACCCCCCCCCCCCCCCCCCCCCCCGGTGCGACAGGCCTGGTCGCGCTTTGTGTAACTTTTAATTTGGCGATCCATACCGTAACCATTTAATGAATAGGAAACACAGATCTAACATATTCAATCAACAAAACTACATTTCAAATCCCGCCAAAGTGTCCAGTCATGCAACCCTAAAGTGCATCCCTGTACTGGGATCCGTCTTTACGCAGTCGGTCGGGGAAACTCATCTCGAAAAGTATCCATTTTTATTCGGTTTTCCGGAACAATGGAAATGTCTCTCTCGAGTCCTCAGAGCAAAGGTTGAACACTCGCGATAATGACATATATCTGCCCTTGAACAATCAATTTGGTTTCATTATCACAGGCGGCACGTGTTTGACAAAACCGAGTATCGGAAAACTGTGAGCTAATATTGTGCGAGTTCTTTCTTGAAGTGCCCGTAACTGAAACCGCTGTTTATCGGAAGAATCAGTTACTCTGATTTGCGTGCGGTTTTCGGTGCATTGGAGACGGAAGATTTCATTACTTTTGATTTGCGTGTAGTTTAAATTTGCATTGAGAAGACTGTCATGGCGGTGAGGGGTATCTTGGTGTTTTTGCTGGCTGTTTGCGTCTCCAGAGCTGTTGGGGTTGCCATCCTGCCCTTTCTGCAGACCCCTAGACACGACGGGGTGAAGAGGGTGTGTCAGCTGACGTCGGAGAACTTCACGACCGTGGTGAGTGCGGCGGACACGGCGGTGGTGGTCGTGAAGGACCCCTTGATGACGTCGAGACCGACGTGTCCATCTGAACTGGAGATATTCGCCGAGGTAAGTTGGTTTAACTTTCTAATCCCGATCAGTGTGTTAAGAATACTCTTTACGTTTGTCTTTTAACAGAAAAGTCCCAAGCAAAATTAAGGTTAGGTTTGGTTAAATAACGCCGCACTAGAGCTACACAGTGGGCTATTGGCGACGGTTCGGAGTCTATCTGGAAATTAAGACCCAGGAACGATGCCTCGTATTTCTATGGTCAGATGACGAGGACAAACTTGAGCTGGCAACCGACGAAATCTAAATAGGCGTCAGGTCATTGAACCCCAATCAGATTTCACTTGTTGTTGGATGTTCTGGACGACTTTCTAGTATATTTGTAGCGAAACTGGCAATTCTCCAATCGTAGGATCACTACTTTTACTTGAGGCCTCCGTGGCCGAGTGGTTACGGCGTTCAGCTACTAATCTGAATCCCGCGCGATGGACTTGACAAAGAAAAGTAAAAAGTAGTGATCTTGTGATCGGAGGGTTGCCGGCTACGCTACAAAAATACTAGAAAAGTCGTCCAGAACATCCGCAAAAATTAACGGCGTGTAGACGGGACTGGTGCACGATAAATCTGATCGGGGTCCAAAAACCCGACGTCTATTGAAGGCGTTGGGTGCCAGTTGGGGCGTTGGGTGCCAAGAGTTTCCTCGTCATCTGACCAAGGTTCTAAAATAACGAGGTGCATGTATGAAATGTGTGTTTGAATGTGCATGTGTTTCCGGGTCTTTCCTTCGAGATAGACCTCGAACCGTCGCCAATAGCCCACTGTGCAGCTCTACTGCGACGTTCATTAATCAAACCAACCCAAGCAACATTTAAGTTAGGTTTGGTTAATTAACGTCGCACTAAAGCTGCACAGTGGACAATTGGCGACGGTTCGGGGTCTATCTGGAAGTTAAGACACAGGAACGATGCCTCGTATATATACAACACCTGAGCTGGCACCCGACGCAGCCTCAATAGGCGTCAGGCCATTGGACCCCGATCAGATTTAACGTACACCAGTCCCATTTGCACGTCAGTATAATTCGTTGGATGATCTGTACGAGATTCTAGTATTTTTATAGCGAAACTGGCAATTCTCCAATCGCAAGATCACTACTTTTACTTTTCTTTGCCAAGTCGGGCTACCGGCTAGAACTTGTAATCCTCTGATTACCAGCTGAACGCTTTTATCCACTGGGCAACTGGTACAAAAATACCAGAAAGTCGTCCAGAATATCCAACAAATTATACTGGCGTGTATACGGGACTGGTGCACGATAAATCTGATCGGGGTCCAAAGTCCCGACGTCTATTGAAGGCGTTGGATGCCAGTTCAGGTGTTTCCTCGTCATCTGACCATGGTTCTAAAATAACCAGGTGCATGTATGAATGTGTGTGTGAATGTGTATGTGTTCCCGAGTCTTTCCTTCGAGATTGACCCCGAACCGTCGCCAATAGTCCACTGTGCAGCTCTAGTGCGACGTTAATTAACAAAACCAAACCACTGGGCAACTGGAGGCACAGCAAAATTTGTTATTATTTCCTAACGCCATGATTATTTACTGATCACTATAACTAAATACCTTTTAGGATCGAACGATAAGCGTTACCAATTGCTCATTTTGCGCCAGCACAAGTGTTGTTCTCTTTACCCGATCAGGCCCCCAGTTGCCCAGTGGATAAAGGCGTTCGGCTAGTAATCAGAGGATTGCGAGTTCGAGCCCAACTGATGGACTTGACAAAAAAAAGTGTATTGATCTTGCGATCGGAGAGTTGCCAGCTTCGCTACTAAAATACTAGGAGTAAAATACTAAAATACTCAAGTCGTCTATATAACTATTCAACAAATTATACTGGCGTGTATACGAGACTGGTGCACGATTAATCTGGTCGGGCACAATGTCCTCACGCTTATTAAGGTTGCTTTGAGTGCCAGTTCAAATGTTGTCCTCGTTATCTGACCATTTTTAAAAAATACTAGGCATTGTTCCCGGGTTTTTCTTTCGGAATAGGCCCCGAACTTTCGTCAATAGCCCACTGTGCAGCTCTAGTGCGACGTTAACAAAACCGAAACCGTTGCCTAACTCGAAAGAAAGACCCGAGAACAATGCCTCGTATTTTTTGACCCATGGTCAGATGATGAGGACAACACCTGAGCTGGCACCCAACGCAACCTCAATAGGCGTCAGGACAATGGACCCCGTTCAGATTTATAGTGCACCTGTCCCGTAAGCACACTGTAGAAATCGGAGGTAAGTTCATGCGATGTATTGAAACCGGTGTTTGAGGGTTTAAGGGCTATTTGGAATGTTATGCCGGTTAGTGGCTGAAGAGTGAGAGCGTCGGACACAGCACCCGACTAGAGGAAGCGAGTTGGAGTCCCGGAAGGGGATGGGGTTTGTGTGTAGAGATCGGAAGGATTGTCACATTTGTTCATTTCGCCCACCAACAATATTCCACCTTGTAAAGAGGACTGGCGCATATTAAATCCGTTGTGGTCTAATGTTGCATGGGGTGCCAGCTCAAGTGTGTTCGTCGCCGTCCCTTGGTTCTTAATTATTACGGGAAGTATTCCGAGCCTTTCCTTCGTAATACAGGGTCTTTCCTTCGAGATAGACCCCGAATCGTCGGTAATAGCCCACTGTGCAGCTCTAGTGCGACGTTAATTAACCAAACCAAACCAAACCCTTCGTAATACAGGTTTGGTTTGGTTAAATTAACGTCGCACTAGAGCTGCACAGTGGGCTATTGGCGACGGTTCGGGGTCTATCTCGAAGGAAAGACCCGGGAACACATTCACACAAACATTCATTCATACCTGCACTTCGTTATTTTAGAACCATGGTCAGATGACGAGGAAACATCTGAACTGCACCCAACGCCTTCAATAGACGTCGGACGTTGGGACCCCGAACAAATTTATCGTGCACCAGTCCGGTATACACGCCGTTAATTTGCGGATGTTCTGGACGACTTTTCTAGTATTTTGTAGCGAAGCTGGCAACTCTCTGATCACAAGATCACTACTTTCTTTACTTTTTCTACTTACCTTTGTATTCCTAGCTGACGTCCTTAACCGTTCGGCCACGGAGGCCTCCGTAATACATCCGGAATCGACACCTATAGCCCATTGTGCAGCTCTAGTGCGACGTTTATTTAACAAAACGCTATCGTTATGATATTTAAGCGATATTGTCAGGGGCTACTAACATCCAAGTAAGAGCTTGGGGCGCCGTATTAAGAAGGGCGCAAAATTTTAATGCAAAAGATGTTAACTGGTAGATTACTAACATGAACCGTTCAAAGTTTTTTTTTTTAATACAGGCAAACATAAATTGGTTCCCCATTTCCTTTTGCACAATGTCGCCAATAGCCCGCTGTGCAGTTCTAGTGCGACGTTTATTAACGAAACCAACCAACCAAACCAATCAGAAAAACCTGGTCCTATATTTTTATTTTTTTAAATGTGCTTAGAATAATATATTTTACTTGCTAAATTTTTTGTAAACGGAATTATTGTCTAATTTAGATATTTCTCAGATTAAAAAATTAGAAGTAAACATGAAAGAAGTGGTTCAGTTAGGTCTGGTTAATTAACGTCACACTGGAGCTACACACATTGGGCTATTGGCGAAGGTTCGGGGCCAATCCCGAAGGAAATTTCCGGGAACAATATGTCTCGTATTTTTTAACAATATGTGGTTAGATGACGAGGACAACACCTGAGCAGGCACCTTATGCAACCTCATGAGACCTCAGAACACTGGGCCCTATCAGATTTATCGTGCATCAGTTCATTCAACACGCGCCATCTCTATCTGTTGGATTTTTTTTTTAACGACTTCCTAGTTTTTTAGTAACGAAGCCGATCGCAAAACCACTGCATTTTCTCTTCTTTGTCAAGTCCATCAGTCGAACTGGAACTCGCAACCCTTTGATTACTAGCCGAACGCTTTTATTCATTGGGCAACTGGAGGCTCGACGTGATTCAGACCCTTCCTTCGAGTATGGATCCTTCATAGTAGTGGCCGAGCGGTTAAAGCGTTCAGCTTCTAATCCGAGGATTGGTGGTTCGAACCCGCGCGATAGACTTGACAAAGAAAAGTAAAAAAGTAGTGATCTTGTGATCGGAGGGTTGCCGGCTTCGCTACAAAAATACTAGAAAAGTCGTCCAGAACATCCGCAAAAATGAACGGCGTGTATACGGGACTGGTGCACGATAAATCTGATCGGGGTCCAAAGTCTCGACGTCTATTGAGGGCTTTGGGTGCCAGTTCAGGAGTTTTCTCGTCGTCTGACCATGGTTCTAAAATAACGAGGTGTATGTATAAATGTGTGTGTGAATGTGTATGTGTTTCCCGGGTCTTTCCTTCGAGATAGACCCCGAACCGTCGCCAATAGCCCACTGTGCAGCCCTAGTGCGACGTTATTTTACCAAACCAAACCAAAAAAAAACTTTCATAGTAGATAAAACATATTGTTATAATCTCGCTAACATCAACTTGAGGCCAACATGTATAGCCCCAGGCACGTGGTTAATTACGTCATTTCATTCATAAAGGTTCACTGTTACACATTTCCCAATTCATCAGCCAATCGCGAGTATTTTTTAATTCATAATTTTGAAAAGAAATCACGTTTGATGCCATTCGGTCTGAGATGTTGGTTTCACGATGATGACGTCATATTCGCTCTACTACAGTCCATTCATGCTCGAAGGACCCTTCAAGAAATAAATGTAAACATATAATTTTCTTTTCGGAAATATTAATGCATTATTTATTTAGGTTAATAATATATATAATTTAACGAAGTCAAAAATATGATCGTTAAAAATAAAACGCTAATTAACCAAACCGATCCACTGGTGCACATTATAATATGATCGCGATTCAACCTGATGCTTAATGAGGATGCATCGGGTACTAATTCGAGGCCTCCGTGGCCGAGTGGATTAAGGCGTCCTAGTGCGACGTTAATTAACCAAACCAAAACATCCACACAAAAATTTACGGCGTGTATACGGGACTGGTGCACAATAAATCTGATCGGGGTCCAAAGTCCTGACATCTATTGAAGGCGTCGACTGTAGTGCGACATTGATTAACAAAACAAAACCGGGTACTAATTCAAGAGTTTACCTCTTCATCTAACCATTGTTAAAAATATGAGGCAGAAAAAAATCCCGTGTTTTTCCTTTGAGATAAACCATGAAACGTCACACCCACTGCGCAACTGTAGTGCGACGTTTTCAATCAACTAATCATCCGTACTTAATGCATGACGTCATTCTACCAGAAACTATAATAGAAAAAAAACTTAAATTAAGAAAGATATTTATGTCATAAATATTTATTTTATTGATATAACTTTATAAATTGTAAAGTAAGTAATTTGCTATTTCTGCGAAAAAAATAGATATATGAAAAAAATCATTTGCGCTGTAGCACAATGCTCCATGCGACTGTCCTAAAAAAACAATAAATCTCAATCTTCTGTTGTAAACAATATGATTGTTAGCATTGCATCCCCTTTCTCCATTGTCCTATTTCGCCAATACTTACCTCCATGTATTGCGCAAGAGCAATAAAAATCACATCCCAGATTCCGTAATTCCGCGAAAAAGATGGCGGAGTTCGACACAATATACGAAGAAGAAACCGAAGCGGAACCCTACATCGAAGAATTCTGCGACTTCAACGCGGAACCAGTGGTCATTCGCGGGGCCGGCAACATGACGGTTTTCGGACTGAGCAACAGATTCGAATCCAAATTCCCGTCTACACTCTCAGGTAGAGTCGCCTTGGAAGAATACAAAGCCTCCATAACGCGGATCAACAGTGTCTTACGAAAAACGCTCCCGGTCAACGTCAAGTGGCTGTTCTGTGGTTGCCTGTGCTGCTGCTGCACACTGGGCTGCTCCCTGTGGCCCGTCATCTGCCTGAGCAGGAGGACTAAGCACTCGATCGAGAAGGTCCTGGAGTGGGAGAACAGCCACCTGTACCATAAACTAGGACTGAACTGGAGGCTGAACAAACAGTCCTGTGAATCCAACAGCATGATGGAATATGTGTTGCTTGTGGAGTTTGTACCGAAAGTGCCCATTCACCGACCTGACTGACATGCTACCTCCGTGTTTTAGTTTTTATTTATGGCTTTTTGCACGCTCTAGTGTGGAGAAATGTTCTTGTGATGCATTATAATTGGGATGAAATGCATTGAATGGTCACCCTGATCTTTCGCCAAATCTGGTAACCCATTTTTGCAGTCCTGCACGAAAAACAAGCAAGTTTATTGATAGGCAACAAAACTGGTATTTGTTGCCAAGAATGTGTTAGCGTTGCGAAAGCAGATTTTCAGAACCGTGGCCAAGGGTAACTGTTCAATGCATTTTAAACTGTAATTGTTGATTTTTGTGTGAAAAAAAAACATTTGTGGTACAGCTGCTTTATCAGCACTTGGTTGGGATATTTGACTACTTTCTGAACACAAGTTTGAGTTAAACTTAAGCATGGAGGAACATA
The DNA here is from genome assembly GCA_963932185.1 of Troglohyphantes excavatus. Taxonomy (NCBI): domain Eukaryota; kingdom Metazoa; phylum Arthropoda; class Arachnida; order Araneae; family Linyphiidae; genus Troglohyphantes; species Troglohyphantes excavatus. Next base: position 6,829,736 of record OZ010668.1, read on the forward strand.
TTGCCAAAATATTGTTTAATAAATCCATTTTGATTTCATTTGATTATCTATAACAATATTTTAGGAACGAACATTCAAAGTGTGTTTTGTTTAAAAAATTCTGAAAATTTGGTTATCCTTAAATTTGCCTTTAAATATTCTATAGAACTGACCTATTTTATTTGCCCCAAAAACATTTTCCCCCATTGAAACTGACTTGAAAAGATTGATTAATGCATTTAGCAGTTATTTATATTTTCCCACATATTGTTTTATGTGACAAAACATGTTTTGGATGTTTGGTCCTCATTTTTGCAGTGTATATGTAAAGATTATGCAAATCTGCATATTTTTTTAGAGTATTCTTGTGCTATTTTTTAGATAATTTCATAGGCTTTCTTTCGGTTTCACTGTTTCTTTATGTAAAGTTTAACATATGAAGTGTTTATGTTAAGTAAATTAATAATTGAAATGATCAAACTGTAGAAATAAAAGTTGTATGTCTTAAAGAATAATACGAAGCTGTTTATTTATAGTCTGAATGATTAAGCTTGCATTTAGTGCACAACTGTTTAATATCACATGCATGAAATAGATTGAAAATTGAGTTCTTTTGTCAACAAAGTTGGTGATTGAATTATTATTTGGCAATGTAACCCCTTATACTTAAGTTTTACGCAGGGTTGACACTCTTCTGGGAGGAAACAAAAAGCAGAAATTGTCAAGGGAAAAAGTTCTGAATAACAGAATATATTTTCCGTGAAGTAAAATTTTATCGAGAATTTAATTTGCCTTGTTATGTTATTTCTGTAATTTTCTTTTTATGTCATAATTATGCCAATTTCTTGAATTTTTAGTTGTTATTTATCTGTGCTAAATTTTCAGACTTAAATTAATTCCAAGTGCGTATAAAGCAGCTGTACATAACCTGTTTGTGTATAGAAAACTTATTTGTATTTTCAAAAAGTATTTGAAAACTCTGAGCTGTTGTTTACTAAGTATTAAAAAGCACCCCGTGTTTTGCACTTCTTGTTTGTTGTTTAGTGACATTGAAATGTCCTTATTGAGATATTTTGTTTATAATTTTGAGATTGATATTTATATACATTGATATTTAAGTATCAAGGTACAAATAAATTTGTTGATTGATGCCATCTTTGTGTTTTTATATTTGATTAAGCGAGTCGTTGTGATATCACCTAACACTGGATGGTTATTTAATTTTTTAACCACTTAGCAATTGTATTTCTTTAAAACTGTTATTAAGAAATATAACTGTTTAAATTACTTTTTTTAATTGACAATCGTTTGCACTGTTAATTAGTTTGGAAATTGAACTTAACTTTTAGAACATGGGATTCTTGTTAAAATATCGATCACCTGTTCTGGAAAGGTGAAAAAGCGTCTTGCTTTGCATTTTTTAGAGTAAAGTTTATTATATAAGTTTTTAAACAGTTCAATGTAGTTGCATTATACACCTTAGATTCTATTGGGCTTTTGTAACTGTAGAAAAGTTTTAAGCTATGTTTTCAAGTTTTGCCAATCTGACATTATTGAAGTTTTATAACACTTAACCTTACCCAAGAAATTAATTATTAAAACGATGAAAGTTGTTATTTACAAAATAAATAATAGCTTTTCATATGTATATATATAATCACTATAGGTGTATAGTACTATTGCGCTTAAATTTAAAGTTTTAAAAATATCAAGTTAAGTTTTATTTGAAAAATGAAGGTTTTATAAAATGTTATTGACAAATTATCTAAATTTTTCCACAATTTAAATTTTTCAGGATTTTGTAGTCTCAAGATTAATATTTAATTAAAAATACCAATAATTTAATTTCACAAATGTCTAGATATATTTGTTTATTCGAAATATTACCGTTTTACTAAAAAAAATTAAACTTTTTTTTCTATATATATTAATTAATTTATCCTAGTATAACAGTATTAAGATTGAAAGGTAAGTAATTTACTTACCAACAAAATCAAGGTAAATATGATTAATTTTGTAAATATAAAATTAATATTTTTCTCTCGAAACCTAATTACTAATGAAGCTAAAATTTCAACTTTATATTTTAAAATATATATTTATTCGGTCATTACTTTATATAACGTTACATTTTTCCGAAGGGATTTTTTTAACGTTGTTATTTAATTTTTGCAGGTTACAGCTCAAGTGCTCCGTAAGAAGAATAGCATTGTATGTGAAGTGCTGCCTGATGTACTTACAGGAGCTCAAACTGCTGATGCAACTGGTAAAACCCATTTATAATTTATCGCTGTGATATTTAGTTTGAATGTTTTTTCTGACATTCAACTGAAACAGCACATCTGTGTATAATATTTCAAAGTTTAGATATATGTGCAGGAATATTTTCGAAGTGGGTTGTTCGATTAACATGCCAATTGCCTATTTGGATACAAGTAACTTTTCTTTTTGAAATCTTCTTTGGTTTGTTTTTAAAAATGTGTCCATGGGGACAACCTAAGTTGAGCCTAAAGCTATTGAATATTTATACATATCATAGCTTTTACATGGTTCGCACGGTCCTTAAAAGTCCTTAAGAACTACTTAATTTAGGTAGGTCCTTAATTAAGGGCCCTTAAAGTCCTTAGATTTTGTCAAACTTATGTTTTTTTGTTACTAATTCACATGGGTGGTATTTTTCCGTGTTTAACCTGAAAGTCCAAGTTTTTTAAATTTTCGAACTCGGAATTCCGGGTGCATTAAAATTATTGGAATGTAGAATTCCGGATTTTAAGTATATCATGTCCACATATTTGACCGTTATGTGCAAGTATAAATAAGCAAGGAGAGAAAGGCGTGAATAGACGGATTTAATGTCAGAAAAAAAGTGGAATTTTGATCTCTTTTGTCCGATTTTTTAGTCAATGGTATTTCATTATCTCATTCATTCCACTTTATTGTTAGAAAATATCCATTTGTTGTTTTGTGAAGAATTGATACTCATTCTAGAAAAAAGGTGAAAATCACAAAAATATAGCATCTTTAAAGGATGGTTCTGCGCCGGAGTTTGCCGGAAGTGGTATCCTGCACCAACTTGCTACAGAACCACATTTACGTGCGGTTCTATGCCAATTTTGCGTCAAAAATGTGCGATTATCCGCTAACGGCGTCAAAAAATATAAGAGGTCCTTAAAAATTATCGTGAGGTCCTTAAGAACTACTTAATTTTTACTTTTGAAAATCTGTGTGAACCATGTTCCACTCCAGGTTCAACTTAGGTTGTCCCCGAGTATACTCTTTATATTCTGCTTGAGCTATTTTTATTGATTTTTTTTTGGTGATTTTATTCAGTTTTATAATAATCTAGTCATACTTGAATGTGGAAACATTGTCTAAAGTAACTCAATTTACATACTTCAGTTTTAATTATGTTATGCATTATATAAAACTTCTCTTATTTTAATGATTATCCTCAAAGCATGTAGTAGACAGGCATGTCACGTGGATACTATGAATTTGTAGTAAATTTATAGATTTTTTTAAAATTTTAAATGGCAAGTTTTCTAACTTACCCTCTTGGTTTCAATGATTTGTATATTAATTTTACGAATAGGTGACTTTTAAACTAAGAATACTTATAAATATAGTTTCATTTTTTTCCTTCTAATTTTGGTCTAACTCTTACTGTTGTCATAATTATTTTATATGCCATAAAATATCAAATAAATTAATATATTGTAAAATATTGACTCATTCTCCGGCTATTAGAATTTATTTGTTTTTGGATATTCATCAAAATGTATTTTTGTAATATTATACCTATGCTTTCTTTGTTATCATATTGGTATTATTTGAACTATAAAAATCTTACTTTAGCCATTGCTGTAAATCCTGGAGATGTGTATATTTACAAAAAAGGACGAGGCATACCATATTATGGCAAACGTTCCACTAGAGCATTGTTGAACCATTTATTCAAGGTAGGTACTATTGATTTTTATGTTTTAAATTCCTAGATATGTTTTTCTTCTGTTTAAAAATATGCATTTTGTGATACTAATTTGTTGTTCGTCTAAACGAAGAATGTAGTGGTATATGGTCTTTAGATTTTATTACAATTGTCCCTTCATACAATGCATTGCTGAAATGTAACATTTTGCATTGAAAATGCTTTGTAAAGAATTGTGTGTTCTAAAGATAAATGGTTTTTATTGTTAATTTGATAATGTAGTTTTGTTAGCCAGGGGACATGGCAAACTAACAAATGTTGTTTTGTAGTACTTTGAAAGCTATGTGTTACTTAAATATCAACTATCAGTGGCATAACCCAGGACCATAGAATAGATACAAGGGCTGGTTCACCCCCTTTGATCTATCGCAAAGCCGACGGCACCGAACGAGAGGGGGAAAAACCGGCTTGTGAAGTACTTGCCCACACTCGGGGAATGCGCTGTATCCCAGAAATGAACGAGAAGTATTTGATTTATAAGCTCAAAACTCTATGTATTAAACAATTAAATACATAATTTAATTACCAGGGCCAATTATTATCGGTTTATAAAGATTGATAATTTAAAATGCTTTTAATTTTGATATACAATGGTTTTTATATACAATGGTTTGGCGACTGCAAGGTTTATCTGGCCTTTCATCTGTGAAAAATTAAATATGCCGATATATGCAATTTTATCCGCATTTTATAAATTTTCAATCAGTTATACTGCAGCCTAGAATCAACACACAAAATAAGGTGTTGGATGTTTTACATTGCATGAACATTACATTGTTTTACATGACATTCATAGGACAAATGCAACAAATTAAATTTTTGATAGCTGTATTTAAAAAATATATATAACCAGGTTGCATTATATGCAGGAACTAAGAACACAATCATTAAGTGAAGGTAGAATATATATATATTTTAATTTCGAAATTAAATGTAATTCTCAAACCATTAAAAAAATCAGTTTACTTGTATAGATCAATTGCAAATTTTTTTTTCCCCTGAAATTCCATAAGGATGGAAAAAATCGTTTTACAAGTTTGGAAACTAAAGCTTTAATAAAATAGATTTCAACATTAATTATAAAAAATATGTTATATTTGCATTAGGTAACCCTGAATTTTTGTGAAAAAAAAAAGAAAAACACTTGTGTTTTACGGCTAATATTTCGTTGTATAGTACTTCAAAAGCATAAATACCAAGCAGTTTCGCATGTATATGCTGAAATTATTGCAAAAAAAAAAAATCGTTCGTGTCAATGGGTATTTTTTAATAACTTCATGTTTGACGTAACTTAGTCATGTTATTCGTACGGATACATTTCTGAAGATAATTGCTACAGCTGTTTTCGTTTCATTTAGACTTTGACATGAACATTGCTGGCACATCCCATTTACAAGGTATACCCTTCTTGTATACCTTGTAGACATGTTTAATGCTCTTGAGATATTTTGTCCAAATGTAAACACTCTGACTAATTTTAAAACCATTATCCATTATTTTGTCCAAATGTAAACACTCTGACTAATTTTAAAACCATTATCCATTATTTTGTCCAAATGTAAACACTCTGACTAATTTTAAAACCATTATCTTTTGTTGTGCTGCTTTCATTCGACTAAGTTAATTTACTTAAAAATATATTTTCGGCTTTAAACTTGGATTTTTTTAGTGTAAAGAAACAGTTGTTTTATTTACAACTATTTTAAATCTAATTTTTACTGATATTAGTGGTTCCCACAGAGCACCGAGTCGAAAGTAACACAAAACGCGGACCACCACCTTCTTCTAAATAAAGTATTTTGTAAATAAAGTTATTAAAATGTTTTACTGTTTTTAAATTAATGTAAATCGACTGGATGACAGCTGACATCCGTAATATAGAACTCGCGACACGAGCTGTGTCCGACTAAGTAATAAAACCGGGGCTCATGCTTTGATAGCGAATCGAGTCTGTGTGCTGTGTTTTGAACTTTTGAAATTGTCGGAACAACTAAAGAAGTTTGTGTTTGGTACATTGTGATATGAAATCCTAGTTGTCTACTTACTGTATTTATATGGTTGTGTTTTGTCGGATCACCTTCAAATAAAAACCCACTTGATTTATTTTTAATCATGCTATTACATCCCAGCAGTATTTAAAATAAGTTAAATTGTGTGTATCAATCTACTTTTAAATAAAACAGTTGATATGAGATTGCACGTGTCACTACCATCTTAAATATTTTTACAAATAAATTATACTTTCTTCAATAAAATATAGAAAATTTCTTTCTATCTCATAGCAATAAATAATACAGCAAGCTTGAAAAAAGTACAATTTTTTTTTAAAGAGCAGAAAAGTTTGTTTCTTTATAGCTCATAAATGTTGATTCCTTATTTTTTCTAGAGAAAGAATATATCTAAAAAACCTGTTTTTAAAATAATTTTTTTTAAAAAAATCATATTGCCGTTTAGCTAATTACTTCATTGACCATTTGACCCGATTTTAGACCACCAATGGTCCGCGGACCAAGGGTAGGAAACCACTGATTTATATATTTATATAGACGAAAAGTAGAGTCTCGACACCTGATATAAGCCTTCCAGATATCAGGAAAATTATTTCAATAAGTATTTAAAAATGTAAGAGATCAAACTATGAAGTATATTGACTTCTTGATAATATTATTGTGATGTTAATTATTTAAACAATTTTGGAATTCTGATCAATAAAACGCGAGTAATGGTAGGATTTCCAGTGTTCCGTATCGCGGTACGAGGGGAAGTGTGCCGAGAGGTACGTCATCACTCGTTTCCCCACATGAGCGTCTTTCGCTCTCCGTGAACTAGCCCTTATCTCACTATTCTATGGTCCTGGGCATAACCAGGATTGAGTTAATTTTGAAAGGGGCCCTAGCAAAATTTAATTTCCCCAAACGGAAAAACATTTTTATATATACCTAAAAACTCATATCGGTAATATACCTAATAAAATTTACAAATTTTATTTCTTGAGTTGTCTATATAATATTATTTAAGCAAATATATTAGTTAATACTTCAATTACTTGTGATTCTTAAAGATATAAATAGTTTACATGATTGCATAGAAGAACTACCTTAATTTAATGAGCATTATTTTATCTCGAATAATAAAAAGAAAAATAGGGGTAGAAAGTCACACAAGTAATTTTATATGTATTTCTGTTTTACACAGTAGGATGGCAGAGAGTAGTATAATATACAAAAATATATGACAAAGTAATAATTTGAGGATTAAACTTACCTAGCCAAATTGTTGAATATTTGCCAAAGCTGTTAACGCATCAACCAGATTGGCCATTTATCCACCTTTGACATTTGTACTGCATGAGGCCCAAGTGTATTCCTGAACCAAATCTATTAGTACAGTGTAGCCTGTACCCACCAAATTTTTGTATTATTTGAATTTAAATCGTACTTTTCAGTTCTGTTTATTCAAAGTAATTCATTTCTTTTAGGTCAACGGAACTCAAGTGAATGTGATAACTGGCAAAATCGACAAAGTAGCTTTCGATGCACTCGAGCAAGTGAAGTTGGTCGGTTTCTTCATGCAGGGGACAGCTGGTAATAATCATTAGGATATTCTAATTAAATTTTTGGTTGCACTTGTGCGTTAAAAGTTTCAAATATTTGAGGTAGTTTGTGTCTACAATTCTTTAAAAAAAAAATTTCAAAAGGATATTTAATTTTTTTTTAAGTCACTTGTTCATTCTACTTATGCGTATATAAAGAAAACAATTTTTGTATTTAAGCCTCTGAGCTTCAAAAGAAATATTAAAATTATTAAGTTGTTTTCACTGCAGGATTTTTATTTTATATTTGCAACACATGTATTTAACCCTCCGAGTGGATGGAAAAGGAGAAAATAATAAAGTTGTTTTCTCTTTAAAATAATTTATTTTATATTTTCAATGCATGTATGTTATAGATATGTTTTAAAAATTTTTTATTTTAATAGATATAGCTTCCAAAAAACACTTCTAAAAATTTAAATATATTTTAACAAAAAATATTTTTATGAATTTAAAGTCTGTGTATTGTTAGAAAACTGGAAATCCCCGGACAACTCGTTCAGCTTCGTCAGAGGGCTAAAAGAAAATATTTTAAATTATAGTAAATTTTAAAAAGTATCCAAATGAAATCTTAAGAATCGCCATAAATGACAGAAGTGTTCAAGATGTATTTTGTGCAAAACATTAAAAAATAAGATTAATTTATCACTAATTTCACCTCCAAATTTTCTGTCAAACAAAACTATTTTCTTAGTTTAAAACATATTTAGTCCATCGAAAATAAATGTGCAAAGATTGGAATTTGTACATGATCCAATGGATTTAAGAAAAGTTCTTGTGTTTTCTCACGAATCATCTCAATGGAGCAAAACACATTTTGAATTCTTTCTCCTAAAATTTATCTTCTACAACTTCATTTCTTGCTGTTAACTTTCTCTTTTTAATGAAATTGATTAAAGTGGTACACAAAATCATCAAAAATATGTTATAGTTTAAAAATAGTTCATTTTATTTTGAATCTAACAACAACAAAATTATATTTCTACATTAAGTATATCTAAATATTCTTTACAAATTAAGATTTGATACAAGATTGCCTGAATATGTAACTTTTACCTCAGTGAGGACTTTTTCTTGTTGGTTTAAATTTAAATTGATACAAGTCCAGATGTGTTGGAAGAAACAGCTTCAAATTTGCTACAGTTGTACGATTTGTTAAACACATTATTTAGTTTTCAAGAATGCAAAATTACAGTTTTTCAGAAAATGTTTCTTGACTTGTAATGAAAATAAGTACGGTCACTGTTTAGTAAATTTTTTTTCTTTTTTAAAAAAATTATATTTTTTTTAAATGTTTGACCTTGTGATTATGTTAATATGCTTTGCACACATGTGTGAAATTTTTTTAAATAGTACCTGCAAAAAAAATTAAAGAAAAGTTTTGTGTACTATACCCTTCATCTCCCCTGCTTTAAAGTAACCTGCTTGCCTTAGTATATTAAATTGTTAAAAGCTAACTTTTGGTATCAATTTAAGCCAAATATTTTATTGACCATCAATCAATAAATTTTTGTTTCGTACACCAGCAATTACAAGATAGTCAAAATTACTTGTTAGTAAAAGGGATGGCGAACAAAGAACTGAAAAAATTTCTGAACCAAACAACAAACTGACCAAGTTGCTTTAACCATCGTATCCCAATTTTCGTTTGAAGTGCAACATATTTTAAGCCAAAAATAATTACTTTAACTTCATCTTATTTATTGAAATAACACTCTTTGTAATTTTCTCTTCTACTTATGAACTTTCAAAAATGACTTGCACTGTTCTGTCACTGAGCCCTTCAGTTCTTATTTCCTCAAAATTAAAACTATATGGAATTTGTAACTTCAAGATTAAAGGTTTTTCAGCTCTCAGTTTGATCCTCGGATTTAACTTATCTATTGCAGATTATCAAGCATTTGAAGATGCAGCTGCTCTTTTGAGTCCTTCAGTAGCATTTTATGCAGCATTTGATAGAATGGTATGAATAACTCATTCTAATTTATTAGATTCTAGTATTTTTTTTATATATGTATAACTAGTAAAAATACATGTTCATTGGGATTAAATAAAATTTTGCATTTGGAATTAATAATATAATTATTCTCTAAACAGACGTCCACCAGGTCATATATTAATTTTTATTTTCACCTCTGCGTTTTCTTAGGTATTTAAATATTAAAATGCAACTATTCTTGATATGTAATGAAGTATGACTTTAAAAATAAGTATCAACGTCTTTCAAATTTGGTTGCTAAAACATTATTATATTAAGGAAATATTTTTTTCAACTATTCAAAGCAACAAAAATATATTTATTTTAGAAGTATTTTATTGTTGGCAACTACTTATAACTTTATAACTATGTTGATATTTCTTTTTAAATAGAAATTTTAGAAAATGGCTTCGAAAACATTTAAAAGGTAAATGGTATTTTAAAATTTCAAGCCTTTCGTATATAAAGAAAGTAGGCATATTGTGATCTACATACACTTTCTGTTGTTACTATAGATCTATATGAAGCATTCAAGTCTGTTTAAATTAAATGTTCTGTTATGTTTGTATGAATTATAAGTTCATAATGAATGTGTTTTATAGTATCTATAATTAAATATAATTTTGTAATATATAATAACAATTGGGTTTATGTTTTATACTACTACTTCCCTGGAGAAGTTTTTTGATGTAGTATTGTTTAATAAATGTGAAATTATATTTGTTAATTTAAAATTACACCTTTATACACTTTTTAGTTGTATATATTATTTTAAGTCAATTGTAAGTATATAATATCGATTCACATACTTTGTCATCATAGTGAAGAGTTTGTCTTCTAAATTTAGGTAAAACCCAATCTAGTCAAAGTAGCATGTGTATTAAATCAGTTGTATTACATTTCCAGATATGTAAATAGTTTTAAACTGTTTATGATTTTTAGAAGACAGACGTATTGATAAAACTCATGCCCAAAAGCCACCCTTTTACCTAAAAAGCTACCCTAAAATTGGTGATCTGCTTCCCCTCATGCCATTCACAATTGCAAACTTTATGCTAAGTGCAGGTGCAATAGTTTAAATTTTACATATTAAACTAGTTTTAATAAATTACCAATCATGACAATACTTTCTGAAAACTTCGATCTATGCAGCTATTGTTAAACAGATTTTATAGTTGTACATTTAATTGGTTAAAATTCGATTTTTAGACGAAAGTGTGCAGCACTCTATAATAAAAAGTATATAAAAGTTACCATTTTGGTTTCATCTATCAAATGTGTTATAAATATTTGTATAACTATTTAAATAAAATATTACTATATAAAAATAATACTAATGAAAGAATTGCAACATTGACGCTATTTATGCAAAAATAGTAAATTTATCAAAAGAGTTGTATGACTTGCCAATCATTTCATCTTTCTTGAACTCAAAACTATGTTAAAATATTTTTTTTACTTAAGATCCAATGTATAATTTAACTGCTACAGAAAAGTTTTCATCCTTTAAATTTGCTTCTTTTTCAAAAATATTAATGTTTATCATGATTAAAAGTAAAATAAAAGTAGTAAACACTGAAAATAATTTCACTGTTATGTTTTATACTATTTTCACCTTGCATACTATCAATTTAAAAGAATGCTTGTTCAATAATTTCACTTTTAAACGAATTGCAAAATATCATTATTAAAAGTGCAATAGGTCGTATAGTAAACTGGTCTCTTGACATCTCTGAGTACATCTTTAATGTTAGCTTTTCCTTTACTTTTCCCGTTGAAAGAGAATTGTCAGAAAGAGTTATTTCACCTAAGCAATTTTTGATCATCAACTTTCAATTGCTTAAAACAATAAATATATACTAATATCTAAAAAACCAGATAATCTCTGTACTTACTAATAAAATCTATAAACTTTGCCTTGAATGAACAATCAAATTAAAGTCCACTGTGTGTCTTTCTTTATAATTGAATCAAAAGTTAAAACAAAACCCAGGTATTCAATGATGTCTAATGAATGTGTTGTGTCATTCACTCCTTTCAGAAATCTGACATATACATTCATGTGTATAATATAAGCCCAATATATATCGATTGGAGATATTGGGTATCCCAAGCAGGACCGCCCTTAGAAGTATACCACAGGTGCCATCACACTGGGCCCCACGCTTTATGCATTGACAAAAAAACAATTCCCCTAAAATAGTTAGAACATCGGTTTTTAATGTGAAATGTCTTTAAATCATTTTCATGGCGAATCAGATTAGAAATATTAAGATAGGGTGTCCATTCCAACACAACTGTACGATGAATAGCACAATTAACATATATTTGGCTTTGTTTAGTAGGAAATTAGGCAGTATAAAATTGCTTTATATTACAAGTCGGATACGAGGCGTAAATAGGGGACCGAGGTGTCAGGCGAAAGAGTTTGTTTATCTTCCTTCTAATGGCGACCAATCTCTATCAATACTGCTGAAATGACACCTTTGCCTCTTGCCCTTCACTTTTTTATGTATAATTTTATTTAAATTAGGCTGCTTAACTACGGATTGTTAACTAAAAAAAATTTAAATAATAGTTTAAAGCAAAAAGTTCTCTCGTTGATACAGATAATTTGTACAATTTTCTTTTTTCATCTATTGATGTCCTATTTTCATCTATAAATTGTGCAAAACTGGTCAAGCTGTAAAAAAAACCTTAAAATCTGGTTCAAGGGGACCTGCATGGTTCTCTTTTTGCACTGGCCCCCACATCGGCTAAGTGTGGCTCGGATCTCAAGTAACTATTTCTCAGTTAACTGATTAAGACAAGTTATCCACTTGGTTTTGAGATGGATGTCCAATGGACATGTTAATTTTCTCAAATTACTGATTTATGCTGTCATCTCTACACTTTACTATTCCCATTACTATAGATATTTTTGTACTGTATTTAAATATTTCTATGGTTGGATTTTCGTTCTTTGCTTACCTCATAAAATGTTTTCTTTTTCAGGTTGCTAAACATTTGAAGTTGAGCATAGTTGGTGAAATTGGTCTGGTCAAGCCCTTCACTAAAACTCCAATTCCCTGTCCCCAAAATGTAAGTGACTATATATGTGTGGAAAACTAAACTTTGATTTAAAGGTTGTAAAATTTGTACATTTTTATTTTAAAAAATGTCATAAATTCTCATTGCTTTTTGTTATATATTTTGTGATTCCTACTGAAACAACATAGTTTTTGAATTTTTCAGTCTTTTAAAATGTTTTCGACGACTAGGATAAATGCAATAATTTCTGGCCAGTACCAAACATAAAAATCCATCTGACTACTCATATTAGACTGTAAAATGAATTTTACCTAGATTTAAAAAAAAGCCTTTGAGTAACACTGATTGAAGGGACATTTAAAAGCGTAATGACGTGTTCTTAGTTTTAAATTTTGTTTCCAATATAGTTCATTTACCCTACAATCTGTTATCCAGATTCAATAACATGTTTAAATTAAGCATTTTAGAAATATTTTTATTTAAAATCGCATAATATTGTATAAAAGTAACATTTTATTCTATTATAATTTTTATGGCTATATAGTATATTAACATAATACTTAAACAGTGAGTAATTTTTTTTTATTATGCATTATTAATGTAGTATATTTGTTTTGGGTAACAAGTATCAACAATAAGGGTTTAATTAGTTTTCAGAACTTGGCAACATTTTTTTAAAAAATGATTATGTAGTGAATAATTTTTTACTTTTAAAAACTAGAAAAAATCGGGAGTATATTCTCTTTCACTTCAATGTGTTTATTATATGAGATCACATGCATTATTTACTATTGAATAAGAAAAAATCAGAAGTACATTCTTTTCAACTTCAGTATTTCTATTAATAAAATGTGATCACATAAATCACTCTAAACATTTCTATTTAAACTTTTAATACTGGTGTTTAAAACTTTATTTAACATTTTAATATGCAAAATTGGAAGGTCATCTATTCCATGTAAAGTGTGCCTAAGCAAAACAGAGGACACACTTTTTTATAAAATGTAATGCTTATCTCATTATGTAATATTTTATTACATGTTTGTTTTTGTGTGTACGCAACTTATTTATAACTAAAGATTGCAAAGGAATAAAGTTTACTGACATCTTTGGTGAAAATGTATACAAATTACAAAAGCTCCCACATAACAGCTTAGTTCTCAAATACTTATTTTTTTAATATGAAGTTCATAAGAAAATCCTAATTGGCAATTAAATTATACCATTTATCTTGATTTTTTTAATTGTTTTTTATTGTTTAGGTTTTAAGAATTTTTCTGACTTCAAAACATTATTCAGTACCAGAGTGCTAAATAGCCAAATTGTTCAGATTTATTTTGCATCTATTCCTCATGTAGAAGAGGTTCATCAATTGAAGACGTGGTTGCAAGAACAAGGCAGCTCCCGTTTTAATAATTCTTCAGGAAGGACAAAAACACTAAAAGTTTCTTGCATCGTATAATGCAAAAGTACAGCTTCTTTTCCTTTAGGTCTCTATAGCCATTGCTTAGAGCTGTCTGGTTCTTGCACCCATCTTCAATTCTACTGTTTAAAAATGTTCTTCTTGGCATTTTGTTGAAAAGCTCAAATTCAAGTGAATTGAGATTTAGTGGAAAATTTAATCTTTATTTTTCTTTATAGCCTGCAACTGCTGTCGATATTGAGACATTTGTTAAAGCAAACGAGGGTGCTCTGCTGTCCAAGATTAACGAACAGAACCTGTATGATCCCGCAGTAAGATTTTTGAGTGTTTTATTAATATTTTTGCATCATACTGAAAGTTAATGTCTGGTAGTGCTGCTATTTCTTTCGTATAGATTTTTTACATGTAACCCCTAACTATTCATATTCTTGGAAAAGACTTGTACTGTATATTTAACCTTTGAGTGATGAAGGAAATATAGTAATTGAAGGGATAAGTGGGTGGAGGAGGTATATAACAAGAAGTAAGTTTTAAAAAACTTGACTTTAAAGTTTTCAGTTCATATTGTGTTGTAGTCACATACCTTCTTTATGACACTAGAATCTCTATTAATATGGTTTATACAGTACTTCTGTCAGTGTCAAAAAAATAACTGGTAAGTACAGGCCACACTGTATCATAAAGTTGGGTTTGCAAATACTTTTGGGCCCAACACAGGTACAAAGGATAGAGATAGGAGTGGGTTAAAAACCATCCTGTTCTAAATATCTCATTGTCTTCTAAACCAATGGTTCTCAACCTGGTACCAACGTGTACCCCTGGTGGTACAAAGTGAACCCGTTGGGGATATTGCATATAATATTAATAATGCGGATAACATCTAAAATAAATGTAATATAAGTAAAATCCTGTAAATGCCAACAATTTTAATCGTTGTTTAACTTAAGAACATTGCTGCTTAACATATACAAACTTTTATTTTTGCATAGAGAGATGGGTTACAAGAGAATGGGGTACTCAAATGAAAAGTTTTATTAAGGGGTACGTGTGAGAAAATGATTGAGAACCACTGCTCTACACGACGGTATGTCATTTCTCGTAGGATGATTCCATAAGAGTTTAACAGGCATTGTTTTTTAGTATACAACTCCACGCGGAAACGTACCTCATACCAAGTTTTTGATGTATTCATGTGAAAACAGGTCAATACATGTCCCCACCTTCCATTAATATAACTCTATTTTCTTTTAAATGCTACGTGCCTCCTTCAACTACTTACCCTGTCAAATATCGATTTTTTTTACGTGAGAGTTAAATTTTTGTAGTTTCAACACATGTCTTGTGTAAAATATATATTTTTAAAAGAGTTAACTTTTGAACTGTACCCTAAAGATTTGAGTTTGAAATATGTTTCCTCCTTGGTTATTTTTATTATTTTAAAATTCATGTGCATTACTTGGCAAACTGTATACTTGCAGATAGCTAATGATATCCAAAACACTTTTGAGTTTATATAAATAACTTTTTTTCTATTCAGTGATTTGTAAAGTGTGGGCTTTTTAGTTATAGTTTATATTTTAAAGATTCTTTTTTTAAATTCCAATAACCTCCAATACAGAATATAGTGTTAAAAAGTCAAATACTGAGCCAATACAACCAATTATTAAACCATAAGGATTGAGTTGTATAACCATAAGGATTATAACCTATGTTAGATCATCAGCAAAGTTGGTTAATGGACTGAATATTCTATTGTTTCTTTGATTAATATAATTTTCTGTTCTATATGTTAAAAAATTCCAGTGTTTAAATAATAGTCTTTAGAAATTCCGTATCTTTGTCTATGCCACCTTGAAAGCTAATTTCCGAATTGAAAAACAAAATGTAGTTGTTCACTCTATGCTAAAAAAAACTTGCCCGAAACTGGAACTCGTACAACCAGTTTTCACATACTTATTCTGCACAAATTGAAATGTACTATAAGTAACACGGAAATGCAGAGAATGTAACGATAAATGTTGTCATTATGACATTATAAATTTCGCAAATTGCATAGAATTTTCTAAAATATTACAATCTATAATTATGTCCATGTAAATTTAAATTCGTTATGGGTACTTCAAAGTCACTAATGGTGGTGTCCAAATTTGGCAACCATCAAACAAGTTAAGGGAGGCCTGGTTTGTTCATGGGATCCAGTTGCCCAATGGATAAAGGCATTCAGCTGGCAATCAGAGGATGCTAGTTCGAGCCTGTGGTATGGGACTTGATAACGGAAAGTAAAAAAAGTAGTGATCTTGCGATCAAAGGGTTGCCAGTTTCGCTACAAAAATATTGGAAGTGTCATCCAGAACATCCAACAAATTATACTGGCGTGTATATGGGACTGGTGCTCGATAAATCTGATCAGAGACCAATGTCCTGATCCCTATTGCGGTTGTATTGGGTGCCAGCTAAGGTGTTTCCTCATCATCTGACCCTTGATTCTAAAATAATCTGAAATATCGTATTTTCGCAAACTTTCAGACTATTGTCGTAAGGTATTCATTTATGCAATGAGTTTTTACTATGTAAATGCAATTTTTTAAAATATACATTTTTATTTTGTAGTTATTGGATTCCAGCAAAACATTAGTTCTTGCTGTTGGAGATGAAGGTTCCTCTTTGGGAGGCTACTTCTACCGCCTAGTCACAAAACTGGCGAGGAATAACACAAACAACACAGAGTTTGAGACGCTGAACATTGTTTGGATTGAACCGTCAATATTTCCAAATATTCATTTAGTGAGTAATAATTAAGATTTCAAATTGATGTATTGTAATAAATATGCAAAATAGTAGCCTTATTTCTGCATATGTATTTATTTAAAAACATTTTGCTAATTCTGTTTGTTTTGTATTACTCTATTTTATTTCGCTCATACAGTTTTCTGAAATATTAATTTTTAATTTAACAAAAATAAACTGTTCTAATGAACACTAATGCATATTGATAATAAAAATGTGTATTAATCTTTTTTCCTTAATATATAATTTGGTAATTAAAAATGCTACATAAATTTTTCTAAAGCCTAATGACCAAAACATTCTGAATAAATTTAATAAAACAAAAGTCATCCCACTCTATATTAACTGACCTTTATCATTGACAATTTTGTTTTAATAGTTGCATGTTTTTATGTCTGTTATTGAATTAAATATATATTTTACTTTCTTTGTAACTCCATAGGGAATTGCATTTTGATTTATTTTAAGAATTGCGTAACTTTCCAGCTAAATTAGTTTTAAATGTTTTTTAGTATCTCTATATGTTTTTTTATTAACTTATAAGCAGCAACTTGTATGAAAAATAAGTTATTAGTTGTTATAGATAAATTGCAATTAGTATCATTTCTGAAATGTGAACTGTTCAGAGCTTATTTTGCAACTTCTAAGTCTCTATTGATAGCCCATTATTATTCAATAAATGTTGGGGGTATTGTTTTATAACTATTGCAATTACTAGTTGCGTTGTTCTCCTATTTCACATTTTTTTTTTTTTAAATTGCGTAGAATAAAGTTCTTTTAAATATATTCAGCTATAGAAGTAATTATCTATATTTTATAATACATTAAAAAAAAATCTAAATATGTAATACAACATGATTTTAACTATATCCTTTTCTGCTGTATTTCCCTTGGAAAACAAGTGGTAAAATACGACTATTTCAAAAGGAAGTAAATCTGATTGTTTTAAACCCATGCATTTGAGTCTTTTTGAAGAGCATGATTTGTGATTATTTTCCAGCTGTACTCTTATATGCAATGGGATGGAGCACATTGTTTCAAGCATATTCTTTTGAGTTTATTTACATTCTCTTCCTGCTCTTTTGTAATAATGATTAATCTCTCTGCTCTTTTGTAAATTTGATTTCTCATTCCAGTTTTGCTGTGTTTAATTATCACTAAAATCTGTTATTTTAAAACTAACATCTCTAACTTTGAGTTATAATAATGTATTATTTAAACTTTTAATCAGCAAACGAAAGTTGCAAACTTGGTTTCAATACAAGTCATTTTTATGAACTATGCATATGATGTAATATCATCTTAATGTATTTGTCTAATGACTTGATTTTTATTCACCAATCACAGAAGCAAAATTTATTCTTTATCTAAAAGTATTTAATCTCATTAACAAAAGTGTTTCAATATAATGTTTTCATAAATTACAAACAAAACAAAAAAAATTGTGTGTAGCTGAGAAAAATAGTAATAAACGAATGGATATATGCAATGTTGCAGTCCAAAAAACTTTTAAGTATTATTTCAGACATTTATTGGTATTGCTGTGTTTGATATTAATATTTTTAAAATTGTTTTTATAGGTTATGGAGGAATTAGAGACCACACTGGGCATTCCCAATAAATTACCTGCTTTGGGCGCTTTAAACATCACTACTGTAAGTTTAAAAATCTTCCAAAAAGCTATAACTCCAGTAGAACTTCAATTATCTCTGAGAAAAAAAAATATCTTCTTTTTCTCTTGAGAAAAAAAAAGAAACACATACTGCATTTAAGAGTTTCTTATTGGGGAGTGGTAGAAAAGTACGCTAGTGTAGCGACAACAAATACACAAACGATGAGTCGGTGTCAGTCAATACAGTGTGTAAGTGCAAAATTTAAACATTGTTTTCATAGTCATTAAATTACATTACATACTAAAGAAACGTAATTTTTTCACTAGCAAGAAATATTTTTTTTCTTTAAAATTATCCAGATATTTGATTATTTGGACGGGATACGGTCCCAATTGATCCAGATAACTGAAGTTCTATTGTATTAAATTTTTTATAATGGTAAATTTGAGTAATATTGTTAACTACCTGATTATATATATATAAAGGGTGTCCCAAAATTAACACAAGATTTGAATTAAATAAAAAACAGTTTTTTTCTTTAAATTGTTATTTTTTTGTTGTATCGTAAAGTACACAGGATATGGTTATCTATGGAATAACACATTGGGCTAATGGCCTCCATGGCTTTGCTGGCACATTCACACTCTTTTGTAGAAATTTTCAATGACCATTTTGCATAAATGTGGCTGAATTCGGTTGAGGCAGCGTTGAATTTCCTCCTTCAATACATGTGGGCTGGTTGGCATATAGACCTTTGACTTCGAATAACCCCATAAATAGAAATCCAATGGTGTTAAATTACATAATCTAGGGGGCTAATTCTTATCACCAAAATGCGAGAGTACATGGCCAGGAAATGTCTTGTGCAGTAATTGAATTGTTTCCCGAGCCGAATGGCATGTGGTGTGTATATATATATATATATATATATATATATATATAATGTGTGTATATATATATATAATGTGTGTACATATATATATATGTGTGTACATATATATATATGTGTGTACATATATATATATGTGTGTACATATATATATGTGTGTACATATATATATGTGTGTACATATATATATGTGTGTACATATATATATGTGTGTACATATATATATATGTGTGTACATATATATATATGTGTGTACATATATATATATGTGTGTACATATATATATATGTGTGTACATATATATATATGTGTGTACATATATATATATGTGTGTACATATATATATATGTGTGTACATATATATATATGTGTGTACATATATATATATGTGTACATATATATATATATATGTGTACATATATATATATATGTGTACATATATATATATATGTGTACATATATATATGTGTATAGTATTTGAAAAAAAGCATCTTTTTCAGTTACATTATAAATAAACTAATTTAAACTTTAAAAATATATTTCTTAAAGAACTTATTGATTAGCTATTCAGGGTTTTCTTCCCATTTAAAAATTGTAATATTAAATATTTTGCGTTTTTTTTGCTCTTTTACCTTTATTGTTATTACATATTTTTGTATTTACTATTTCTATTTCAAGGTTTTATTTTCAGTTTATGTTTTATAAAATGATTTTTGTACTTTCTGTTTTAAGTTTAATCGTATCGTACGGTTTCTTAAAAATACACTGCCAATGTGATGTATAAGTTAATCATATATATTTTTGTCTACTTATTCGAGTGTTGTATTGGATACTTCTTCAAGTGGGTAAAATTAAATTGTTTTGTTTAAAATATTATATATATTTTGAGCTAGAAACAATTAAATTTTATTTAAAAAAATTACATAAATTAATCATTTTCAATTCGCTTTTGAAAACAATATTTCACTTTTAAAGAAATTGTAAATTACTTGTATTTTGGGACAACAATTAAATCAGCAGTTTATTAAAAACAGTTTTTTTATTGAATTTGTTTATGTGGCATTTAGATACCAAATTAATTCGATGATATTCAATTAATTGTGCTAATAATGTCAATAAAGCACTTAGTGATTATATCTTATTTGTTGTAAGCAAGCAAATGATTTAATGCAGTGGGCTATATTTCATTGTTTCTAGCTGTCTAAAACATTAATTTAATACAATTAATTTATTATAGTTGAAAAGCTCATGGCTAGACACTTCAACTTTAAACTGTTCTGGTGACAAGAACTCTGATGTCCAGAATCTTCAAATCTTGCAAGATTTTTTGACAGGAGTTGTTACCAATACTCTTGTCCCAGTAAAAATCGGTGAGTGCACATAACAAATTTCCAATTTTGAACATTTGACAAGAATCTCTCCCACTTAATGTATATGTGTAGTTATTTGTTAAACACAAGACATATAAATATATTTTATGATTATAAAATACTTATAATTGTAAATGAAAAGTTGCATTATCTAACACTAATATTTCATAAACGCACGACTTTCTTTATGTTTATGTACCTCTTTACAAAACAAAATTGAATGTGTTGTAATTTTGAAATGTACACAAGTAAATCTTCGTTACCATACTAACTTGTCCAACTATTTATCATTCAACTCTGAAGCTTAATCAATTAGACAAACAAAATTATTAATGAGTGCTAGACAACACTATGTATAACAGTTTATAAAAAATATTTTTATTCTTCTTTCCTTTTTATTTTTTCATTCTCAGTCCTCCACCGAAATAGAGTCCTAGGATAAACCTATATAAATCTATAATATAATATTTTGAATTGCTGTCTTTCCTCTTTGTAATAAGAAATTGTTTATCTAGCTATACAGTGTTAGATTATACTATCATGTAATTGTATTTGTTTGATTTTACTTGTGTGTAATGTAGTTGATGACTTTTATTCACACAAATACTAACTACTGTGTATTGAATGGCCACAACTGAATTCGCCTTTTAAGGACTCAAACATATTCAATATAAATTCATTGGACATGTTGAGTTTATCAAATTTTAAATGGAATCTGTGTATAACCCCAGCCCAATTTGTTGTATAGATTGTATGTATTCTTTAATTATTTTTTATTAAAAAATAATTTTCTACAAAATTTTGATTAGTAGTAAAGATTAAAAAGTAGGTAAAAAAAAAATTAATGTAACAAATTTCAAAAATTATTCTTTTTTTATAGATTTTTAACTCCTAAAATACTTTGTATATAAAAATAATTATTTCTATATTTTGACACATATAAAATCAATTAAAGTATCTTCATATGGAATTGAAGTTGTAATAATGAATTAATCTTGTTGCTTGCATGTTACATTGTAAAATGTATTTTTTTAATAATATGTATAATTTATAGTCCAGGTACAAAAAGGAACCTTTAACAGTATTGTTTGAACTTCGAAATCAATAACTGCCATAATCAGTATCCACAAAAAAACGCATCTTGATGTAACTGAGCTTATTTATTAGAATATAATCTTTAAAAAGGTTTTTAGTATTAAAAGCTTGAAAATTGACCTAAAAGAGTTTATCATCTTTTAAAAAAATAGTTCTACAGAATGTGTCATCTCTCTTGATGCGATTTTATTTTGTATCATCAATTTGATTATTAGTTTTCAAGATCAGATACCAGGGTTCCCACAGGTCCTTAAAAGTCCTTAAGAACTCCTTATTTTGGGTTTGCATTTTTAAGAGCCCTTTAAAGTCCTTAATTTTGACCAAGAGTCCTTAAAAACTTCTTTTTTTTTTCTCTTGCCAAAAAAACATAATTTTTTTTTTTTAGTAGTTCCTTTAAAATTTCTTGCTTTCAGTTTATTTCACTTACATTGGCAATCTATTACTTGCGGCTGTTTTTTACATGAGATGCTCGAATGCTATTTATTTTCTCGCTTTAATAATAAGTTAGTGCATTGCATTTATTATTCTGTGCAAATGCATATTTAACAGTTGGTGAAGAAATCAAACAAGATTATGAACGAATTAAAAAAGTAATAACTTGAAGTCAAAGAATGAGGTTCTGTTAAGATACCTTTTAAACATAGCATTGCATTTAAAAAGTCATTTTTAAGTTAATATGAAAGTTGATTGTTGTCATAATTTGTTTAATTTTTCTTACTTCAGAAGCAGCACAATAAAAAACGAGTCCTTAAAAACTTGTTTTTGTCCTTAGAAAGTTCTTAAAAACTCCTTATTTTTTATTTTTAAAAATGAGTGGGAACCCTGGATACAATCAAACAAACATACATCACCTTTATAATTTTATTAGTATATAAATTTAACTGGTATTAATTCAAAACTTTGTCCGCTTCATTATTAACACAGAATAACTAAATTTAATAAGCAATATATATGTTGTTGTTCTTTGTGACCCTGCGGAACACCCTTTGGCATCCACCCCTTTAGAATGTAGCCATTATATTTTACTTATAATACTAACATACTAGTTTCTGTACCGAGACAAGTTTAACTACACAAACAACTAAAATTCCCCTTTATCTATTGAGGTGTCCAAGCGTTTGTGCAGACCCCAACGGCCCAGACGGTAACCGAAAACTCTGACGCCATTCTGGAGTGTATTGTCGAGAACCCAGTGGGGGACTGTTTGTGGCTGAAGGACGGGCGTAACATTGGCTACAACCTGGATCGATACCCCCACTACAACTGGCGGGGAGACCGACTGGCCGGGGATTGCAGTCTGGCCATCTCGGCTGTCCTGGCCACCAGGGACAGCGGGGAGTGGGTGTGTGAAGTGACTGGAGACCAGGACAATCCCACTTTGACTTCTCAACCTGTCAAGCTTTTGGTAACAGGTGGGTGTTTCATGGTAGAGTTTTTATTTATTTATAAAGTAGCAGTTTGGCCTAAAGTTGTTGGGGAACCCATTAAAGCATATACATTTTAAAAAGCAGAGCAGCCCCTGTAACCCATGATACTATTGTTCCAAATTCCCACACGCTACAAAATAAGCTACAAAGGTAAAATCTTGCAAATATACTTTTAAGATGTTTCTTTATGCAGTATTTCTAAAATTGTTGAAATCATTTAAAAATCTAAATGGAATTTTAAAAATCCGAGCCTCAGATGCACATCTTGGGGGATGAATTGCGTATTACTTCTCAGCTCTTTTATATGCAGAGGAAGTTATTATCTTTCAATTTACAGACAGACTCTTTCTTTTATTATTAAAGATAGATCATAGTTCATGGTAAACATCATAGTTGAATTTACTAAAATGTTCCTCTAAGGTAAACCAAGTTCCGATATTTAGATTTAAGGTGCTTTTTTTCCACTCCAGAATTATTATTTACAATTTTAATATGTCTTATATCATGTTTTAATATAGAACTTATTAATGAATTTTTTTAAAAAATATTTTCTAATGAAATATTGTATTAAATTTTATAATGAATGTGCAGAATTTGAAAAATTGAGATTTCAAAAACCACTTATCTGAGCTGCCCTTGCATGAACGTTTGTAAAAATCACAGGACGTAAAATTCAAAATTTTGATATATTCATAAATTTACAATATTTTTAAATCGGAAAAGGTGGTGTTAGCAACAAAAGCATTTGATGTGTCTCAATGTTCTAAAACCGAAAATGTTTATTTATAAGCAATTACTGTACTTTTTTAATAATTTCTTAAAATTTTGGCTAATTATTAAAATTTAGACATGAAAATAGCCCCTTACCATACTTATTCAAAAGTTCTTCAAATTAAAAATTTTAAAAGATTTATGTAAACTAAATTTCTAAAAATTAAAGCCTAGTTTAAAAATTTAAATTCTTGATATTCCAATGCAGAAGATATGACGATAAGATTCCGTCACCTACACCTAAAACAGCATCTACTATTACCCTTTGTATCGCAATCATGATCACAACTTCATCGGATAGTGGTGAAAGATATTCTTAATTGTGTGACATCACTTCCTAACATTCAACGAGAAAATGAGTTGTCGCATATTTTTGTGTCATTTTACCTTTGAACAATTGTCAATCCCATTAATTATGCAAATTTTTTCCTTCCTGGGCAAAAATTAAAAAGACTAAAATTGGTCTTGTGACGGAAATTTTTCACCCATGGAGCTGCCTTCTTCAGTTGAACATTGAACACATTTTTTCCGTACTGGACAAAAAACAAAGACGGGAATTAGTCTTGGGACGGAACACTTTCGCCCATAGAGCTGCCCTTTTAATTAAGTTGAACATTGAACAGATATTTTCTGTACTATTCCGTCCTGGACAGAAATCAAAAAGACAGAAATCAGTCTCTTAATTAAGTTGAACATTGAAACATCTTATTTTTTTAAATGCCACAAAAATTATATAGTATAAAATGCTTATTTAAAGTATATGGAAAATTTATATTCATACCCATTACTTTTTTAGACATTTCCCACATTAAACATTCCAAAACAAACCTTATTTTATTATATTTAAATTCATTTCTTGAATTTAAATAATCATCCTCTGTGTCATTTGCAAGCTAGAATAATTTATCGTTGCATTGGTGGTAAAGAGTTGTCCATTAAACATAACTGTTAAGTAAAAAGCATTTGAAGTCAGCAAAACTAAAACAAACCTAGTCATTAACTTGTAAAGATAACTTTAAAGTGATCAGATAGACTTTTCACTCCACAGTCGCATATTATTGGTGAAAAGTTCTAAGCTGCTCAATGCTATTTCAGAGTGGGGACACAACCCAGAACACCGGATAATCGGAGAATTATCATAAATTTTTTTAATTCTGGAATGTTAGGGAAATTTTTTAAAAATCAGGGAATTTTTCAAATGTGGGTCATTAAAACGGCAATCATCGTCTATTATGCCTTCTATTCTGGATAATTTAAGTTGTCAATAGTTTCTTTTACTTCTGAAAAAGAATTTTTTTAAAAATTGAGAGAAAAAGCATGGCATGCCTGTGGGCATTTTCAGTTTTATTTTTATAGAAACATGAATCATTGCTGGACTGAGGAGCGAAACAAAGCACGTTGGTTATTGGATTTTGAACAACATGTGCAGGATTAATGAATATGCGATTTATTCTTCGAGCATGGATCCTTCATAGTAGAGAAAACATGTTTTAATCTCGCTAACATCAAAGTGAGGCCAACAAGTATGGCCTCAGCCACGTGGTTATAATTACGTCATTCCATTCCTAAATTTTTCACTGTTACACATTTCCCAATTCATCAGCCACTCGCGAGTATTTTTTAATTCATAATTTTGAAAAGAAGTCGCATGTTGGAAGCTATTCGGTCCGAGATGTTCGTTTTCCGATTATGACGTCATATTCGCTCTACTACAGTCCATTTATGCTCTAAGGATTTATTAAAGATTGGAGTAGGAATTAGTAAACATATAAAAATTTTACATTATCTAGAAAAGAAATAATTTGAAAAATCTTGCTTTTTTGCATTACCTGCTTCTAGAGAACATGTTTAATTACTATTATGCCTATCGCACCTGTAATATTTAATTTATAATGCAATATATTTATTTTATTATTGTAGAGTTGATACTTTGTTTCTATACAAAGCATGTATTGCAACATTTTTGAATGTAATTGTCAAATACTGAAAATTTTTGTGACACCATCATGAAAGTCAGGGAAATATCAGGAAACTTTTTTTCCAGGATTTTGTTACCACGCTGTATTTACTTTTATTGTAGCTCACACATTGTAGCTTAGAAATGTTAGGAAATTGTACATATCCAAGGCAGGAAATGTATCATCTCTGAACCATCTTAAAATGGTGTAGTGTCAGAACTAAAAAAAAATGGTTTCGAATTTGATTCTTGTGGTTCGCCAAACATCTTCTAGAGAGGTGACAGGTGCACATTAAATCTGTGGTAGTCCAAATGTCCTCAGGTTTGTCGTGCGGTGGAAGTTTGGAGAGTAGGTTGCCAACTCTGGTATTTTCCTTGTCATTTGGCTAGGTTTCCAAATTATAAGTCAGTGTTCCTATGGTATAAATCCCTAACCGTCGCCCTGTACCTCTATTACGAGGTTAATTGAGCCAAAACTGCCAATGTGTACTTATTGTCGTCAAACTTGTCTGTTTTGTACGTTTGACTCATAGAACTGTATACATTTTCATTTATTTTTCTTATTACAAAAATGCTACAATGAAAGACAAAAAAACGTCAAAAATCATAAAAATCCCTTAAAAAAATATGGTGTTTCAATATTAAATTGTCTTATGGTATGTTGACTTGTTTGCTTAAAATGCAAAAATTAATTATTTTCAGAGTCTGCAAGTTTTTTAACTTTATTGTTATGAAAAGTAAAATTTTCTAGTGCACTTACACTATGCTTTTTTCTATTTTTGCAGTAGCAGATCCTTCTCCTGAGAGTGCTAAGACTGAACTTTGACGATAAAATGTTAACTTCTGTATATAAATGTACATTAAGATGCGATCAAATATAATTTGTAAACTTCGATGGGAAACAAAATAAAATGCATTTAAATTTTCAGTTTTGTATATTGAATTCTCATAAACATGGTTGTATGTTTTATTGTTTAGAGCAGCGGTCCCAACCTTTAGATGGCCACGGACTACTTATTAAAAATTCACCAAGTCACGTACTACTACCTTCTAATATTATTAAAAAAATGGCACTAAATATAATTTAAGTTCTTAGGCCCATTGTTTTTTAACAGCAATGTGCCATTGCCTGAAGCCAAAATAAGACTGCTAGAAGGGATGAGAAGCTCCAAACGACTATTTCAAGGGGGTATCGGCTGTTTTTAAAGCAAAGTACCGTTACCCTGTTCCAAAGTCGACTGCTAAAAGCGATGAGATGCCTAAAACGGCTGTTGCAAAGGGGTACCAGCTGTTTACGAGCAGCGTAGTGGGTTAAGTGTTTATTGCAGCGGGTTAAGTGTTTCATTGCTAAGATTTTCTTCTTTACTATAAAAAAGTAAAGATTTTCATTTTAATCATTTTTTTTATTTGTAGTAGATTTCTTCATAACCTGTGTTTTGCTTTTTAGCTTAAAATTAATTTTACATATAACACCAGACGAATGGGTTCCAAACACTAAAGTTAAATGGATAAAATACTCTTTCCAACAAAATACAAATACTTCATTACTGAGTATATTTTCTATTGTAAACTGTTTATATGTTTTTTTATATAAAAAAAAATAAACAGCAACCAATGCCTTTTAGAAAGTGTCTCAAAAAATAATTTGGTGATTCGACAACAGCTCTACGCAAACACGACTTCTCGTTAACACTTTTAAGCGCACAAACGTACCCTGCGCTAATATCACAGACTCCACGTCTATATATAGCTCCGGGAAATTGTGGTTTCCGACTACTCAGAATAGTAGCTGGTACCCCTTCCGAGCAATATTGCTTGCACGCAAACCTTCGAGCAGTCAATTATGACACCTCGCATTCAAATGCTTTATCTTGTAAAGAGCAATGCGTGTCAAACTGCTGTATTAATGCACGTAAGAGTAATTAGTATTATTTATTTTTCTTACTAGAGTAAAGTTGTATGTGGAAAAGAAAAGACCTAATTAACATAAATCCATGCAGTTAATGATTTTTTTAACCACAAACACGTTCCTTTTTTTATTTTAGATTAGACATCGAACAGGTGTTTTAATGGGGTGGTTGGGACGAGTACTCGCATAATACGCTGCGATTATCGATGAAAGACATCTTAAGGAGACGAGATGATTTCAGAGTAACTGCTTAGGGCAGGGAAGATAGTGGTTGTGATAATGACTCGACAACCAGCTAACCACACTGCCAGAATCAGTTACATCCATCGCCATTTCCTGCTCTCTCTCTCCCCTCCTTTCTTCCTTCTTCGCAGCTTCTGAATGTTCCCTGAGAACTCACATTCATTAATCAAACCCTAAAAAGAAAATCACAGCTTCAATTATCAAATAGGGTAAGAATGGGTATATAGGAAATTGATTATAAATTACACATTGTTAAACTTATGTACTTTGATCTCGTTCTGTTTTTAAAAAAAAACACAAGACTTTGTTTAATGGAGTACATTTCAGCAAAATAAATTAATTTCTGGGTGATTTAAATCAAGTCCAAAAGTTGATTTGTTTCGGTTTACAAAAAAACTTCTGATAGTGTGATGCATCAACACGTCTATATATATATATAAAACAAACAAGTCGAATTATTTAACAATATTACTGGGTTTTGTATAGAAAAGAAACCACTAAATACATTCCATTTAATATATATATATATATATATTAGTTTTTTATTTTAAAAATTTGCAAGGTGAGACAAAATTGAATTATTAATCCTAAAGTATAGAAAATTCGAAAAAAAACATAACTACCATAAAAAAAATTGCAATATTCTACAAAAAATATGATTTCGAAACTTATAAATAACAAGAATTGTCTACAATATATTTAACACTGTTAATATAATTAAGTTACATACTTGTTTCTAAAACAAATTGTGAACAAGAACACATTTCGAGTACAAAAAAAACGCCATTTTCTGGTTTTGTTAGAACCGAAACGAAAAGTTTTAAATTGATTAAAAAGTCGTACGCGGAACATATTAAAAATGACGTAAATACAGCAACTATTCCAGAATCAAAATAAACCAAAAACTATTCTAACTTAAGTTTTTTTTCGAAGATAATAAATAATAAAAAAAAAGTCAATTTTTCAAAATGGCGGATTATAACTTTTTTTGTAAAAATACTGTTACTCAATTTACTGAGTTTTATATAGTGAGTTAAATATACTGGGTTTTTAAGAGTTGATGGCTGCTATTTATACTGTTTTATTTAAGTTACTAATTTAAATTCGTTTTAATAATACTTTTTTATACGAAATTTCCATGATTTCCCGCCGATTACCCATTTTACCCCACCTCAGCTTGAAACAGAATATTAAAAATAACAACAAAAAATTTTTTAGCAATTTAAAATTTAAAAACAAAAGTTAAACATATTTAAAGTTGATGTCAAGGAACCCATTGCATAAATACACCAAAAAATAGTTTCATATTAATAACCTTTTAAAAGGGAAAAATAGATTTGAATGAATAAATTCCACTTTTCCTACACATTTTACCCCACCTTAAACTAGTCAATATTTAAAAAAAAACTTATCACCATTACTCTTAATTTAATTATTACATTCAGTAAAACTATTTTCTACCCTCCTGTCGTGGTGTTTTCAGTATACGCATGTAGACGGACAGATGACCGAACTGTTACAGTGAAGAACTGCTAACCGAAGGGTAGCGGTTCGATTACCGACTTGAAAATACAGCCTCATGGGATCATGGCTATAATTTTTACTAAAACGCATTAAATTCAGGGAAATTGGGCTAGTTTTTCAAAATATTGGGGGGTGTTAGGCCCGTGGTCCTAATACAAATTTACGCCTATGAATACAGCGAACTTTTAATCAAGCACATAGGTATAGGGAGGATTCAAACCACTTCCGATTATGCATTACAATATAGTGGCTAAAGTTCATAAAGTCTAGTAAAAATTAAAAACCAAATCACTGTAAAAATCAATAATTTGAAGAAAAAAAATGGAAGAAATTCGAATTTCCAAAATAATACTTCTTGTTGAGCTGTATGCGGGAAAACCTGAATTTGTACATCCAAACTTGAATTGCGAATTTGAAATAAATACATTTATTACCATGCGATGGTCCCCTATGCCAGGCAAAGAGAGAATGATAGAAAAACATACAGTCACTTAACAATGATTAAGCTTTTATATTCAACAAAAGAATAAAAATCAAGCAAAGGGGCATGATCATTTTTTCAGCGGGAATTATTTATTAAGCTCATTTCTCTTCGGAAAAGAATCAACTTGATTTTAAACATTTATAAAAAATATATTTTAAAATTTCCCTTTATTTATTTATTTTGAACCACCACTATATAGCTGCTATATCCGTTAGAAAATATGTATATTAAAACATTCAGAAGCACAGTGTTTTTACTTATACCAAGATGAGGGGTAAATAAGTTACCTGAAACAATCAGATGCTCAATCACTGAACTCTCCCCATAAAAAAAATCTATACCTACATGCCTGGTCGTAGTCCAAGATGTCTTCATGCCTACGAGACAAAAAAAAAAGGATTTCATAATCAGAAAGTAGAGAAAATACAATTTTAAAGAAAGAGGTATGAATTGTGTGTCCAATGCACCCAATACATAGCGGCTTTAAGAACTTCAAAATCATGTTACCATTTTTTACATACATTTATTTAATTTAAATTAAAATAACTGGTAGAGCTTTACAAAAAATGTGTAGTAAACCTCATTAAGAACTGACAAGTTAATAGATGAAGTTTCCGATAAAGTGGTTCCTCTTTTCTAGTGGGCTGTATTTGGGGACAGACTATACTTGGGGACAGGCTATACTTGGGGACAAGCTATACTGGTCCTAAGCATTTATGCTCTAGCCCTTTGAGGGAGCTGAACGAGCTTTTGTCGTCCAAGGATGTATAAGTTTTTATAGCAATACACATAAACTTTAAATTTATAAAAATATTCAATGTTGAAATATTTTTCAAATCTAAAGCGTCGGGGTGTTTCTTGAAAGCTGTTTCTATTAAAATAATATATATATATATATATATATATATATATATATATATATATATCAAGCGACCCGGTCGTGTTCGCAACGCTAAGCCAAAAAAGAAGAAATAACACCAACTCGCCAAAGCAGCCAACAAGAAACGAACGCCCGACGGGACAGAGCTTATATACTGTGCACAACTCCTAATGTTAAACCGCGTCCGTAAAATATATTCCAGAACCCGAACTACATTTCGTAAAAAAAATAAAACCAGTATTGGTATAATCGTATCAACCTTGCAACTTTTAATTTAGTACAATAATATTTTTTTTAATTGAAAATCAACAGAGTTATGGAGTTTTTTAATTTGCATAAAGTTAGTCGACTTGTCACTTTTTCAAATTATGAAGCCCAAATTTGTTAAACAAGCTAGACACAACATTATTCCACCGATTATTTTGATTAATAGCTTATATGATAGCTTTATGACATTACTAGGCCCTTGTGTTACTTTTATTTTATAATATTAATTATTTATAAGTTTAATTAGCTAAAAAAGTAATTAAATCTTAAATATGAAGTCCTTCCATTATCCGGTCGTCAAAGATAATCATTTTTTAGAGAGGTCTAATAAAAGTTTAAATTATCGGTAAATAATACGCTCTTCAAAATAAAAGGTTTTTTTTAGCCAATCAGAGCTAGAAATATGTGGGAGTCCAGCCTTTTTACAAAAGATTAACTGAAATAATGAAGAACAATAATATGTGATTCGAACTTGTAAAAATGCTTTTTCCATATTACATGGTTAAGGTTAGTAACTTATATTCCTAGATTCCATGTCATTATAGCCTTGTGTGACACAACGAACTATTTTTAGGTATTGTGCACCATTACAATTTAAAATCTTGTACTCTATCCTATCTCTTGGAATTATTTCTCCAAATCTTATCGAAAAGTTTAGAGATGATTGAAAGGTTATTCGGAAACAATGTAAAAGAATGAAAGTAAAAAAAAGTTATCAAGAACAGAACTTAGTATTCAATGGTAGAAGAATGTTTAAAAAATATTCCCAAGGTGGTTGGTAAGATAACACTTTTATTGTCAAAGGCAGCTATTATTTGCATATCATGTACAGAGCCGCCCTTAGCTGACGTGGGGTCTTGTGAAAAGTACTTTACCTTCGAGGCCCTTTAGTTTGGACAGTCGAAGTAATTACATTTTTGAAATGCAAGCACCCCCCCCCCCCCTCCCTTTTTAAAAAATCAAACTTTTTCTGGTTGTTCTAAATTTTATTGTGATGTAATGGAGTGAAGAGTGTATTTTTATGCAAAAACCTTCAGAGGAAAGCTCTACAACAAGTAAACATGAATACTTAGAAAAATGAGTTTACACATATTTAATAAATTCAAAAGGAATTTTTTTTTAATCTATAAAGTATTTTTATTGTTATATAACACGGGCCCCTACAAAAGCTCAGGGCCCTGTGCGCTAGCACGCATCACACCCCCCTAAGGACGGCCCTGATCATGTGTTAAAAGATCAATAAAAAAAGTTATCTTCCGATTTACAAAATAAATGGCTCTAAACTGAAATTTTAAAGTTCTGATGGAAGATTTTCAAAGCACTTTGCTTAGTAAAACAAGCAAGAATAATTCGAAATGAGAAAGAAAAAATTTTAGGTTTGCCACATTCATGGTGTGAAAATAGACTGTCAAAAGACGTCAATGCAACTAAATGACACGCTTTGCGAAACCGGTAAAACGCTGGCTTTGAATAGACGAATTGAAAATGTTTTGACTGGCGTTTTAATTTGCAAGGTTCCCTTAGGGGATTTCGTTTTCCATCGCATGTATGCGACACAGAATTGTTTCATCCGAACAATCAGTTTTGAAATACTTCTTACCGACACTCTTTGGAAATTGAGACTAGACAGATTTTACCCTTCCGCGTTAAAATTTAACGCAAGTATGCTTAGGAACATGTCCAATCAACATCATGTAAATTAAACGTCATAAAGTGTAGAGATGTCTTTGGCTATATCTCTTATATTACATTTTAAAACTTGATTTAAAATCAAGTTTTAAAATGTAAATTTAAATGTCAGCAAAAATCAAAACATTCGTTATTTAATTTAACACGGTTTATTTATCATTGCTAGGAGCACGTAGCCCCGAAATGCAGACGTCGTAATTAAAAAAATTCTCTATCAATTGGTGCAAGAAACGAAAGAGAAGATATATGAAAAAAATATTCGGTTATTCGGCATTTAACTATCCGGAATACTTAATTAAACGAACCGTTTGTAAGAGAATACTGTCCGTTTTCGAAAATTCTATTTTTGTTGGATAGAGAAAAATCTACTTTGACGGAAATTGCAAAAAAAAAAAAATCTTTTATTTATCCAAAAGTATCGATTAACCGGACTTGTTTCTTGCTAAATTAGAAACCAAAAAGGAAAAAACAAAAGATTAAATTAAGAAAAAATGTGCTAAAACAGTAAAAAATATATTTTTTATTTTACGAAAAGTTGAAAAATTGATTTAGTATCAATTTTATACTATTATATATATTTTTTAAGTTGATGCGATTTTTATTTCAGTTTTCTGCAAAACAGCAAAAATGGATAAGACAACTTTTAAAATTGTTCTTCTCAAATATATTAATAAAATAAACGTCTTTGGACATTTGAGTTACTTTTGAAGTTTGTCAACTGTTTTTAAAAGTTGGTGTTTTGCCCCTTGCCGAATTTACGACTCAATGGCTTTAAACGTTGAGAATCACTGATGTTAAATATTAACCCTCAGGGACCGACTTACAAGCTTAGGGGCCCAGGGCTAAAGAACATTAGGGGGCCCCTGGACGTAACGAAAAATAAAACTGCTAAATTTATGCACAAGCACACAATACAAAATGACGTAATCAGTCAGCTTTAATGCAAATATATATATATATACATATATACTATATATATATACATGTATATACATATATATATATATACATATATATATACTATATATATATATATACATATATATATACTATATATATATACATATATATATATACTATATATATATACATATATATATATATATACTATATATATATACATATATATATATATACATATATATATACTATATATATACATATATATATACTATATATATATACATATATATATATATATATATATATATATATATATATATATATATATATATATATATATATATATATATATATATATATATATATATATATATATATATATATATATATATATTAACTACTAATTTTCTTCTTTAGAGAATTTGAATTAACGTTAATGGTCATTTCTGCAACAGAGTTTTTTCATACGTTTCTAGTTCTGTTCTTTCTTTCTTCCTTTTTAGCTTTTTTTTTAGTTGAGCCAGATTCGTATGTTCTACCCATTTTATAGCTAGCAAATCCCTAATGATTACAATATTAGGAAATTTGGTATAGGAAAAAGTATCCGTAAACGACAAATCTACGTGCGATTAGTAAACACAGCTTGTTTATGGTCTTGGACCTTGGTCATTAATTAAATTTTACTAGTGATCCAAAGCGCATATCTTTGAAATACGCGATGCAAAAGGTGACATACATCATGAACGTGCTGAAAAGTGAAATTGGTATAATTGGATAAAATAATATAAGTTTTGCAAAACAATTAACGATTGATTTCAAAAATTTTGATTAAAATAAATTTAATTGATTTTTAAAAAATTCATTAGTAATTTTATTTTTAACTTTTTCACATATATTTAGCATTAAATCATTTTTGGGGCCCCCTTTAAAATGGGGGCCCTGGGCAAATGCCCCGAATGCCCTCCCGTAAATCAAGATCTGTTTACCCTCAGTTTTTTTATAAGAGATTTTTTTCAAAATTTGTTTGGAAAGAATGTCTAATTTTCACAATTATTTTAAAAAAAATTATCCAAAATCGTTCCCACATGTGACGAACTGCAACTTTAATTGGAAAACTTTGTGAAGTGCGAATTTTTAAAGTCTGATGTGTTATTATATGAATTTTGATTATGACCTTTTTCCGTCTTTGAGATATGCCGTCTTTGATATTCTCTATTGATTAAATTGCTGTAGACGTGAAAACATCCTTCAAATGTGTATGGGTACATCGCCGCCAGGATTCTTTACAGGAAGTTATTTAAACCCCCATAACTCCAGGGGGAATAATCCTATGAGGATTAATCACCTACCATCGTGTAGAGGAAAGTGTGACGTTTCGATCTGATTGATAGGTAATTCATTTTCCCCTCTGACTTTTGTACTATGTGAGGAGCTACGCCTGTGGTTGCAGTATATACTTCCGCCCCCGTAGCTCAACGTGAAGTCAGCCTATGGAGGAAAATGACATACCATCGTGTAGAAGAAGGTAAGCCGTTTCAAACTGGCCTGTTATTAACCCATTCTACACTCTGACCTTTATACTACAAGAAGGGAGAGCTTCGATTCGATTCCGCCACACATAGCTCCACATGGATTCATCCAATGGGGATAAACAAAATATCATCGTGCAGACGAAGGTGGACCGCGTCGACCAGGTTGTTTATTAACCAATTCCACACTCTGACTTTTGTATCACGTGAGGGGGGCGGATTTCGCCCATGTCTGAAATATGCGCTTGCCGCCACATAAATGGAGATAAATGAGATACCATCGTTTAGAAGAAAATGAAAACGCGTCGACCCGATTGTTTTTGTTAACCAATTCTTTCTGCTGACCTTTGTATCGTGTGAAGGGAAACGTCGCTCTTGGCTACAATAAGTGCTTCCGCCCTATAATTCCACGGAGAATAAACCTTTGGGAATAAATGACCTACCACCCTGTAGATGTAGGTGGCCGCGTCAACCAGGTTGGTCATTTATTCAATCCTCCTTCTGAGCTTTATACCGAATTGGTCCAAAATTATTTATTAACCAAACCTTGCGTTAACAGTGCGATCTGTACACTGTTAAAAATAGGTATTCAAAAATAAGTAAAATGTACTGATTTTTGAATACATTCGATGCTTATCATAGAGCTCCGAATATAAAAGTTTCATTTTATGAAAAGAGATGTACTCAAAAATGAGTACAATGAGTAAAAATGAATTAAAAGAGAGCAATTGCTTGCTTACATAGGCTGCCTTCATAAATCACTTTTAATAAATATCGACAATTATAACCAAGAGTTACCGGCAATCGAACCCATATCCTCAGGCTCAGGAGTCCAGAAACTTACCTGTTAAACTACCAAGGCGACTTGAAGAAGTTATACACAGAAGAAATGTTAAAACGGTGTGGTAAAAGATTGGGAAGTAAGAAAATGGTGTTATAATAACTCAGTTTCCTTTTAAGCAATCGGCATCAAATTATGTGGAAAACCATCTTCTGAACAACTATTTTAAGTGTGACAGGTCGCTTTGTTAAGATGGCTTGAACAGAAGCTGATATTAGCACTATTAAATCACACTGCTCATTTTTAAGAAAGTACGGTTACTTCAATTTGATTACATCACCGCTTATTTACGAAGCAATTGTACTCAAAGAAAAATAAGTAGGTTAAAAAAAAAACGCCATTTATCTTTTAAGAATTTCAATGTGCTGAATATTTTAGCAATAAACCTTCATGGAAGTGCACCAATGTGATTCAAAGTACCTTAAAACCCTCATTTTCACAAATTTTATGAAGGTCTTGTGATGAATTTTTGTGAGTAGGACAGAAGAGATCAATACATATCCAGCTTCATGCGCTATGATTCTTTACAAACTTGCTATTACAATCAAATAATAAATCTTTTGGATGAATTAAATTGCATGATTAGCAATAAAATTTATTATTTTATTTTCAACAAAATATACATAATTGAAATAAATATACATAATATACAAAATTAAACATAATGAGGGGGGGGGGGGGTGTTGATGCAATATACGAAATATAAACACAACTCTATATAATAGTATTTTATAATAATTTTAAATTGGTATTTTGCATTAAGTACTTGCTATTCTCATCTGACCTATTCCTCAAGTGCCCTTTTGATCTATCTTATCTGAACTGGGGCCTCCAGTTGTCTAATTGATAAAGGCGTTAATCAGAGGATGGCTAGTTTGAGCCCGTGCGGTGGACTTGACAAAGAAAAGTAAAAAAGTAGTGATATTGCAATCGGAGGGTTGCCAGCTTCGTTACAAAAATACTAGAAAGTAGTCCAGAAGGTAGTCCCAGAACTGGTGCACTATAAATTTGATTGAAGTCCAATATTGAGGTTGCGCTGGGTGCCATCTCAGGTGTTGTCCTTATCACCTGACCATGGTTCAAAAATGCGAGGCATTGTTCCCGGGTATTTCCTTCGAGATAGGCCTCAAACCGTCCCCAATTTTGCACTTTGCAACTCTAGTGAGACGTTAATTAACCAAACAATAATTATGAACTAGTACAAATTAAGTATTATTAACGTGGATATATAAGAAAAATAACTTATCATTAAGGGTCTGTAGTAGCCGAACGGTTAGGGGTTCGGGCAAGCATCCGGTGAGCACGGGTTCGATCCCCAGTATTTTTTCAGCGATAGGTAAAAGGGTTGTGAAATTTTTTCCTTTACCGACCAAAAAATATCCACCGTGTAGAAGGGACTGCGTGCACGTTAAATCGGATCGGTGTCCAATTTCCTGACACACGTTGAGGTTAAGTTGAATACCATCTAATGTGTCAACCTCGTCATCTGACCATGTTTCAAAAATACGTGGTAGTGTTCTCGGGTCTTTCTTTCGAGATAGACTTCGAACCTTCACCAATAGCCCACTGTGCAGCCCTAACGTGACGTTAATTCAAATAACAAACTCTTCATAAACTTAGCAAAAAATGGGGACGGGTAAACTAGGCCGGATCACAACCAGGGGATCGTCCATATATTTCATAACGCACAAGTAAGGAAATAGATTTTCGGTCCTGTATAGATTTATGTTAATAGTAGTTCCTGGTTAATTCCTAGTTTACGATACCCCGATATTTTAAGACAATGTTTATACAGAACACGTAAATCGACTGCTCAAAGGTTTGCCTGCAAGAACCATAATAAACTGCACGAAGGGGTACCAGCTGCTTTCCTGAGTAGTCGGAGGTCGTAGACCAAAATTGCCAGCGGCCATAAATCGACGTTAGGAGTATGTAACATTAGCCAGCAGTACGTGTGTGCGCTTAAAACAGTTGGTGAGATGCTACGTATGACGCAATACTTACAGGGACATGGCCTTGGCACCAATTTTCAAAATCGCGTCAAGGGGTACCGTAAACTAAGAATTAAAAACATAAATCGGACAGAAAATCTCTTCCCCTACAGCGTTATGCAATATATGGACGACCCCTAGCTTCGCAGGAACCATCCCATTTTAACTACAACCATATTAATGCCACTATCTTGCAAAATTGATATTTGACTCGGCAAAATATTTAGAGCTTTTATTTTGAAAAAACAACCCAGAAAATCTATCAACATCCAGAAAATTCAATGAAACCCCTCATTTACAGAAATGCCCTGACCCCCCTAGAAACAACTCCTTCCTCGTTCGCCACGCCTTCCGCAGCATGACGCAATCCACCCACACCCATGACGTCACTCGATCGCCAAGCCAGACCATGTCGGACGCCAAGCAAAGCACCGAAAAGGAAGGTTCCCGAAAGGAAAATCGATGTAGCACGTGGTTCGAAGCGGGTCAAGGTGAAGGTTGGGAAGGCTCTGTCTCTGGAAGCCTCTGGTTTTCATTGCCAAGATCAAACAGCCCCCATACATGGCGACGGTCATGGCGACTGGCGTGAAAATTGATCTGTTGGACTGGCGCGATGGTTCGTTTTGATTGGAAAATAAAGGAATTGGTTGGGTAATGCTAAAAGTCCATAAATAATATATTTAATATCTGTTTGGCCCAGCATTGCTGGGGTTCCCGTTATGCATATGCATTAATAAAACCTCAGTGACACTTGTTGGCAGGGGTGCCCACAGGGGGGGATGATGGCGCAAGATGCGCCATCAAAATTTTTGGGGGGGATTTTTTTACATAGCTTTTTTATTATTATTTTGTT
This sequence comes from Troglohyphantes excavatus, assembly GCA_963932185.1. NCBI lineage: Eukaryota > Metazoa > Arthropoda > Arachnida > Araneae > Linyphiidae > Troglohyphantes > Troglohyphantes excavatus. Next base: position 6,868,748 of record OZ010668.1, read on the forward strand.
TTAGGGGAGAAATGTTTTGGAAAAAAAAATTATTTAATTAGTATATTACATTATATAATGTGCCTTCAATCACTGGAATTTCCAGCGAATTCGAGAAACGCCTCTTCGGCACATAAGCTGGATGACATTGTAAAAAAAAATACGCATACGTTTACTCATCTTTGTCCGGTTCAAACATTCCGAATACACTTCAGTGCTGAGTTTGAAATTAAAAAACGCTGTGAGGCAATACATTTTCCATTAACAAGAATGTATAAATAATAATAAATATGAAGAGTGCTACAAACTCAGAAACTGGAATCTCATTTCATATCCTTATATCATAAATTACGATTACATTACAAAACATCTGAGCAATTGCTGCAACAAATTTAACTTTTCCGCTTGTGATGAGGCTACACTAGAAACTAATTACTTCCATTCCATACGTTTGTTTACTAGTAAATGTAGACGATTTTACAGTATTTGGGTTTCGTCTTGGCCGGTCGAATCAGTTTTAATAACTTCAATGGTGTTACAGCAAAATAACAGATAATATATTTCAGTCAACAAGAATGCTTAGTTTTTCTGAACCTACTGTTGAAATGTGGAGAAAAGTTACAATTATTTAAATTGTAAAAATGAAAAAACCTTAATGAAAAGTATTTTCTGAGTTTAAAAAACTGTAGTGGTAAGTGGATAAATATTTTACGGCATTTTTAAAGTAAAGTTTAATTTTATAAGGTTTCTTAAAATTCGATAAAACGAAGTTTTTGCATTCAATAGTCATATTTAAAATATCCAAATATAAGAATGGGGGAGCTAAATTGTCTTCCAGTGTTCAAAAAGGGACACAACTCGTTCAACCTCAAGACAGGTTTGTAGTTAGACAATATTTCCGGGAAGAGCAAAAATATTTCCAGGGTGGGCATGGGAAAAGAAAGTAAATAGTTTTGTTATTTATTTTCATAGCCCCTTATAAAACTGTTTATAAAATTATGTGCTGTTAATCAGCTCAAAAACTTCATTTTTAGTACATTATAACTCTCCGCTTTTTGACATTGAAAGTTTTACAAAACAGTAAAGGTTTTGTAAATTACTTTTTAACGTGTAATAATGCTTAGATATTGAATAATAAGCTTTAAAATTAAATAAAATAATAAAAGAAAGAATACCCTTGTGAGCATGGAGAATTGAGCCAGAAACACAATAACTTCATGTTAGGTTAAATAAAGATAACGAAGGGAAAAGTTCGTCAAATGGGGTTGTAAAAACAACATGCTCCATATATGGAAATCATATTGTGGTATGGGTCTTCGAGCGAAGACCACAAAATTTCATTAAGCTGCAAATACTTCATTATCTGTTGCCAGTTTAGGTTTTTGTTGGCCCGCGAAAACACCTGCTCATTTGAGTATTATCTAAATTTCTCGAAAAACAAGCGAGCGATTTTTTCCCCATACTTTTTATACAAATCAACTCAGACGCAGACCAGCCGGCTCGTATCACCCTTTTTATTTTTATTTAATTCTAAAAATAGATCAGACACCCTTTCTTTCATCAAATGACTATATGAAAATTTTTACATTAAAATGTAGTATTGCATAATCTATAGGCGCCAAACGCGTCTGAGCATTTTTGGCGTTATTTCGATAATAAAACTTGTTTTATTACTCTTTGTGATTTGCGGTTTTGACGAGGACAACACCTGGAGCCGTTAAGTTGTTAAATGTTTTGTTTATTTTAGATCATTGAATAAAAATGACCTTTACAAGTTAAATTTAATTTATGGAAGTTAATATTCATTGGTAATAAGGAAATAATTTTCTCTGAATTAAATTATGTATATTTAATGTTTAATTTAAAATTAGCAGTGGCGATTGGATTGCACAATTCCATGCAATTTCGAGTGTTTTGACTCCCACTATATTTTAGATAATGTAGTTTTTATAATTTATATTACTCTTTACCAGTTTTTGTCAACTCAAACGTTTATTATATCTTTAAACTATCATAACTATAAATTATCTAATTAATCGTTACCACACATATATTATAAGGATTATCAAACTTTAAATTTGTTCTATAAATTTATTTCGAAATTAGGGAGTGATTTACTAATTTTAAAAGTACATAGTTATTGACAACTGTTAAAAATAGTTAAGGATAATGATAACTGTTGCTGCCTCAATATTTAAATGCCAACGTATTCCTTTTTACTAATGAAAATTAAAAAAAAATTTGAGAAAAAAAAACTTTAAGGAGGAGATGTTTGTTGATGTTTTTTTTCCGTTGCACAGTCACTGAACCTCCCCGAACCTATAATAGTCTATATGATTAAACAATGTTACTATGAAAGTTTTTAAATAGTTAATTTCCTCAGTTAGCACCAAGTAGAAGCATTAAAAACTGTAATTTAAAGGAAAAGATTCTTGTTTTAAATTTGTTTTCAACACGTTGTGACCTTTTGATCTCAAGTACATGTCTAACAAAATTTTACAAAAAAAGGCCCTTCACTTTATACTATAATTCATCAACTCCTATGTCAACTCATGTCATTACAGCTGATTGTATTGATTGGTCGCCAACAGACGGAAGATAAACAAGCTGTTTCGTCTGACGCTGCGGTTTCTCGCCCCCCCCCCCGCTCCCCCCACGTCTCATATGTTTTGTTTATATCATGATTTTATAGGCATGAGCTCCTATTTCCTATTAAACGAAGCTAAATCTATGTAGTATGCTATTCGTCACGTGTCGAAATGGACACCTTATCATGATATTTCTATCCCAATTTCCTATGAAAATGACTTAAAGATGTTTCACGTTAAAAACCGATTTTCTAATATTTTTAAAGAAATTGTTTCCTTGTCAACGCGGGGCCCCACGTAAAGCAGCGGCACCTGTGGTACACCCTTAATGGTGACCCTGTTTATATAAATGCGTTTGTAGGAAACGAATATGCAACCAGGAGATTATTGTAGTTTCTAAAAGTTGCTGGTCTGGTACATGTTGAATAATTAAGAAAAAAGAAAAATTAGAGATTGAAACGGAGAGTGAATTTACATCATGTAAATAAGATGTGGGGGGACACAATACAAATTTTGCAGAAGGGGGGGGGGGGGGGGGTCCGGTCCTCCCCCTCTTTGGCTACCTTCTTGGGGAGGGAAGGGTAGAGAAAATTTTTGGGGGGGATTTGCGCCATTGGGTTTGGGGGGGATGGGCACCCCTGCTTGTTGGGGACTCGAACCCACGACCTATTGCTCCGAAGTCCCGCCGGTTACCGACCAAGATACAAAGGCACTTTAGGTCTTGTAATTTTTTTTAAGTTGTTTCGGTTCTCAAAATTCTTTTCAAAACTTTTTTTTTTTTTAAATCAAACTGTTGATAATTTATTATATGAACAGACGATTTGTTACTGCTATCGGAAATTATCTTTCTTTTGATACCTCCCTTTGTAAAAGGGTCCTATACTATATAAAATACTCGTTCTACGAACGGAGTTAATTACGAAATAACTTTAGATAAAATTATTAAGATTTTACTTAGAAATAAATGACTTTCTTAAGAGGGAAACATACTAATAATAGTTCTTTTTTTCAAACTATTAATTTTAATGGAAATTCAGTTCACACTGTAAAAAATTATGTTTGGAAAATATAAAGAAGCACGCCAATGCTTAGGAAGTAAGTTGTAATAACTAAGTTCCTTTTTAATATATTAGAGGTTTCCGTCTGCTACTTGCTAGTGAATACGTGTTTATTTATACTTCAACTTCTTTGCTATATCGGCAAGTGTTGTCCGAATGACTCAGCATCCTTAGGGCGTGGGATGGATTCCCAGAATAGGTGTAACGATCTGGTAATCGGAGGGTTATCAGAATCGTTCTTTTCATGCATCAAAAAATATCCACCGTGTAGAGAAAACTGGTGCACGTTAAATCCATCGTTGTTCAATGTCCTCAATGTCTATTCAGGTTGTCAGCTCAGGCGTTGTCTTCGTCATCTCAGCAAAGTGTTGTTAAGACCCGAACTGTCATCAATAAATAATTGTGCATCTCTAGTCTGGTGTTAATTTAACCAACCATCTTCGTATTATCTTAGAAATTTTGTGTAATGTTTTGTAAGTATGTGAAAAGAGTCACAACTTCGAGTTCTATATATTTTATCCTATCCAAATATATGTTAAGTAAAACGCTCGTAAAAATAATTTATTTTAAATAAATTAATAACTAAATGTGCACGCATGTGGTCGAATAAGACTTTTTTTTTCGATTCATAAGATAAAATTTAAAGCAAAACGGCACATTTTCAATTTACATCTGCCTTTTTAATTAGGATAATATAGTTTACTTTTAGGTCATTGAAAAGTTTGTTTCCAAATTATAATAATTACATTTTATTTATTTAATTCTACTTGCATTTAATACCTTCCAATTTTTATAACTCAGGATACTTGAGCAGCCCAGATGCAAAACATGTTATACAAAAATTCAAAAATAAAAATTTGGTACAATTAGCTATTTTAGATCCAGATGCAAAAGTAGTTATAGTCAACGAACGTGAGTATATATGATATGCGATGGGATGTCCGATTGATTGTAACGTGACAAAGCTAGTTTTGCTTCTTGAACAATCACAAAATGAGGACGCATAAATTTGCAAGACCCGTTAAATCCTTCATCTAGTAGCAAAACACGTTACGAGAAAATTAAAATTATAACTTATATTCATAATTTGAGGGATTACACATAATTGTGAAAAGTTGTAATTTTTGCATCTAGTTTTAGATAGTTTTTCGTGATTGACACAAAAAAAAGTTAAAAGTGCATAATATTTATTGTTATATATATTGTCATAATATCATTTGAAGGTTATGTAACTAAGATTTCTGAAAAAAATTGTATTTTTCAACGCACTTTAAATAAAAATTGTGGTCGAGATATTTCAAATTGATGAATTTTTATTATATTGAACTCACAATTAAAGCTCATCCTAAAGCTGTTAATTTTTTTTAAATTGATTATCTGATTAAGACAGAAAATCTACCAACTTAAAAAGCCATTGTAGCGAATGTCTCAGAATACTGCAATTAAATTATTCAAAAATATTATAAATATTTAGTTTTTCATTTCACTCAATAGCTCCAAGTTTTCTTTGTCAACGGAAAAAAAGTGTACATTTACCAGAACCATCCTAAGGGTTTTCGCCTGCTGTCCATTGTTGTTGTCCAACTCAAAAAGCCATTGTAGCGGACGTCTCAGAATACTGTAATTCAATTCATAAATATTATAAATATTTAATTTGTCATTTCACTCTACAGCTTCCAGTTGTTTTTTTTGTCCACGAAAAAAAAGTGTAGATTTACCAAAATCATCCTAAGGGTTGTTCAAACGATACTGTCCATTTTTTTTTAAAGAATTCTCTGATTACCACAGAAAATCTACTTCAGTGTTCACTCTAGGTGTTTTTTGAAGGGCGGTCCCCCCTGCCCGCCCTTTTTTTTATCTCGATAGCGCCCTCATGCCCCTTTTTTCAAAAATTCCGCCCTCTTTTGAAAAACTTCCGCCTTTCTTACCCTTTTCAGTCAAGCACATGCATCATTGCTTCCCTAGGTGTCTTTAATAAAGGCATCGATTAAAAAAAAAATTGTGTGGAAATTTGCAATTAAGTGAATTATGACAGTAGAAAAATAAACTCCTTTATAACTATGTGTGTTGTAAAATCGCGATCATTCCGCGGTAATTTCGAGCACGGGGCATTCCACAGATCCTATTGGTTGCCTGTGCCTGCATATGAAATACTAAGTATTTTTTTCTGTGTTTTTTTTAAAGAGAATATGGTTTCGGATTAGGTAGGGATTGGTTTTCAAGACTAGGCATTTTATTACCAAATTTTGGATTTAAGTATCCTTTTTATCAGTTTTGTAAGGGATCTGATTCCTACTTACAGAATTGGTTTTTAAGGAAAACAATAATTTTAAATTGTCAAATTTTAGATTTCAAATAATATTTTCATAAAGAGACATCAATTTTGTAAGGGTCTTTAAAAAATACGAGGCATCGTTCCCGGGTCTTTCCTTCGAGATAGACCCCGAACCGTTAACAATAGCCCAATATGCAGGTTTGGCGCAATGTCAACCGACAAATCGGAACTTTTTTTTTGTTTGGTCACGGGTCCGATGTGTCAATGTGTGGCCACGCCCACACAAAACATTTTTTTTTAAAGTGCCCTTTTAAAAACAAGAAGTGCCTTTTCAAAAATGGGGTGCCCTTTTACTGCCCACAGCGCCCTGCCCCTTTTTATTTCTAAAGTGAACACTGCTACTTACTCAAAAAGCCATTGAAGCGAATGTTTCTGAATACTGCAATTAAATTATTCATAAATATTATAAATATTTAGTTTGTCATTTCACTCTACAGCTCCAAGTTTTCTTTCTCAACGAAAAAAAAAAAGTGTACATCTACCAAAATAATCCTAAAAGTGCGCAGCTGCCCAATGTCTTTAAATTTTTTTTATTTAGACAGAAAATCTATTAACTCAAAAAGCCATTGTAGCGTATGTCTCACAGAATACTGCAATTAAATTATTCTGAAATGTTATAAATATTTTAGTTTGTCATTTCACTCTACAGCTCCAAGTTTTCTTTGTCAAAGAAAAAAAAAGTGCACATCTACCAAAATAATAATAAGAGTTTTTCGAACGCTGCTTTCCATTATTTTAAAGAATTCATTATCCGATTATGACAGAAAATCTACCAACTCAAAAAGTCATTGTAGCGAACATCTATCTCAGAATACATGTAATTCAATTATACATAAATATTTAGCTTGTCATTTCACTCTACAGCTCCAAGTTTTCTTTGTCAAGGAAAAAAAAGTTTACATCTACCAAAAGGGTTGTTCGAACGCTGCTGTTGCTTTTTTTTTTTTTTAAATCTGATCACGACAGAAAATCTACCAACTCAAAAAGCCATTGTAGCGAACACCTCAGAATACCGTAATTATTCATAAATATTCGAAATATGTAGTTTGTCATTTCACTTTTTCACTCTAACAGTGCAAGTATTCTTCTTGGTCAATGGGTAAACAAAAAGATAAAGGAAGAGTACACCTACCAAAAGCTGTTCCATACGGATGCAGCTTTTGTATCCCGTCCCAGACGAGAACTAAAAAGAAACCACTTGAGCTAGAACCGCGGCCAAGGTCACAAAGTACATGTCAATAATAGTAAATGGTTTTCAAAAGGAGCTTTTTGCGTCATGCATGAGGGATTACGTTAATTAACTTATGCCTATCAAACGTCATTCTGTAGACGGCAGGGATAATCGCAGAACGTCATTTTTTTTTTAAAAAAACAGCACCAAACGATTTCAAAGTTCTTTCTGGTTTGGAATGTATTTTGTATTTTTAGAAAAATTATTTTTATAATATTCAGGATTCAAGGCCGCCCTTTGCAGTCGCGGGAAATCCTCCTGAATAATTTTGAATGAAACTTATAAATTATGAAACTTCAGGCCTGGATTTAAAATTTTAAGACTAATTCTTTGAAATAAGGCCCCATCCCAATTTTTTTTTTAATTATTGAAAATTCGATAACCATTTTCCCCACCACCGATTTACTATTTTTAACCGACTGAACAGCGCGCCAACTATAACTCCAAAATAAAACCGCCAGAAATTTTAAATTAAAACCGCCAAGTCGAGATGTTATAGATTAGATTGTTACGTATTTTTTTTTGTATGTATGTTCGCGCAGGATTTCGGTCCTAATTCAGATATTTGCACAATTTTTTTTTGTTGGACAGATGATGTTTCACTTGGGAGCAAATTGAAAAAAATATCCGGTTATCCGGTATTTAACTATCCGGACCGTTTGGAAAAAAAAAATTGTCCGATTTCGAAAATTATTTTTTTGTTCGACAGAGAAAAACCCACTTAGGCAAATTCTGAAAAAAAAAATTAATTGGTTATCTGGCTGTTATTTATCCAGAAATGTCGATTAACCGGAGTTTTTTTAAACAATTTATTCGATTAAAAAATATTTTCATTGTTTAACAGAAGTTGTACAACAATGACATTTCGTTTAACCAGCATTTATTGGCATTGTTAGGGATTGTTTTGCTATATATATTGTTGAGCACAAGTTGCTACTTGAATTTCTTGGTGAATAATAATAGGGAGCGAAGTCCCCTTCTAAATTAAAAACTAAATAGGGAAAAATAAAATAATCTTTCTAAAAAAAAGTAAAAAATAATTTTTAATTTTACGAACGCATTGAAAAAATTGAATTATTTAATGACAATTTTATACTTATTAGAACTTTTTGAAGTTGGTGCCAATTTACAAAAATCGAACCCAAATTTTGGCGCCGATTTCAAAAAGTTGTAATTAGTATAAAATTGACATTAAATAATTCAATTTTTTCAATGCGTTCGTAAAATTAAAAATTATTTTTTACTTTTTAGCGCATTTTTCTTAAAGTCGGTTTTAATATTTTTTTTTTAGAAAGATTATTTTATTTTAAAATAATGGTTTGATATGTTATTGATTATTTAGTTAAACATCTTCAAAATATATGTAATTATCTAATATTAAAATTTCAAGTAAATTCACGCTGATGTGCTTCCACGTATAGTCCTTCCATATCCATTCCCTGTAAAAAATATTATATGGTCCTAATTCGTAGCCATCGCAAACAACAAATTTTTTGGAAAACTTCAATACAGTAAAATAAATAGAATAATAATTGTTCAATTTATAAATATTATAATATGTTGGGGAGAAACACTAAAATATATATTATTCATGTTAATTTGTTTTATTTATTGTAAAATATTTGTATATTGACCTAACTACTTCACTGTCCTAATCTAGTGCATAGTGTAGTATATATACTACACAACTTTAAAATGACCGCTAGTTGCATCTATTGAGTTTATGTTAACTATTATAGTATTGTCACATAGGTAACCATGTGCCTAGTTCTTATAACCGCCGCTAAGTACCGTATATGTCTAAAATGATTGTGGCAAAGGCAATCAGTTGGTTCGAGGTCTCTTACTCTAAAACTGGCTAGTGAAGGTGAAGTTTTCGAAGATTGTTTTATTATTTATAAGTAGAATATGGCTCTACTAAAAATCCTAGCTAACCAGAGGTGTGCAGATTGTATTTAACTATATTTTTATACTTTTGAAAATTATTTTAGTAATTACACATAATGTTGCATATATGCTACACAATGTTTAAATGAATTATTTAATTAAATAGGCACTTAGGATTTTTTTTTTTGTATATTTTCAGCGGTTCCGGGGCAAAAAGAAAAATAACAAAAATTTCGTAAAAAAGAAAAAAATCATGCACTAGAGGGTTAAAAATGAATGAGTATGTTTGAAGCGGAAAGTTCCAATTGCGGCCCAAGGCAACCTTTTGTCTGGGCGATAAACAAATGTTTGGCTCCCTTCGGCCGCAATTGGGCTATTGCCGTTTGAAGAACATTTCGTCATTTTTGATGAAACAGTTGACTGGAAAATGTTCCGATTAAATATGTTGGCAAACTATCGAGATTTACTTCGTAGTTTTGTCACGAAATTTATTACGTCAGAAGCGAGGACGATTTCAAATAAAAATCGACGGCACGGTTCGAACCCGGGATCTCTTGGAAAGATGTCGCCAGAAAAGCCGGTTCCAGATCGTGGCCAATATATTACAAGTAAGAACTAAAATTAGAATCGAATGAACTGATGCCACCGGAGAGAAATCGGAGTCGATTACTTTCGTTAAAAAAATGAGGATTCCTATTTTGCCCAAAGTCAAGTGATTCAAAGACAAAGTTATTATCAAAATTGATAAAAAATAGTTTTTTGAAGATAGCAGGATGGATTTCTGAGAGGGTTCGTATTAATTTATAATAGGCAGGCTCAACTTCTTAGATGATATGTAGTTGTACGAACATTCCCGATAAATATAAAAGAAATTCTATTGTTAAACTAAAATAGTTAACCTTATTTTAATTCGGCTTTTGTATCACAACTATACACAGTAAAAAAAAAATACATAAAAATGAGTACCTGAATATACTCGCTTTCTTTGAGAACAATTGCATCGTAAATAAGCGACGACGTACTCAAATTTAAGCAACCGTACTTTCGGAAAAATGATAAGTGTTATTTAATATAGCTCATTTCAGATTCTGTTTAAGCCATCTTAACAAAGAGACCTGATAAACTTAGAATAGTTAGTTGTTCAGTAGATAGCTTTACACATTATTTGATGTCGATTGCTTAAATAAAAACTGAGTTATTACAACTCAATTCTCTTACTTTCCATTCTTTTGGCACACCTTTTAAACAAGTCTTCTGTTTATAACTTCTTCACGTCGCACTGGTAGTACAACGGATAAGGAAGTAGTATGCAGTGCCTTAGGATCTGGATTCAATTCCCGGTAAGTCTTGGTTGTAATTGTTGATATTTATTGAAAGAGATTTATGAAGGCAGTCTATGTAGACTAGCATGTTTTTTTTTATTCATTGTACTCATTTTTGAGTGCATGCCTTTTTCAAAATCGAAACTTATTATTCGGAGCCATAAGCATCGAATGTAATAAAAACCGAGTACATTTTACTTATTTTTGATTTCTTATTTTTAACACTGCATAATTTTAAAACGCCCATTTCAATTCCAATTAATTTTTCATCAAGTATTACACCAACTATTCAAGAAACATATTCCACTAACCTTACACTTATAAAAGCAATATATGTTGATACAGTGGCACCGAAACCAATATATCTGTCTACTTTTATCCGAAAAGTGAGTTGTGAATGAGATTTTTTTAAATATCGAATACTAAAGAAACCCGATATTGGAACTTTGTGAAAAATACAATCGGCCATGACATTCTTTCACAGGCATTAGAAACCTGAAGCGATTGAACATACACCCACCAACAAGAAACAGTCATAAAAGTGGTTGAGAACAGCGATTCTCGGTTTAAGAAGACATGTTTATTGCTTTGAATACTATTCTAACTTTACAGTTTCTTACTTTTTGCAATACATTGAGTATGCGCCTTGGCTCTTGCTGGGTTTTTAACCATCACTTACAGTTCCAATATTAAAAAAAAAATCTTAAATATATATTTTTAAATGTAGTTTCTTTTTAGGATCAAACGTTTAAGTAACCTGGAAACGTGTATAACCGAGTATATACGACCCTCTTAAAAAGCGAGTTTCCCACGGACATGTTCGCCTATAAGTAAATTCGGCACTGCTTTCATAAGTTAGTCAAGTTACTGAAAAGCCAATCGTTTTTTTTATCGACTACAAAAGTTTAATGCGGCTACATGTTATTTGCATAGAATATTTATTGCAGACTTCATCACGTAAAAGTTTGAATTATTTAGTATTCTTTTTTTTTTAATTTTATTTATAAGCCTAATGTCATATCAAAATTACAGCAGTCGTACTATTTGTCTCGGAGTGATGGGAGGGGGCTTCCTTGAGTATATACGAAAAAAGTGGTCTCCGATCCTATTTTGGTTTCAGCTAGTGGTCCGTGGCTAAATGCTAATTGGAAACAGCCGATGTAGAGGAAATTATATATATCGATATTAAATAACCGATAACGACATATTGCGATATTCGCTTGTCCATGGAAAATCCACTGTAAGAGTACGCTATGAAATGGAAAATTGCAGCAATGCAATCGAAATCAATTGAAACTTTCTTTTCATGTAGATCTTGATAGAGGCCAACATAAATTTGCGTGATGTTGTCCATCAGGTTATATCTCCTAAAGGGGCCTGCCAGTTTGTTTCTTTGTATCTTTAATTAGTTCACAGTGAAACAAACATCGCAACGAAGCTTTTCTCCCATTTTAATTCGAGAAAAGTGCTGACCAGTGGGCGACTGAGCGGTACAGTACCGGACACTGGTTGGTTGAGTTCACTTCGCACCGGAGCTGCACATCAGTATATCAGTCGTTTTTAATTCATTAACAATGATTGACCTATTGCCCTACCTAACACTAAATTACATCTTTTCAGTATTTTATATGGTGTGGTCACAATTGCTGGCCATTGTTTGGTTATATTACACTTAACTGTAAAACACAGTTTTTGCTCGACTACTTCGCTTATGTTTTAAACATGTAAAACTGTAAAAAAAAAAAAGGTAGTTAAAAATGAGTATCTGAATATACTCGTTTGTCTTAGAGTAAAATTGCATCGTAAATGAGCGTTAACATACCCAAATTTAAGTAATCGTACTTACTTAAAAATAATTGCGTTTTACTCATTTTTTAGTACATTCGATGCTTATCATGGCTCCTAATGCATAAGTTTTAATTTTGAAAAAGACATGTACTCAAAAATGAGTGCAATTAATAAAAAAGCAGATGCTAGCCTACATTGGCTGTCTTCATAAATCCCTTTCAATAAATATCGACAATTACAACTAAGAGTTAACGGAAATGAAACCTATATTGTCAGGCACCGAAGTCCAGAGCCTTATTTGTTAAACTACCAGGGCAACCCGAATAAGTTATACACATAAGAAATGTTAAAACGGTGTGCTAAAAGAATGGGAAGCAAGAAAATGGTGTTATGATAACTCAGTTTCTTTTTAAGCAATCTGCATCAAATAATGTGGAAAACCATCTTCTGAACAACTATTTTGAATTTGCCAAATCGCTTTGTTAAAATGGCTTGAACAGAAGCTGAATTTAGCAATATCAAATCACACTGCTCATTTTTGCGAAAGTATGATTACTTCAATTTGAGTACGTTTTCATTCATTTACAATGCAATTGCACTCAAAGATGAAACGAATAGGTTCAGGTACTCATTTTTAAGTACCATTTTTTTTTTTACAGTGTACTGTTTTTGTCATTTAGATGCACCAAATATGTTGGCGATCTAAAACTTCCTTCAGGTGGAAATTACTCACAGCCCCTGTTTTCATAAACATTTAACAAATGTCATAAAACATTAAAATATACTGAGATATACTTTTTTTATAAAATATACTTTGAGATGAATATTCAACTTCACGCATAACTTCTATATTTTTATAATTATATAATGTAAACGTAAAATGTACACACTAAAGAATACCTCTTTAAAAAGAACAGGAACGGGATGAGACTTTTCCATAAAAAGAACGAAATGTCAAACATGGTCCTCAAGTGAAAAATGTAAACCTTCATCTGCGCTGAATTAGTAAATATATTAAATTAGGCCAGTGGTCGGCAAACTCAGTAGTCAGCAGAGCCAACTATCAACAGTACAACGATTGAAATTTCTTTTGAGAGCCAAACTATTTAAACTTAAACTATAAAGATAGGTACATTGTTATTAACTTAATTAGAGAACTCATAAGTTGGCTTTTGCTAAAAACGTCCTCAATCTGATTGAGGTACGTTCGCTGACGTCGACCCCTTCCAAATCTCCCATCCACACTCGCCTTGTATACTTGTTTCGTCTATTTCCTTTCGTTCATTCTTTTTATACGTACAAACCATCTCAACATCCCTTTCTCAATCCTCGATACTACATCTTCTTTCACTCCACAACGCTCCCTAAAATTAACTTAATAAACTTTACTAAAGTTTTAAGTTAAAGTTTTTAAGTTTAAAGTTTTTTTAAGTTAAGTTTTTTAACTAACTTAAAAGTTCTAAGTCTTAGTTAAACTATAGGCATGTTGAATAAAACTTGATATCATACTTATTTATTGATAAAAATTAAAATGTTAGGTATCAATAAAATTATATCGTAACAATGACTGACAAACAGTAATGACCTTGCCTGTCTTTGGAAAGTTCGGATAAGTCAAGTGTGTATGAAATTGTTTTTAATTTTGGACTAAAAAATTTCATGGCGCATGGGCCACTAAGTTTCAATCGCACTGTATGCGTGCACCCACGTAGCATTTTGTACAAGCGCCACACTCAAGAGGCCAAAGAGCTGCATGTGGCTCGCGAGCCGTGGTTTTCCGACCACTGTTAGGCGATTGAATATTAAGTTCTATGTAAAAAAAAATCAATATAAAGTAAAAAATATAATTTTATAATTACCATTAATTATTGCATTTTATTTTAAATGTAAGTATACGTATTAAATATATTTACGAAAAGCAAAACAAATGTTTTATTCAATTATTTAAATGTCAAATTTATTTTATGTGATATTGGATATTCACATTTTAATGGTACTGTTTTGAGCCTAAAAAAAGTTGAAATACAAACATTCAAATGAAAACTAACGGATAATAATAATGTCGAAAACGCATCCCAAATCAATTAATGTTCGCTTCTAAGTATTTTCTTTTTTTATTTAGATTTTTTTTTTACTTCTTACATTTGCAAACAGTAAAATGTCGTCCCTTTCAAATTTTTAATTGAACAAATGACAATTCGATATAATGTAGAAATAAGTCGAATATAAAAAAAAAATATTCAACCATCATCATGCTCGATAAAAATTAAATTCCCCTGTTAATTTAACAATTATTAATAATGGTTTCTTTTGTTTGACAAAACATATTTAGTAACTTCATTAAATTATGTTATTTTTTAATCCAAATAATGAAATATTGAGTTTAACAAGAAATATTGAATAATTATTGAAGTTATTAATTGCGTACATTGAAGTTTTTTTTAAATAACTAAATTTAACTAATCAAAAAAATATTTTTTATTTAATTTTATACACGTACATTACATTTACAAAGTGGCACATTTAAATATTTAAAAAAAACGACTGTGTCTAATTTTTTATATAAAACAGCGACTACGCAAAATAAATGAAAAACAGTTTTATTACAAATATTTCAAAGCTACAATTCAATACAAACTAAAGTAATATAAATAAATATGGCAAATAAAATTGTGCAATATCACAAAAAGATGCAAGTTGAGTGAGTAAAAACATTATTAGAGTTAGAAATCAAAAGTAAAATCACACACATAATTTCTTGTATCGAGAGAAGATCTTATATTAATCCTTTGCACTCCAAGAACACTGCGTTTTCCGTTCTTTCTACGGAACAGTTATTCATCCTTATGTTCTTTTCCCTAGAATTTGTTATGCTTATAGAAAAAAGAAACCGAATCTGTTTTGGATCTGCAAAAGAACGAGTTGAAAAAAATATCGATGTTTTTTAAACACAAGATCATGCTGTTCTCGTTATTTTAAAGAACAGTGAACCAAAAGAACGAGTCGTTATGTTGTCGCCTGAGCGGCGCCAATGGAGTGCAAAGGGTTAAGTGCTATTTGATATTCACAATTACTATAAAATGTGTTGCTTTATTTATATATCTTATATAATTAATAAAATAAATATTATGTAAACAACTAAAATCCAGTACGCATTAATTTAAATAAGACATATTTTAGTTAATTGGCTGTAAAACGGCATAACTAACACAAAGTGTTGATATAAATGAATTATTATTATTATTTAATTTATTATAATGCTTAAGAAAATTGCTGTAATTTAATTATCAAACTGTGAGCACGCACTCAAATTGTAATTCTTATTAATAACATTTTGCACTCCTAATCTATTGTTCGCAGTTATAATTATATCTTCTATTACCAACTAAAATCTCCTTTCTTAGCCTTCAAAGTAACATGCGTTACATACACAAAACTATAGCTTAGGAGATGATAGGGCTGGTGACATGTGGACGTTAAATTTGTCATAGTCTAAATGCCTTTTCGTTGGTCGCTCATCCCATTAATATACTTTTGGTATGATTGATTTTAATAAATCTGATGACATGATTATGTGTGTTCAGATCTCCGAAAATGAATGTAATTTTAGTACAGTAGAGTTCCAATTATCCGGACCAATTGAGATCAGATACCATCCGGATAATCGAATATGCGGATAATTGACGATCAAAAGGTTATTACTTAGTAAAAGTTTGTTTTGGTATGTAATGTAATGTTTAATGACCATTAAAAGCAATATCATTTACAGATAAGAAACTTTTAAAATGTGGAGTTTGTTGATTTCTTTTTTATCAAAGTGATCCGGAATCCGGATAATTGACGACCCGCTTTGTTTGATCCGGATAACTGGAGTTCGTTTAATTGAGTTCTACTGGAGTTCACAATTTTAAAAACAGTGAGAAACGAGATTTCCCATTTACTTACCACAATTAAGCATATTTATATAAATAAACACAGAATTTTAAATTAAAACTTTGCACACTAATAGTTTTAGATAATATGAAAATTATACAGGGTTGCCACAAATGGCTTGGCGATGGTCACTGTTTGGCTGTGCAACTACACATAACAAATTATTATGTTTGCAATACTTTAACTAAAGGACTTGTTTAAACTATAAGCGAAGTAGTTGGTCAATAAAATTATTATGCCAATGCAACTAAATGTGATACAGTTTAACGATGACCATCGCCTATCAAATATCATCGTTCACATTACGTAACCGACAAAATGACGATTTTGGGTTATTACAAAATGATTTTTTTTTTTAGTGTTTAGCCTATTGTAGTGAAAATTTGCATTTACATTTCTAACCATTGCTTTGGATAAGTAACGACTATAAAATATTTATTCAAAATGACCGTTTAATAGAAAAGTCAAGCCTTAAATGGCCTCTCTTGAAACCTTTGAAGTCTTGCAGATACGTCTTGTCAGCGATGATATATAGTCAAAATTTAAAAAACATATTTTCTTATAATTGGTATACATCAACAAGGTTTCAAGGTTCGTAACAGATTATCAAATCATGCACGCAAATTAAATCAAATCAATATGAAGCATGATTAAATTTAATTTAATCAATTGCGCTAATTAAATTTAAGCACTAACAAAAACTTATTTTAGGCTTTTCAAAACTACCACTGAAGTTACGCACTTTCGATTTTGTTCGTATTTTAACACTTTACAAAAAAAAATATTCAATTTAAACAATTTATGATCCTATGATTTCGAACGCTTCAAAAATATAAATGTATTATGCAAACTAATAAATGTTGTTAAATATCAAAACTTTAATTAAATGTATAGGAAAATTAGCGAGTTTAAGCGTTACAAAATCTGGATACATATTCAAGCAAGATTTAATTTAAAAACTGTAGCACTCTTGTTCTACGACAAAGTCGCCCTCTACCGGATGTGAGATGAAGCTGTCAGTCGGACAAAAGCGTTTCACCATGCGCGGTCGCATGGTTATTTTTGTAATCAATTATGTTTTTGTCCCCATGTGTAACTTAAAAGTAATTTAAACATGTTAACCTAATTAAAACCACCCCACATCTGACGTCCCACATGCTACTTATAAGGGTTCTTTTTATTTCTAGTATTAAGACGAAGGATTGGACCTTTGTCAATTGGGTGCAGCGGTTTTTTATTACTTTTAAGTTCCACAGGGAGACAAACACATAATGGATAACAAAAAAAAATGCGACCGCGCAAGAGAAAGCTTGGATCCGACTGACTGTATCACCTTACGAACCGATAGATGGCGACACAGTCATAGAACAAGAGCGCTACATTATTGAAAATCCGTAAGAACCTTGAAATTGTCACAAGCAATATAAATGAAAATTAAAAAATAATAACATGCCAATAAGTGTACTAAAGTGCAAATGTCTAGACGTGCAAAGTGTGCGCCCCGCATGCGTTAAGAGGCAGGCAAATGGCGTTAGAAGGAGAGAAGGTTACTTCCCCCATACCTATGTTCCAGAAGGGTGCATTTACACTGTAGCACCAAGATGGCGCCGTTTATAGCACCAAGATGGCGCCGTTCAGAACATGTCAATGCAATCTCTGGAACGCAGATACGAGAGGGAAAAGAAAGATAGCAGAGAGAGTCCATAGCCATGCAAGATCCCCAAGCTAAAAAAATAAGGGACATTAAATGTTTTTACCATATCAAAATAACACCTGAGCATGCAAGTCATTCATAGGCCCATTCTACACGTATTCTATGAGATGATTTTGTGATTGGTGGATAGAAACACCAATCACAGAGCCATCTGCAAAAGCTCACGCGCGAGAATGAGGGACATCATTAACTCCTTCAGCATCAGGGACGTACCAGTTGTACGTCATCAGGTATCACGGGTGCATGCCGGATAAAATATATGGTGTGGAAGGGGGTTAACGCGCGTTAGATTTTGCAGGTAGCTCTCTGATTGGGGAATACAAACCACGTGGTTTGTGTATACCAATCACAGATCCATCTGCAGCTACCGCGCGTTATTAACGTCCGTGTAGTATGGGCCTTAAACTAGAACTAAGGCTAGTCGCGTACTACTCACAATAGTATTCTAACTTTTAATCAACTGACAAACTAAAAAAAAATCACACGCCAACTGCTGTTAATTATTTAGCTGTATTCAACTCGGGGCTGCCAGGTTTCAGATTTCGCATTCGCCAATGCGAAGGCGAAAAATGGCCAAACTCGTAGTACCACAATATACATTCAAAATACCCAATTACTTATTTGCCAAAGCTGTTTGCACGGCAGCGAGCGAATCTATGTTTTGTCCAACTAAAAAGTTACTCAGTAAGCGGATATAATTTGAGTTTTCCAATAGTGGTTGACTGAACAGTTTAGTTGGATGTCCAACAGTTGGCATTGCGCGGTTAGCCTAAATTAAAAAAAAAAGTTTTGCTGTTAAGGGTAGTTGGTACCTTATATACCGGAAATGTTACATTGACACTTTTTAGGTATCTTTTCCTCAAAAAGCCATAAATATCCAATTTTTTTTCACAGCATTAATCAGATATTTGGTATGCTATTGAAGTGAAATTTTTATGTTTAATTCATTGTTATATATATATTTTTAAAGTTGCTTTGAAAGTCACTCTCACTTTATATAAATTTGGATAACAAAATTATTCATGTTATAAAATATCCGATACGCAAGGGTTAAATTTTAATTTAATGAAACATTTGTGCGGCTCGCCGCCAAGTCACAAAAATTCGAAAATGAACCAACACCATTTTCTATTACTAGACAGCTAGCTCTATCATTTGGCTGGATGATATGACGCTAAGTTCAATAGATTGACCAATAATGAGTTTATTACTTCCACTTAACATTATGGTCAAGGCGAGTTGAGAAAGTTAAACACACTTATCAAGTCTTTGAAATTATACCACTTGTCAGCCAATGACTTTTGTTCTTCCAAGGTCACATTAATCGAATAGTTATTGTCACGAAAAGAACAACTTTCAATAACTGAGACTTAAATACAAAGCGTTAGTGTATTAAATGATTAATTGGTCTGCACTGTGAAACTGATATTATTTCTATTAGCATATAAAATGAAACCTTTGTTTTAATAATATGATATGATGGTATAAAATAATGATTAACGATATAAAATAATTATTAATGATATTAATAAATGCTTCATGATATAACATATTAGCTAATTAATTATATAGAATAATGATTAATGACGTAAAATAATGATTAATGATATAACATAATTTTTAATGATATAAAATAAAGATTAAGGATATAACATAATTTTTAATGATTTAAAATAAATATTAATGACACAAAATATTAAATTAAATTCATGATTAATGATATAAATTTTTGATTTATTGTATATAATTATGCTTAATGATCTAAAATAATGAGTAATTATATATAATAATTATTAATGATATAATATAATTATTAATGATATAAAATAATTATTAATGATCTAAAATAATTATTAATGATATATAATAAATACTAATGATATAAAACAATGATTAATGATATAAAACAATGATTAATGATATAAAACAATGATTAATGATATAAAACAATGATTAATGATATAAAACAATGATTAATGATATAAAAAAAATAAAGAACCATTATATCAATTATTATATTGATATATAATTAAGACTTCATTTTATAAAATAATGATTTATTAAATAGAATAAAGCTTAATGATATAAAATAAAGGTCAAATAAATAAAATATTGATTAAAATAATTATTAATAATATATAAAAAAATTAATGATATAAAATAATGATTAATTATAAAAATATTGATCTAAAAAACATTAATGATATAAAATAATACAAAAAAAAATTATTAATAATATCAAACACACATATATATAAATTAATTATTAAGAATATAAAATGCTTAATGGTATAAAATAATTATTAATGATATAAAATAATTATTAATGATATAAAATAATTATTAATGATATAAAAAAATTATTAATGATATAAAATAATTATTAATGATATAAAATAATAATTAATGATATAAAATAATTATTAATGATATAAAATAATTATTAATGATATAAAATAATAATTAATGATTTTGCATTTAAAAGTTTATTATGTATATAATAGAATAATAAAATCAAATACATGCATATCAGAAATTTATAACATGAATATGGAAGATTTGTAATTGAATGTGAAAAAATATATTTAAGAGCCAAATAAATGTCAAACTCGTTTTTTGCAAAATATCGCTTCTTTACGAAAAAAATATGTTTCTTAAAGTGTAAAGCTAGTACAAGTTAAAAGACACATGTAATTTTCTTTGCAGGAAGATTTGATACAAAACATCAAAGTCTAAATTTCATATTTGCAACAGAAATATTTCTACTCGAAACTACATATAATATAATTCTCTCATATATCATTTCCAAGAATATTTATTTCAAAAAGATCTATTTAAATTTCCAACTCACTCCCGTTGCACACTTTTCAAAGCATTTTTCTTTTAACAACTTTGCAACCTGACAAGCGACAACATTTTTAGGCTATATATAGAAAGAATTCTTATTCTATCTAGAGAAAATTGTCGGATTTCTTCGGGGAACATTGGTACCGAATCTAGCGAAGCCAAACAGACGAAGCTGCTCCAATTTTGGCCGGAGGAGATACAATTGCAACAGTTCTCCCTAAATTCATCCTACGCAGTTCCAAGAACACAAAAATCGAGACGTCACAGTGGCGTTGCCATGGCGACCGAAGAGTTTAGTTGTTAATTTACTGGCGGGTAAAAAAGAATACACTTGCATTTGGGACTTGTTTACGGCAATTATTATTCGAATAAAATTTTAATTTAGGAGATCTAAAGCAAGCCAAAAATTAAAAATATTTTGAAAAGAAGTTTTTACTTTGGAATCTTATAAATGATAAAAGTCAAAAGATACTTTATCAACATAGTGTTTTGAAAAATTAGTTTTTAAAGTGGAAGAAGATATCGAAAATGTTATTGGTTGGTTGCCACAGAATAATATAACAAATTGGGACATACACTTAAGACATTTGAATAAAAATATTTAACAAAGTATTTCTTTTTGCTCATATTACTAAAGCATTTCCCCATATAATTAAAAAAATATTTTCATCATTCAATTTCAAGTTTAAAAATTTTAAATATATTTTAATTTGAAATGTGATTAACTGTCTAGGCATTTAATCCGGGATTGACGAACCCAGGAATTTAAATATTTTGAAAATAATAATCAAAGGAGTATAATTTAAATAACTAATCCTGGCATGATTAACTAAACTGATGTACCGTACTTAATAAACTGAAATTATTTTTTAAAAAAAATCGTGGCTATCAGTATGTTGTAAGTGCGAATTAGATGAAAACTGATCCAACGTTTAATATAGAAAAAAATTAAATTAAATTATTATCCCCCCACAAGTATAATACCTCTACAAATTAAAATTCGAAGTAATTTAAACCCCTGGATCGAAAGATGGATGATTATTTTTAGTGACGAGTTTTATGCGATAGTTTGAATTGCAACGATTGATAACTAAATATTTTCATACTTCATATAAGCAAGATGAATTTTAATCTACAAAAATTGATTCAGAAATACGTTTATAAACAAAACCTGCTCCATGTAATTTAAAAAATAATATATTTACACACACTAACAACAATGCAAAAATGATTAACCTGGATAATCCGTTAATATTTTCTAATATTTCAGTTTGACGAAATGTACGTGTGATTATCTTGAAGCACAAGTTTTCCCCAAAACTCATCTTTAATTTAGAGTATTATTACGATAATTCAGAAATACAGCTTATGGGGAAAAAACTTCTTATTTCTCTCATTTGACTCGCAATAACTTATCGAGTTAGAACGAAACTTTTAAACCAATTTACAAGACTACTTCATAAACAAATCTAATTCCCAATTAACATAAGTATTATTCGTTCTTCCCTGGTTTTGGTTGGTGGCTTGTAAAAAGTTCGAAGTTCTTTGTTCAAGCAAGGCAAATCCTGAAAATCACACTGGATAGCGAGAGGGTCCAAAACGTTCAGAAGCGGAAGTCAAAGTGATCTAAACAAATGGACTCACCTTGCCAAAGACGAGAAGGAGTTGAGACAGCTGCCCCTGGTGACGTCACAGGCGTGGGGATGACGTCACGCGAGTTCTACTGAGATACCACCAGCTGTGTTCACAAAAGGTTCAAAACACTTGTGAACGCAGGGAGGCACTCGGCAGAGCCGGCGTTTCCTCACTCAGGAATCGAAATTACAAATGGAAAAGGGTGCCATTGCAACAACAGGCGATATTATATGGTATCCCAAGCGAAAAACCATATTGAACATATCATCATATCGATACCTTCATGCACAGACGTGTTAAGTGTATTTTTCGTAAATTTGAGGTTAAGAGGTTATTTGAATTGCCCAATTACCAAAACGTAATATATAGAATTTAATATTTTTTTTTACACAATTTAATAAATTTTCTAATTTTTTTTTTTAACTTCAATTTTTTTTTATAAATTTTCAAATTTTTTTTTAATAAATTTTTAAAAAATTTTTAATATATTTTCCAAAATTTTTTAATACATTTTCTAAATATATGTAAAACATTTTCTAAATAAATGTAATAAATTTTCTAAATAAATGTAATAAATTTTCTAAAAACTTAAATACATTTTCTAAAACATTCAAAACATTTTCCAAATTTAATTTTAAAAATCGAAAATTTTTAATGAATTTTCAAAAAAAAAAAAATTTTTTTTAATAATAAATTTTTAACAAAAAAAAATTAATAAATTTTTGAACAAATTTAATAAAATAACGAAAAAATTCACAATTTTTCTAAAACATTCAATAAACTTTTTTAATTTTTTTAAAAAAAAAAATCTAAAAATCTTAATTTTATTTTAAATTTACATGATTTTGCAGAGAAAACGATTTTTCAATTACGTTCATGTTAATGTTAACCGGGGAAGAGGGGGGGGGGGGGGGGGTAGGTAAATGTTATTTATTTGGGAAAATTAAACTCCTTCCCACGAATGCAAATGCAACGACCAATCAAAACAAAGGAAAATACAAGGTGTGGGCGTTATGGGGACGAAGGTTTATAATTAGCTAAAATTTATTGATTTCTAAATCGCACATCAAGGGATTATTGAAAGGCGGAATTCTTGGAAGCCGATCAATACAAACATGCGAAAATTAGAGTCAACAAGTCCGAAAGCGAAATGAGAGGGACTTTATAGCAGAAAGAAAACATATTTTGTTGCTTTGATGTTTTTTCTGAAAATAATTTAGCATTTATGCAAAAAAATCAGAAATTTGGAAAGCCAAAATGAAAAGAGTTTAGAATACGGATTCTTTTGGCGTCCATCTATTAAAATCTATTGATGTTGAAATTTTGCTTTCACTGAGATGAAGTTTAATTTATATTTTTCTAAAGACATTCCTTTTTTTATATTTTGTAAAAAATATTTACCGGAGATGGATTTTAAAAGTTTTCCAATTATTTTGATTTGGAAAAATATTTCAACAAAGAGTATTTTTTATTAATATTTCGTACTGGAGTGACGACTCTCAAGTCACCAAAATAACGATCTGTTGTTTTGTTACCTGTTATTCAAATTGAACAAGAAATATATGTTCTTTTGAAGATAAAAAACGGTTTTCCTTCGTTGACCTATTCTTCATTTAACTCCCTTTAAAAGTATGACATAATTTGGATACCAATTTATTTTAATCTTTTGCACACGAGCATTGCCTTTAAATCACCAAAATTGGGATTGAAGGTGTTTAAATGCAGCTAAAAAACGATTTTGGCGACGATGAACTTTTTTCTCTCTTTTCTTCAAAATAAAAGAATATACACTTGAAATATTGCTTTTAATCGACGAATAGTAAAAAAAAATTAAGTTAGATTTGAAAATATAGTACAGTACATTTTACTATAAATCCTTTTTCTGTAATGTCGTTCTGAAATCAATCAAAAAAAACAAAAATTCAATTTATAAATTTCAAATTAAAAACTTACCCATAGCAAAAAATCACAGCAAAGAACATCCAATCAGACATCCTGCAACGATAAGAAGGCAATCATGAATACATAAACACATACTACATATTTTTAACAGTTTTAAATTGCATTTTAAAATATTATTTGTGTTAAATCTGTACCTCAGAGCTAGCCGAGCCTAAATCACATTTGGGGAAAACTGACTCTTACTCGCAAATAAATCCTTGGACTTGGGCTTTTATACCTCTCGCTATATACTTAAACAAAATTTTGAATGAATTTTGTAGTACTTAAAAATGAGTACATGAACGTACTCGTTTTTCTTTGAGACCAATTGCATCGTAAATGGGAGATGACGTATTCATATTTAAGTAATCGTACTTTCGCAAAAATGAAAAGTGTGATTTAATATTACAAATCTCAGCTTCTGTTCAAGCAATCTTAACAAAGCGATCTGACATAGTTAAAATATATGTGTTAAAAAGATGGTTTTCCACATTATTTGATGTTGATTGCTTAAATGCAAACTGAGTTATTACAACTCAATTATATTACTTCCCGTTTTTTTGGCACACATTTTTAACATTTTTAACATCTGTTTTATAACTTATTCACGTCGTCCTAGCAGCTTAACGGATAAAACTCTGGACAGCGGTGCAGGTCTGGGTTCGATTTATGGAAGTATTAGTTGTAATTGTCGATATTTGTTGAAAGTGAAGAAGGCAGTCTATGTAGGTTAGCATCTGCTCATTTTATTTATATTATGTCTCAATGGCAACCCTAATTTAAGATGATAAAATAATAAATTTAAAAAAATATTTTTACATATACTTAACTCGCACATACAAAACCTAACTCCAGGTACAATTGATGTACATACAGCACATAAGCTGAATTAATATTGAAAAATATTATTACAGCAAATTGAACATAAGCCGATTTACGAAATACTTTGTGGATTAAATAGCAGTTCATAAACTATCAATTAGAAAATGTAAAAAAAATTAAAAACAAAACAGCACGGTTGGAGGATTTGTTATAATAATACTTATAATAAAAAATTAAAATATATATTTAAAAGCACAACTTTGGATATTTTAGAATTCTATTACAAAATATGAATTATTTTTATAAAATCAGTAACGGTAAAATATACTTAACAGTAATATACAATCTAAAGCTTAATTTTCTTTAACTAAAATATGATAGAGTTCTTAAAAATAATCTACTACGTAAGTACTGAAAATGAAAATAACAATCATTGTTAATTAACTAAAATCTAAAAGTGGGGCGTTCGTTTAAAAAAAATCCAGAAGTCGTTTATTTGATCTCTCCATGTTTTTATTTTTAGTCAAGTAACAATTAAAATATTTTTTGCATAAAAGAGCAATTAATAAAAGAGTTATTTTAACCGACTGAAAAGCGCGCCAACCCTGACCGTCAAAGCGCGCCAAAAGAAAAGAGGTTATCAATTCGTCTGTTACGTATTTTGTTTTATATATTATTTTTGATATATTATTGCTTACATTTATTTTAAAAATTTAATAATAGCAATCTGGGGAAATTAATTTATTATTTTATATTCCTCCTTTTTTTGCAATACCTAAAACAAATCTAGGAAACTGTTTTGAATCCACATTGAACTGTAATTTCCAATTTAATGAAATTTTATTAATATTAGGCAAATAATTCAGTGATTTATCATTATTAAAAAACGCATAATTTTGTTGGTCTACTAGCAAAAATATTTAGATCTTTCTTACGTTACAAATATTCAACAAACGCCTAAAATAAGTTATTTTTCTTTTAAAATTGCTTTCCCATATTAGGCATGAAAATAATATTAAAATTTTTGGAAAAGCATAAAGCCTCAAAGCAAGCAGCTATATATTTTATATCATGTTTATAAATTTAATTTTTGTATCTTTAAGTAAAGAAAAATGTCTTTAAATATGAAAAATAACTAAAAATAGAGTATTTTTATTAACTTAAATTTTTTGTGTATTGCTGGAAAAACTGTACATGCAGGGACCCAAAAGTACGGTTGGTGCTATTTTATTTGAATCTGCAACATACAGTACCCATAAATGTTATATAAAAAACCCAGCTAAACACAGATTTTTATTTAAAATAAGTTTAAAAGATACAGTTGAAGTAGATGGTTTGTGCTGTGTTTTCGAATGCGAATATAACGCTCCCAATATCACAAATTTCGATATAAAGTTGCAAAATGTCGTATACAAGATTGTGACGTGTAACATCTTTCAAATCGAGTCCAGATATGTGATGGCATGTCGACGAAAAATGGTCACGAAAAATGTCACGTAAATAATCCTACTTCCTACATACTCAAGATGAAATTTGGTAGAGTAGTTCTTTATACCTTAAATAAGAAAACTAATAAACTACTCGCGAACTTTTATCTGAAATACCTGATTTGCGCACGGGATTACAATAAAATTCACTTATCATTAGTTGTAATACTTTATATACGCCCAGGAAGATAAAAATTGACGGGGTTGGTTTTTTTATACTTCAAGAAGGAAAAGGTAAGCTTTTTTTTTCTTCTACCAGAAAAAGCAGTTTTTCGAATGTTGTTTTAAAAAAAATGTGGACAAGAATACGTATACATAGAAAAATGAAAGCCATTTTGCCTGTGTTCGTTAGATGATAAAATTACTTTTGTAAAATCGTATGAGGAACAAATTAGTTTTGAAATTCATTCTAATAACGTTTCAGAAGGAAAAAAAATCGTTTGGCAATTCTAATGTAAGTAAAATTATAATTATATGAATGAAAGCCATTTTCGTGCGGAATGTTCCATATGAACACCGACAGTCAATTTGAGTCTAATTAAATACCGTAACTTATTTAGAAACACTGAGGTAGAATAATATAACTATAAGCACTGGAGCAAGGACTAAGCATCGCCGACCACTTTACTCTTTTTGACGCAGATAGAAAAAAATAGTCCTTTCGAATAGGTTTGCGTAGATTTTAAAACGCATTTCTGGCTTTCAAATGTTATACATTTAATATTTTTCCATACTTACTTTCTTACTTACATAAAGAAGACAAAAGGCACCGAAAAAAACAGTTTGAAACTATTCTGTGACGTCACGTAAGACTCCCGCATAGCCACAGATGAATGTTTTCTGAACCTTTCTTTCGAATTGTATGCATAAGATGAAGTACATCGTCGTTCAATGAGAGTCATCGTTCCAGTGCTTATAGCTATATTATATTCCAGCTCAGTGTTTAGAACACAGGAATGTACGTAAACTTGGTAAAAATTTGACACAATAAATTTGAACCGAATACACTGTTGAGTTTGACGTTACACGGCCTTAAACCGTGCGTCCTTCTCGATAGACACATAATATATAATTTTTATAATATATTTTTTCCCTACTTCTATTTGTAACCGACTGAACAGCGCGCCAACCAAAACTCCAAAATAAAACCCGCCAGAAACTTTAAATTAAAACCGCCAAATCGCGCGCCATAGGAGAGAGGTTATCAATGCGACTGTTAAGTATTTTTTTAAAAGAAATCTGTATAAATTTTAAAAATTCTTCAAGGTTCTCCAAGGTCTTTGAATAATCTGGGCAATTCACACGACCTACATTTTCGACGCCTCCATAAATCGTCGCCAAAAGAATCACACCCAACTCGCCAACAAAACACAATTTTTTTTAAAAAATCACCTGTCACTTCAAACCGTTGTCTTCTCATTTGCATGGCAATTCCCATTCTTTAAACGCCACGGCCACGATAGACAGATAACATTCAAATTAAGGAGGAATCTTATACAAAAAATAAATAAAAACTTGGCTCCATTAGGCGATGAAAGTCAAGGTGAATTGTTGCACTTCATTATCTCAAGGGTCAAGCGCGTGGAGAACCTTATCGTTCAGTTGATCGCCAAGAGTGAATAAAAAAATACTAAACTGGCGACTAATGTGGAATACGCAAGTCCATTTGAATTGTCTCTGCTGTGTTTCACAATGTCGTGTTTTAGTGTTGTGTTGCTGGTCACGTAGGTGTCCGTCACTTTATCACGGGGTGCTTAGGAAAAGTCAGTTGATTGTTTCGAACGCTTTGATGAAGACGGGATAGATTTTGGAACAATGAATACATTACGGATAAGTTAAATTTTAATTATTATGCACAATGAAAACATTGAAGCTCAGGGACGTGATAACACATCCAGGGATTTCTATTTTCACCAGCAAAACACCCAATTTTTAAATTCTTAAAAATACTCTCTATTTACGATATATTTTTTGTAACCGAATGGTATGTGGATACACTTAAAGTAAAAATTCCAAAATAAAACCGACAGAAACTTTAAATTAAAACGGCCAACACGCGCCAAGTCGAAATGCTATCAATTCGACCGTTATGTATTTTTTTTATATATGTTCGCACGGGATTTCGGTTCTACTTCAGATATTTGCACAATTTTTTTTTGTTGGATCGGGGGTGTTTTACTTGGGAGCCATTTGAAAAAAAATATACGGTTATCCGGCATTTAACTATCCAGAATTCTCAATTAAGCGGATCGTTTGAAAAAAAAATATTGTCCCGGTTGCGAAAATTCTTTTTTTGTTGGATAGAGAAAAATCCACTTAGGCAAAATCTGCAAACAAATAATTGGTTATCCGGCTGTTATATATCCGGAAATGTCGATTAACTAGAGTTATATCCGGTTAATCGAGTAATCCGGCAGGAAATACTCTCTATTGACGAAATATTTTTGTAATCGAATGATATGCGGATACACTTAAAGTATTTTTTTAATATATAAAAAAGCATACAGGGGGAAGTTATTTAAAATTCCGCACGCAATGAGACCAACTGTTAAATTGCAGAAATCCCTTGAACCTAGCAGGGTTTAGTTGGACTCGTGATTTGCACTGAAAATAGTCAACTTTTACATTGAAAATATAACAATTTTTTACATTGAATATATTTGATTTTTGCACTGAAAGTAGTCAATTTTTACACTAATAATAATTAATTTTTACACTAATAATAATTAATTTTTACAATAATAATAATTAATTGTTGCACTGATAATAATTCATTTTTAAACTGATATTCTCTTTTTTTTGAACCCCTACTTCTTAAGATTCGTCACCTTTACAATAGAAATAAGTTTTTTAATTTCAAAAATGCCCCATATTAAAAGTTGTGTTAAGGCATCAAAGACAATTTTGAAAAGAGTCGTTACCCTTCCTTTTTTTAATTACCATTTAGCATATTATTTTTTTTATTTTACATTTATTTTTAATGTGTCTTTACATTAAACAAAATTCAGGAATAAAATGTTAATATGAATTAACCAAAATGCCGGGATATCTATCCCGTTATGGGATCTACAGTTTTCCCTGCAATGCATCCAAATTTTAAATTCAGAAAATATTCCATTTCACAATATTTTTCGTATAAAAGGGTTTTAGGTGCAAGTTTGAGGTCATTTATATCATAACTGATTAAAAAGTTAATTATATATACAAAAGAGTAAACGCAGAAAAAAGTATTTAAACTTCTGAATATTGAAAAAGAAAACGCATCACAAATGCTAAAATACTTGAGCATTTTTGGCCCCTTTCCCAGTAAAAGTAAATTAAGATTTTTTTTTTTTAGAACTAGAATAGTACGGAAAAGTTGCCTAATACATATATATATATAAGAATAAAAACGACATAAAAAAATTAAAAATTCGTTGACATCTTCCGGTTGCACATTGTACTGAAAGTTTACATAAATTGACGAAATTGAACAATTTTCGATTTTTTTTTCATAAAACTGTTATTGTAAACGACTGACTATAATTATTTGCTTAGAGAATAATTTTGTTACGGTAAAAACGTTGTAAGCATAACAAACTATTGCGTGTCGATTGCAGAATTTTAAGTAATATATTTTTTTAAAAATTACGAAAAATGTTTAATGCTCTATAAATTGTTAATTAACCGATTTTGCTTTTTTTCTTCTTATTATAGGAGACAACTTTTTGCACTATAGCGGTTCCAAAATAAAATATTAATTTTTTTCGACCCACCCTATTAAATAGGCCCTATAATAAGACCAATTATAACTCGAAAATTAACCAGAAAAATAAGAAATAACCAAAATGCCTCCATAAGAAGGCTTTACCAAAATACAAGAATCCAAGTAAAATAATTATTCCAAGGAAACCAGAGGGGAGAACTCCACATCTAGAACATTTTCAACTAGACATTAGCACCTCTCAATCAGAGATATTAGAAAACAATCAATATCCACTGAACGCTTCGAGTATTTAAGCCACAGTCTTCGATTCCAAAGTTTGCTGATAAACAGACCCGATTAGCGATAAGTAATTTGAAACAATGCAGGTCGCCATCATGGTTTTATATAGAGATCCATGTTCTTTTCTAATCAGAGGGCCTTGTTTCACATTTTGTCTTTTGTTTGTGATTGCTTGACGTTTGTAGTGCAATGCAATTATTTTTTCTTTTATCAGACGACAGATTATAACACCCTCCTCTGACATCTCAACTCCGATTGGCGATAAAAAATGTTCTGTCCGTGATGCAATTTTTTTGACAACATGTGATCCAAGGTTTTTTATTTGTGGTTAAGTTAACACCCTCCTTTACTTTCTCTTTAAAAAAATCAGATTTTTTCAGCCAGAAAAAGATCAGCCAGAAAAAAAAATCAAAAAATTTATGTATATGGTTACTATTTTTTTAAAAAAATTTAATGTAAATTCAGTGTGAAGTGTCATAAATTGTAATTTAAAAAATTCCGATTTTGGAATTAAAAAAATTGAGTAGTAACAGTCCTCATTGTAAGGTTTGGTACTAGAATAGTTTGTACTCGCGCCTGTTCCATCTTACGTCTTCGGTAGGCTCTCTAGATCTCTCCGCACTTATCATAAGTATAGAAATTTGGTTATCTGTTTGTTCGTCTTGAACTGCTCTATTTTTTCCGCAATTGAACTTTTGAATGTTTTTACTTCATATTGAAATTGGACAAATCGTCACTTTCTACTTTCCACACAGGTAGTTTTAACTATCAAATAGTCAAATAGAATTAAAGAACTCGTCAATTTAAGAACACACAAGAAACGATATGTCAATAAGAAATTAAATTACGGAGGCCATATTAAGCCCGAATTTGACTCGTCCCCCCCCCCCCTAATAATAACTGTCCCCTGTAGATGCAAATACCAGAGAGTTGTAATATTAAATAGAGAGCGCCTTCAATGCCAGACTCTCGTAAGGCCGCGGTGTCAACATTGAAAAGAAAAACCCAAATCACGTGTTTATAGCGCAGCCACATTTGGCGGTCAGGCATCTGCGGGAGTTTCAAATTTGGCGCACTTTCTTCTTTTTTGATGATAAGGAGTTCTGCCCGTATTCAACTTTTTAACATATATGTACGTATTTACTTATTTTCAAACAATATGCGCTAAATATTTCCTCTTCATTAACGAAACGAAAATATTTTATTTGTGTTCAATACTCGAAGAAGCGAAACTCTTTATATTTCTCAGGTTTTATTGTTCATATTTTCTTATTGAAGTATACAAAATAACTATTGAAAGAACTTCGCTTATGGTAAATTGTTTACATAAAAACGTAACGCAATTATTTCAAAACTACAAAATAAGAAAAATATCCTTAATATATCTGTTAAACTCCCTTAAATTGTGACACTCGTTCAAAAAAACGATATTTAAATACAAAATTAAACACAAAACCTTATTATAATACTTCGATCTCGTTTAGTTCTTAAAGTCGCCAAGGCCTGCCAAGTAATATTGGCGCATAGATGAATTGGCATTTCCACCTATCACGTGGTTTCAATGTTGGACACACGGAAATCAGCATTTTTATTCCTCTATTCTATGGCAAATACACGCAACTTTTTCAATCTAAAATACTTTTATTGTTTTTTCAACTAAGCGCGGGGTCCCTCTAAAAGCGCTGGGCCTTTTGCATTTGCACACACCTCGGTCCTAGATATAAAAAATAAAGAGTTAACTATTTAGATAATGTCAACTTAAAGTCTATTTTAACTTTTTAATTTGTTGCACTTAAACAATGCTTCTATTACGCAATTAATAGAACTATTAATTTACAAGCTACCCGATTCATTACTACGATAATTATTAATGACTTTAATAATTCATTACTACGAGCCTCTTAATTCTTCAATACTTAATTACGTAATTATCTTAATCATCGTTAAGTGATCGTTTCCTAAGGTCACTTTCATACATGACACTTTTCATTTATTTAAATGTGTCCGATAATGAATTTATAAAAGTTTAATTTTTAACCGACTGAAATGCGCGCCAACCAAATTCACCAAAGCCGGCCAAAAGCAGAAGAGAAAATGCGCGCCAACCAAATTCACCAAAGCCGGCCAAAAGCAGAAGAGATTATCAATTCGACTGTTATTTGTTTTTTTTTATGTATGTTCGCAAAAGATTTCTGTTCTAATTCAGATATTTGGAATTTTTTTTTTGTTGAATAAGGGATGTCTCGCTGGGGCACTTTTTGAAAAAAATATCCGGTTATCCGGCATTTAACTCCGGAATTATCAATTTACCGGACCGTTTGAAAAAAAAAATGTCCGTTTACTAAAATTCTTTTTTGTAAAATACAGAAACATCCATTTTGGCAAAAACCGCAAAAAATAATCAGTTATCCGGCTGTTATATATCCGGAAATATCGGTTAACCAGACTTCTTTTTAACAGTTTCACCAATTTAAAATTTTTTTCATTGTTTAATAGAGGTTAGGTTGTGTAACAATGACATTTCGCACACGCGTGAAACCGCGGGTAACAGCTAGTTTTAAAATAAAAATGGGAATTAAATTTTTCAAAATATACGACAAAACATTGAAAATGGGTTAAAATAAAAGACAGTTTTGAAATACATAGCTAAACACAAACAAAAACATTTTATTATTATTATTTATTTTTTCAAAATTGTAATAAATAAATACTAAAGATAGTGAAAATTATGACAATTTTAATAGTAGGAATATTTAAAATATTTTTTTCGGATATCTATATGTTGTGGACTTTGTAGCTGTTTTGAGATATTAGGATTTTTGCTTAGACCAACACCTAGAAAACTGTGTTAATCTCAATATGTAAGTGTAATTTCTTAACCATACTCGTTATTGACTTAATTATTTTTACTAACAACATTTTACTTTAGAGCACTATGCAGGCACATTAAATAATTTAAATAAAAATATGCATTTAATGTGTTTTTCCACCAAACCGACGACATAAATATATATTTACAAATAATTTCAGATTATTTTAAATTGTATTTTTTCTAGTTACTTAAATAAAACATTGAAACAACACATTAACATTAGAAAGTCATTCCAAGTGTCATTTTGCTACTAAAATGCAGTCACAACTCGAACATTGGAGGTAAATTAATTTATCGATCAATAAGACCTAGAGAATATTCCTGATCTAAGGTTTCCTGTTAACGAGTTTCGAATTTAATTACAGGAGAACGGACAGCAATTATTGCCAAAGCTACAAAGTCAATTTCTAACAATTTCAACGGCCGCGCTGTCATTATTCAAGATTTGTTAGGCTTCTGGTATCACGAAATATGATCTCATTTTATGCAAAGTAGTACCTCCCACCCCCTTCTTCCGCCTCCTACACTTCATTGTGTGGTGGTCCCTTCAAATGCCCATACTTTCTCTCAGGCTCCAGCAATTGCTTTTGATTAACGTGGACACGACGTAGGATTCGTGACGCCCAATGATTTCGGGCATCTGTTCCACTGAACTCTAACTGTAACTGCTGAAAGGCTCAAACCTTGTTTCCTCTACGGGCGCGTTGAAACCAATTAAAAGCTGCCATACTGTGCCCCAAAATTTTTTTTAAGTGATTTAGTGGTATTTTTTATTACCAAAGCATTGTAAAAGTATTAAATGTATATAAATATTTTATTTTCTTCTCATAAAATTAATTTTTATATTGCCAAACATAGTTTTTGCTCTTGCTTTTTAACTACTTCTACTTTGACTTGCAAATGACTTCCTATTTTAATAGCAGATTACATTTAAAATGGGTTTAAAAAGAAAATAAAAAATATATGTCGGCGTATTTTAACATGAAAAATATACGAAATATTGCGGTATCAAGAAAAGTGGGACACATCATGGCGGCCTCTATATCGGCTTCAAGTCAACAAAATGTCTTGCCCTATTCAGATGAGTTACACTTAGAGATCAGTGATCTGTTCCCATTTGTAGAATATAAATATACGGCTAGCTGCGAACTGGCAACTATCGGATATGCAACTATCGGACAAAATTCCGATACCGCGCTAACAACTTTGGCAATTTTGTATGGATTGTCTTTTTGATTTGGTTTAATTAACGTCGCACTTGAGCTGCACAGTGGGCTATTGGCGACGGTTCGGGGACTATCTAAAAAAGAAAGGCCCAGGAATGATGCCTCGTATTCTTGAACCATGATCAGATGACGAGGACAACACCTGAGCTGGCACCCGACGCAACATCAATAAGCGTCAGGACTTTGGTTTGGTTTGGTTAACATCGCGCTAGAGCTGCACAGTGGGCTATTGGCGACGGTTCGGGGCCTATCTCCAAGAAAAGACTCGGGAACAATGCCTCGTATTTTTGAACCATGGTCAGATGACGAGGTTTGGTTTGGTTTTTGTTAATTAACGTCGCACTAGAGCTGCACAGTGGGCTATTGGCAACGGTTCGGGGTCAATCTCGAAGGAAAGACACGGGAACACATACACATTCACACACACATTCATAAATGCACCTCGTTATTTTAGAACCATGGTCAGATGACGATTAAACACCTGAACTGGCACCCAACGCCTTCAATAGACGTCGGGACTTTGGATTCCTATCAAATTTATCGTGCACCAGTCCCGTATACACGCCGATAATTTTGTGTGGATGTTCTGGACGACTTTACTAGTATTTTGCAGCGAAGCTGGCAACCCTCCGATTCACAAGATCACTACTTTTTTTACTTTTCTTTGTCAAGTTCATCGCACAGGATCGAATTAGGAATCCTCCGATTCCCAGCTGACGCCTTTATCCACTGGGCGACGGATGCCTCAGAAAGTCTTCCAGAACATCCAACAAATTATACAGGCGAATATATGAGACTGGTGCACAATAAATCTGATGGGGGTCCAATGTCCTGACGCCTATTGAGGTGGCGCAGGGTGCCAGCTCAGGGGTTGTTCTCGTCATCTGACCATGGTTCAAAAATACGATTCCCGGGTCTTTCTTTTGAGATAGGCGGAGCCCCAGTTGCCCAGTGGATAAGGTGTTCATCTACTAATAAGAGGATTGTTGGATCGTATCCGTGCGATGGACTTGACAAATAAAAGTAAAAAAGTAGTGATCTTTCGGTCCGAGGGTTGCCAGCTTCGCTACAAAAATACTAGAAAGTCGTCCATAACATCCAACAATCTGATCGGGGTCCAATGTCCTGAAGCCTATTGAGGTTGCGTCGGGTGCCAGATCAGGTGTTGTCTTCGTCATCTGACCATGGTTCAAAAATACGAGGCATCGTTCCCTAGTCTTTCCTTCGAGATAGGCTCCAAACAATCGCCAATAGCCCATTGTACAGCTCTATTGCGACGTTAATTAAACAAACCAAACCTTCGAGACAGGCCCTGAACCGTCGCCAATAGCCCACTGGGCAGCTCTAGTGCAACGTCAATTAATCAAACAAAACCGTACGCCTATCCGAGCCGTCGGCCACCACAGGTCTTGTATCAATAATAAGAAATTGTGACATCAACTTCAAGTATCCTTGACGTTTATTTTCTCCCGCATATACTAAAACAATTTACACTTGCTCGTTTGTAATTATTATTATCAGCACACAATTTCATCTCGCTTTTTAAAGTCGCCCCCGCATGTTTGCTTTTCCCAAACATTATACAACACTTAACAAGAGACTATAATACATTGCGTTTTATCAGCACGACTAGGTAAAGAACCACTTCTTCGTATCGGGCAAGCTCCATTGTTCCGGGATCTTGCTCTCGTTGTTGCTGAAGAGCAAGCCATGCACGGTGCGAGATAACACAGGGGCGAGTGATTGTGTTTCAAGATGACATTTCAAAAAGAAACGAATGCTCTGCGATAACAGGTGGTTTTCTTTTTTGCAGCGATGAGAGACATGGCCATTTGAAAGGGTGGGTAATGCACTTTTGATTGTAATAAACACATCGCTACGGTAGGGAGGGAGAGAGAGATTTTAAGTTTGTGAAATCGCTTGGAGAGCTGATTTTATTTTCGTTTTATTAACCATTTTTTAAGCACACGATCAGAAGGATTTTAGGGGAAACGCCATTTAAACAAATCATATAAAAATGAATTGGTCGCCAACGTAAAACATCCCCGATGTGTAGTACCCTCTATGTATGTGAATTCACTAATAAGAATGCAGGTAATAAAAAACAAAGTTATTTAAAACGAATAAAAACAATTTCAACCATAAAACCAGCTCGCTTGGGAACGCAACACTGATCTCTACCTGTAACTTCTGGATACGGCACGACATTTTGTTGACTTGAAGCCGATGTGGAGGCAGCCATGATGTGCGCCACTTTCTTTGCTACCGCAATATTTCGTATATTTTTTTTTTCATGTTAAAATAAGCCGACGAATAAGCTTTTGGCTGAGTTTTTTTCTATTTTCTTTTTAAACTCATTTTAAATGCAATCCGCTATTAAAATAGAAAGTCATTTGCAAGTCAAAGTCGAAGTAGATAAAAAGCAAGAGCAAAAACTATTTGTTGGGTAATATAAAAATTAATTCTATAAGAAGAAAATATAATATTTATATACATTTAATATTTCTACAATGCTATGGTGACAAAAAACATAACTAAATCCCTTAAAAAATATATTGGGGCACAGCATGGCTGCTTTCAATTGGCTTCAATCGGCGCTCAAGGGTTGTCCTCGTCATCTGAACATCTTTCAAAAATACGAGGCATCGTTCCATGGTCTTTCCCTCGAGATAGGCCCTAACCATCGCCAATAGCCAAATGTGCAGTTCCAGTGCGACGTAAAAAACCAAACTAAACCGTGAAATTTGCAAAACATATATAACAGTGTTCACTCTAGACGTCTTTTGAAGGGCGGTCCAAACTGCCCGCCCTGTTTTCATCTTGATAACGCCCTCATATCCCTTCTTAAAAAATGCCGCCCCTCTTGCCCTTTTCAGTCAAGCACAAGCGGCCTTGCTTCCCTAGCTGTCATTAAAAAATGCATCGATTTAAAAAAAAATTGTGTAATTTGGAATTAAGTGAATTAGGACAGTAGAAAAACAAATTCCTTTTTAACTACGCGTGTTGTGCAATCGTGATGATTCCGCGGTAATTTCGAGCATGAGGTATTCCACGAATCCTATTGATTGCCTGTACCCACATATGAAATGCTATGTTTTTTTTTTTTTAAGAGAAGATGGTTTAGGGCAAGGTTACAATATTAGGCATTTTATCATATAACCAAATTTTAGATTCAAGTAGCCTTTTCATCAGTTGTGTAAGGGATATGATTAGGATTACTTACATATTTATTTTTTAACGAAAACATCCCTTTTTAAATGTCAAATTTTGGATTTTAAGTATCTTCATATATTTTGTACGGGTCTTTCCTTCAAACTAAATTCCGAACCGTCACCAATAGCCCAATATGCAGCTTTGGCACAATATCAATCAATAAATTGGAACTCTTTTATGTTTGGTCACGGGTCCGATGAAACAACTTTTTTTTTTAAAGTGCCTTTTAAAAAATGGGGTGCCCTTTTACTGCCAACTGCGCCCTGCCCCTTTTTATTTCTAGAGTGAACACTGGATATAATGTTTGAATGGATCACACTAAAAGCGATAACATGATGTTACTATCCAAAAACTTCATGAAGCAGGTTTTAATGACGTTTTACAATACGATTCCTTGAAGAACATAATGCGTACTCGAATTCACTTTTGGTTATATGAGATTACCTTTCTAATTATTAAAAGTATTTAGTAATTGCCATCAGTCACAATTCTGAAAGTATTCCTCAGTTTAAATTCGAACTCGGATGTCTCTGAAACTTGAGGAGATTTTTTTTTTAATATATAAACGCTTTCCCATTGCGAAAACTTTAGAAATTAAATAATTTATTTATTTTAATAGATTCATGATTTAAAAAAAAAATATTTTAAGAACTATTAAAAAAAATAGCAATTTCGTAAAAAAAAATGGTTTGGAGATTTAAGCGCTAAAATTAAACTTGAAGGAATATTAAGAAATATTTATAATAAATAAGTTGTTATTAAAAGTTCTAAAAGTAGCCTATAAAGATTTTTTCAAATTAATTAGTCATTTCAGCTGTATATATAAATAACTATATCTCAATTATTATTTATTAATTTTTTTACATTCATTTAAAAAGAAAAACAAGCACATGCTCATAGAGAATAATATGCGTCCGGTTATTAACCCTTTGCACTCCAAGAACACTTTGCGATTTGTGTTCTTTCTATGGAACAGTTATTCCTCTTTACGTTCTTTTCCACAGATTTTTTTTTATACTCATAAAGGGAAAAAATCCTAATCTGTTTTGCATTTGCAAGAGAACAAGTTGAAAAAAAGATTGATGTTCTAAACACAACATCATGGCTGTTCTCGTTTATTTTAAAGAACAGGGAAACACAAGAACTAGTCGTTATGTTGGCGTCTGAGAGGCGACATCGGAGTGCAAAGGATTAAGGGATGCAGTTTTACTAGAGAAGAAGTAATTTAAAAGTAGTAGTAAACAAATTATGATTTTTTTTCCTTCTATAAGCATAAATAATACGAAAAAAGAACAGAAAGAGGAATAACTGCCGTTCCGTAGAAAGAACGCAAATGGTCAAGATGTACTTCGAGTTCGAAGGATTGAATTCTAAAACGATACAATACGTTTTTTGAACGAAAACTTCAATTTACTGAATTTCAATTTGTATTGGGATAGTAAAGTTATCTGTTTTTCTGCTTGTTATCATTATTGTGGATAAAACAAATTTTCGAATTTCACTCCCTATTTCACAAAATGTAGGAAATTAAATTTAAAGGAGTTAAAGATAAAGGAGTTCAGCTACTAATCAGAGGATTGGTGGTTCGAATCCGTGCGATGGACTTGACAAAGAAAAGTAAAAAAGTAGTGATCTTGCGATCGGAGGGTTGCCAGCTTCGCTACAAAAATACTAGAAAGTCGTCCAGAACTTCCAACAAATTATACTGGCGTGTATACGGGACTGGGGCACGATACATCTGATCGGGGTCCAATGTCCTGACGCCTATTGAGGTTGCGTTGGGTGCCAGCTCAGGTGTTGTCCTCGTCATCTGACCATGGTTCTAAAATAACGAGGTGTATGTATGAATGTGTGTGTGAATGTGTTCCCTGGTCTTTCCTTCGAGATTGACCCCGAACCGTCGCCAATAGCCCACTGTGCAGCTCTCGTGCGACGTTAATTAACCAAACCAAACCAACCTCCTCGCATGTACCAATGCAGAAGATGCCAACCTAAAAGCGCTCAACGGATAACATGAACTCACAATTAACAATGGCCAAAGATAAGAGAACAGATACCGAGGTTTTGTCAAAACCACCTCCTAGAAATATCTAACTAAATATGCAAACCACGCAATGTTAAGCATTTCATTGCCTTTCTCGTGATTGTGCAGCTGATAACCCCGTTATGTTGGCTGTCACGGTTATTTTTGTTGCGATATCGCTTTGAAATATAACGTAATAGCTGTTAAAAAAACAATTAGCTATCAATTTGCATCTACGGATAACGAAGGGGAATTTATGTGATTCGTTATCTTTTAGTTTGTGATTATTATTACTAGTGTTGATAACTTAAGAGATATTGTCTTTTATTATAAAGCATTATTTTATTATATGCTAGTAGTATTTTAAAACTATCTAAACTTGACGAATTAACCGCCTCTTGAAGTATACTATTCCATTTATCTACTATACCCGGGGACAAACTAAGTTGAACCTGAAGCGAAGGCTATGGATATGTATAAATATTCAATTGCTTTAGGCTCAACTTAGGTTGTCCCCGAATATACTCTATTATACAAATAATGCTTTCTGTATTCCGAGTTTGTTTATTATTTGAATAATAGAGTATACTTGGGGACAAACTAAGTTGAACCTGAAGCGGAGGTTATGATATGTATAAATATTTAATTGCTTTAGGCTCAACTTAGGTTGTCCCCGAATATACTCTATTATACAAATAATGCTTTCTGTATTCCGAGTTTGTTTATTATTTGAATAATAGAGTATACTTGGGGACAACCTAAGTTGAACCTGAAGCGAAGGCTATGGATATGTATAAATATTCAATTGCTTTAGGCTCAACTTAGGTTGTCCCCGAATATACTCTATTATACAAATAATGCTTTCTGTATTCCGAGTTTGTTTATTATTTGAATAATAGAGTATACTTGGGGACAACCTAAGTTGAACCTGAAGCGAAGGCTATGGATATGTATAAATATTCAATTGCTTTAGGCTCAACTTAGGTTGTCCCCGAATATACTCTATTATACAAATAATGCTTTCTGTATTCCGAGTTTGTTTATTATTTGAATAATAGAGTATACTTGGGGACAACCTAAGTTGAACCTGAAGCGGAGGTTATGATATGTATAAATATTTAATTGCTTTAGGCTCAACTTAGGTTGTCCCCGAATATACTCTATTATACAAATAATGCTTTCTGTATTCCGAGTTTGTTTATTATTTGAATAATAGAGTATACTTGGGGACAACCTAAGTTGAACCTGAAGCGAAGGCTATGGATATGTATAAATATTCAATTGCTTTAGGCTCAACTTAGGTTGTCCCCGAATATACTCTATTATACAAATAATGCTTTCTGTATTCCGAGTTTGTTTATTATTTGAATAATAGAGTATACTTGGGGACAAACTAAGTTGAACCTGAAGCGGAGGTTATGATATGTATAAATATTTAATTGCTTTAGGCTCAACTTAGGTTGTCCCCGAATATACTCTATTATACAAATAATGCTTTCTGTATTCCGAGTTTGTTTATTATTTGAATAATAGAGTATACTTGGGGACAACCTAAGTTGAACCTGAAGCGAAGGCTATGGATATGTATAAATATTCAATTGCTTTAGGCTCAACTTAGGTTGTCCCCGAATAT
The DNA here is from genome assembly GCA_963932185.1 of Troglohyphantes excavatus. Lineage (NCBI taxonomy): Eukaryota > Metazoa > Arthropoda > Arachnida > Araneae > Linyphiidae > Troglohyphantes > Troglohyphantes excavatus. The sequence continues at coordinate 6,910,267 of OZ010668.1, forward strand.
ACTCTATTATACAAATAATGCTTTCTGTATTCCGAGTTTGTTTATTATTTGAATAATAGAGTATACTTGGGGACAACCTAAGTTGAACCTGAAGCGAAGGCTATGGATATGTATAAATATTCAATTGCTTTAGGCTCAACTTAGGTTGTCCCCGAATATACTCTATTATACAAATAATGCTTTCTGTATTCCGAGTTTGTTTATTATTTGAATAATAGAGTATACTTGGGGACAACCTAAGTTGAACCTGAAGCGAAGGCTATGGATATGTATAAATATTCAATTGCTTTAGGCTCAACTTAGGTTGTCCCCGAATATACTCTATTATACAAATAATGCTTTCTGTATTCCGAGTTTGTTTATTATTTGAATAATAGAGTATACTTGGGGACAACCTAAGTTGAACCTGAAGCGAAGGCTATGGATATGTATAAATATTCAATTGCTTTAGGCTCAACTTAGGTTGTCCCCGAATATACTCTATTATACAAATAATGCTTTCTGTATTCCGAGTTTGTTTATTATTTGAATAATAGAGTATATTTGGGGACAACCTAAGTTGAACCTGAAGCGAAGGCTATGGATATGTATAAATATTCAATTGCTTTAGGCTCAACTTAGGTTGTCCCCGAATATACTCTATTATACAAATAATGCTTTCTGTATTCCGAGTTTGTTTATTATTTGAATAATAGAGTATACTTGGGGACAAACTAAGTTGAACCTGAAGCGGAGGTTATGATATGTATAAATATTTAATTGCTTTAGGCTCAACTTAGGTTGTCCCCGAATATACTCTATTATACAAATAATGCTTTCTGTATTCCGAGTTTGTTTATTATTTGAATAATAGAGTATACTTGGGGACAACCTAAGTTGAACCTGAAGCGAAGGCTATGGATATGTATAAATATTCAATTGCTTTAGGCTCAACTTAGGTTGTCCCCGAATATACTCTATTATACAAATAATGCTTTCTGTATTCCGAGTTTGTTTATTATTTGAATAATAGAGTATACTTGGGGACAACCTAAGTTGAACCTGAAGCGAAGGCTATGGATATGTATAAATATTCAATTGCTTTAGGCTCAACTTAGGTTGTCCCCGAATATACTCTATTATACAAATAATGCTTTCTGTATTCCGAGTTTGTTTATTATTTGAATAATAGAGTATACTTGGGGACAACCTAAGTTGAACCTGAAGCGAAGGCTATGGATATGTATAAATATTCAATTGCTTTAGGCTCAACTTAGGTTGTCCCCGAATATACTCTATTATACAAATAATGCTTTCTGTATTCCGAGTTTGTTTATTATTTGAATAATAGAGTATACTTGGGGACAACCTAAGTTGAACCTGAAGCGAAGGCTATGGATATGTATAAATATTCAATTGCTTTAGGCTCAACTTAGGTTGTCCCCGAATATACTCTATTATACAAATAATGCTTTCTGTATTCCGAGTTTGTTTATTATTTGAATAATAGAGTATACTTGGGGACAACCTAAGTTGAACCTGAAGCGAAGGCTATGGATATGTATAAATATTCAATTGCTTTAGGCTCAACTTAGGTTGTCCCCGAATATACTCTATTATACAAATAATGCTTTCTGTATTCCGAGTTTGTTTATTATTTGAATAATAGAGTATACTTGGGGACAACCTAAGTTGAACCTGAAGCGAAGGCTATGGATATGTATAAATATTCAATTGCTTTAGGCTCAACTTAGGTTGTCCCCGAATATACTCTATTATACAAATAATGCTTTCTGTATTCCGAGTTTGTTTATTATTTGAATAATAGAGTATACTTGGGGACAACCTAAGTTGAACCTGAAGCGAAGGCTATGGATATGTATAAATATTCAATTGCTTTAGGCTCAACTTAGGTTGTCCCCGAATATACTCTATTATACAAATAATGCTTTCTGTATTCCGAGTTTGTTTATTATTTGAATAATAGAGTATACTTGGGGACAACCTAAGTTGAACCTGAAGCGAAGGCTATGGATATGTATAAATATTCAATTGCTTTAGGCTCAACTTAGGTTGTCCCCGAATATACTCTATTATACAAATAATGCTTTCTGTATTCCGAGTTTGTTTATTATTTGAATAATAGAGTATACTTGGGGACAACCTAAGTTGAACCTGAAGCGAAGGCTATGGATATGTATAAATATTCAATTGCTTTAGGCTCAACTTAGGTTGTCCCCGAATATACTCTATTATACAAATAATGCTTTCTGTATTCCGAGTTTGTTTATTATTTGAATAATAGAGTATACTTGGGGACAACCTAAGTTGAACCTGAAGCGAAGGCTATGGATATGTATAAATATTCAATTGCTTTAGGCTCAACTTAGGTTGTCCCCGAATATACTCTATTATACAAATAATGCTTTCTGTATTCCGAGTTTGTTTATTATTTGAATAATAGAGTATACTTGGGGACAACCTAAGTTGAACCTGAAGCGAAGGCTATGGATATGTATAAATATTCAATTGCTTTAGGCTCAACTTAGGTTGTCCCCGAATATACTCTATTATACAAATAATGCTTTCTGTATTCCGAGTTTGTTTATTATTTGAATAATAGAGTATACTTGGGGACAACCTAAGTTGAACCTGAAGCGAAGGCTATGGATATGTATAAATATTCAATTGCTTTAGGCTCAACTTAGGTTGTCCCCGAATATACTCTATTATACAAATAATGCTTTCTGTATTCCGAGTTTGTTTATTATTTGAATAATAGAGTATACTTGGGGACAACCTAAGTTGAACCTGAAGCGAAGGCTATGGATATGTATAAATATTCAATTGCTTTAGGCTCAACTTAGGTTGTCCCCGAATATACTCTATTATACAAATAATGCTTTCTGTATTCCGAGTTTGTTTATTATTTGAATAATAGAGTATACTTGGGGACAACCTAAGTTGAACCTGAAGCGAAGGCTATGGATATGTATAAATATTCAATTGCTTTAGGCTCAACTTAGGTTGTCCCCGAATATACTCTATTATACAAATAATGCTTTCTGTATTCCGAGTTTGTTTATTATTTGAATAATAGAGTATACTTGGGGACAACCTAAGTTGAACCTGAAGCGAAGGCTATGGATATGTATAAATATTCAATTGCTTTAGGCTCAACTTAGGTTGTCCCCGAATATACTCTATTATACAAATAATGCTTTCTGTATTCCGAGTTTGTTTATTATTTGAATAATAGAGTATACTTGGGGACAACCTAAGTTGAACCTGAAGCGAAGGCTATGGATATGTATAAATATTCAATTGCTTTAGGCTCAACTTAGGTTGTCCCCGAATATACTCTATTATACAAATAATGCTTTCTGTATTCCGAGTTTGTTTATTATTTGAATAATAGAGTATACTTGGGGACAACCTAAGTTGAACCTGAAGCGAAGGCTATGGATATGTATAAATATTCAATTGCTTTAGGCTCAACTTAGGTTGTCCCCGAATATACTCTATTATACAAATAATGCTTTCTGTATTCCGAGTTTGTTTATTATTTGAATAATAGAGTATACTTGGGGACAACCTAAGTTGAACCTGAAGCGAAGGCTATGGATATGTATAAATATTCAATTGCTTTAGGCTCAACTTAGGTTGTCCCCGAATATACTCTATTATACAAATAATGCTTTCTGTATTCCGAGTTTGTTTATTATTTGAATAATAGAGTATACTTGGGGACAACCTAAGTTGAACCTGAAGCGAAGGCTATGGATATGTATAAATATTCAATTGCTTTAGGCTCAACTTAGGTTGTCCCCGAATATACTCTATTATACAAATAATGCTTTCTGTATTCCGAGTTTGTTTATTATTTGAATAATAGAGTATACTTGGGGACAACCTAAGTTGAACCTGAAGCGAAGGCTATGGATATGTATAAATATTCAATTGCTTTAGGCTCAACTTAGGTTGTCCCCGAATATACTCTATTATACAAATAATGCTTTCTGTATTCCGAGTTTGTTTATTATTTGAATAATAGAGTATACTTGGGGACAACCTAAGTTGAACCTGAAGCGAAGGCTATGGATATGTATAAATATTCAATTGCTTTAGGCTCAACTTAGGTTGTCCCCGAATATACTCTATTATACAAATAATGCTTTCTGTATTCCGAGTTTGTTTATTATTTGAATAATAGAGTATACTTGGGGACAACCTAAGTTGAACCTGAAGCGAAGGCTATGGATATGTATAAATATTCAATTGCTTTAGGCTCAACTTAGGTTGTCCCCGAATATACTCTATTATACAAATAATGCTTTCTGTATTCCGAGTTTGTTTATTATTTGAATAATAGAGTATACTTGGGGACAACCTAAGTTGAACCTGAAGCGAAGGCTATGGATATGTATAAATATTCAATTGCTTTAGGCTCAACTTAGGTTGTCCCCGAATATACTCTATTATACAAATAATGCTTTCTGTATTCCGAGTTTGTTTATTATTTGAATAATAGAGTATACTTGGGGACAAACTAAGTTAAACCTGAAGCGGAGGTTATGATATGTATAAATATTTAATTGCTTTAGGCGCAACTTAGGTTTCCCCGAATATACTCTATTATGCACATAATGCTTTCTGTATTCTCGATAACATTGTGATATGTACAACTTGTACCCATTTTCTCAATTATTTCTTGTTGATGTCCTTCAGTAATCCTAAAGCATTTTGTTATAGGGAAAAAGTCACATATGCATTAATAATTGTGGTACATAAACAAAATACTGCAGTATATTTATACAAATACCAATAATGTCGATCAACTAACTATCCGAGCCCAACAAGGTTGGTTCCGTTTAAAGCATCCCAACAAACCTCCAATGTCGATTCAATTGTCTTTTAAAACTAACAACTCCTCAGGAATTTAACCACCTATTGAGGCAAACTATTCCATTTATTAAATTGTATGCCTTCAACATTCTCTTATTTGATAAATTTAATTAGTTGATTAAGGTCACCTTTCAGACTTCCTTTTCTCGAGTGTATAGTCTGGCTCCGATTAATTGGAGGATGGTTAACGCCCTTTTAAGCTTGTTCCAACGAATCAACGAACGAGTTTCGACGAACTGACCAATGGGCTTATCTGAAACCTGTAAACACTGTGACGTCACAGCGTTCATTTAAGCCTAATTATATACATGTTTAAATATCTAAGTCTATTGCTATAGTTCGTTCTGGAAGCACCCTAAACTAATTTCGATTAACACAACATCCAATGGCTTTTCACAAAAACCTTAATTATTCAAAACGGACACGCTTAGTCAGTTTTCTGCAAGTCCACGATATTGAAGAGATTTATTTTTAAAAGTGATAAATATTCTACCACACAAAATTAAGTCCACGATATTGAAGAGATTTATTTTTAAAAGTGATAAATATTCTACCACACAAAATTAAAACGTGTGTGTTTGGAAACAGTAATTTATATAAGGTACAGTTAAAATTGATAAATGAAAATCGATATTTAAAGTAGATTTCTCTCCCTGGTCATCAATTGTATCTAATGGTAAGCAAAACGATGCAAATTAGTAACGTTTTAGTACTAATTTAACACGTTGCGGTTTTAAAGTTATTGAATGTTTTTCTCTTACTTTTTATCTAATACCCTTATGCAAACTAAATTAATAAAAAAGTTCTTGCAAAAATGTATAATATATGTTGACATTTATTTATACAAGTTTTACGATCCACGGTTAGAAAGTGTTTTACATTAATATGTATGTGTGTTAAAAGTGAAACGCAAGAGCTATAGGGGTTAACGTTAAAATCAAACTTTCCGAAACAGGATTATCTTCACTCGATGTTGATTATTCAGAAATTTCTCAAAAAAAATGGCTGAAACGATTTGCTTCCAATTGCAATGGCCGTGTGATTTTAAATGCTTTTACTATTCCCTAGATGAGATCAGTGGTTCTCCGTTGTTGTTGTCAAATTTAAAATAGTTGTTCAGAAGATGGTTTTCCCCATTATTTGATGTCGATTGCTTCAATGGAAACTGAATTATTACAAATCAATTGCCTTACTTTACATTCTTCTGGCACGCCTTTTTAAATTTTTTTATGTTTATAATTTCTTTAAGTCGCCTTGGTATTGTAACGGATAAGGCTCTGGACTGCGGTGCCTGACGATATACGTTCGATTACAGGTAAGTCCTGATTGTAATAGTTGATAGTTATAGAAAGTAGTTTATGAAGACAGCCTATGTAGGCAAGTATGCTCTTTTTATTCATTTTTATTCATTGTAGTACTCGTTTTGAGTATATGCCTCTTTCAAATTTGAAACTTTTTTATTCGAAACCATTATAAGCATCGAATGTACTCAATAATGAATACAATTTATTTATTTTGAGTACATATTTCTAACAGTGTAACATATCAATAACTCAAAAAATATTTTTATTGAATACTTTTTTAATATTAGACACAAGTTAAAAAATACTTATAAAATAAAATGTATATATACAATTAAATTCAACAACTGTGCATAGGATATTAATATACATTACAATTGCTGACAAATGAAGTTCCTAACGTTGGATGATGACTCAGACTGACTCACAATTTATCGATTGAAATTTTAAAGAAATTATTTAAATACATACCAAACAAATTTAATTTTTCGTTATTTATTTACAATATATATTTTCTACTCAAAATAAATCAAAGCAACCAACTTTTGATCGATTCTAACATAGCTTAAAACAATAGCTTTTATGACTCATAGTACCACTTGCAATGTAAATATCGAACCATACAAAAAAATAAGTTCAAATATTTTTTTTTATGTAATTTATAAAATTAGGGCAAATTTTATAATCAAATATAATAAAACCATAAATAATTAATATTCATGCATATAACAACTTTTGATACAATAAACAGTCGAATAAATGAGAATGACGCACAACGATGAATGACTCATAAACGCATTACTTATGAGTGACTCATAAACAATCACTTATGAATGACTCATAAACACATCACTTATTATATCTTACAAGTTTTTCTCAAAAAATCTCCTACATAAAAAAGTAATTTTTTTAATAAAATTGAAAACCTAAAATAAATTAAAGAATGTGAATAAAAATTGCACTAATGTAAACCCTTATTCATGTATATTGCAGTCAAAGAACGCAACATTTAAATGACTCATGGTGATTCATAATGCGACGACCAAACACGCTACAGTATTAAGTAAATTTAAAAAGTATTTTCATAGGAAACCATCAGTTGCAATCAAAGACTTATTGTTTTAGAAACAATTAAAAAATATTTTAAAAGGAGGTAAATATATTTAATACTGGGTAATATATAAATCTGCGTGGAGATGAACACTAAAGTTTCAACTGCGTTCTATGTTCCAGAACTCAACCCATCATTTTGAAAACATTGATAAGCATAACTGAAATTCAACAATTACATCAATTCATTGATATAACTTATTAATTCGCACTTCTTATTTGAAAGTTAAAGAATAGTTTCTTAACAATCGTAAAGAAAAGTTTTAAATATTTAAAGTGAATTTAATGATTCTATTACTCCAAAATAAAATTGAAACAGAATGTGGTTCATAAAAACTTGTTTTGTTTTTGTATGACATAAAAATTTATAACAAATAATTGAGTTCAGAAATCTCCAATTTAAATGGTTTTAAAAAGTTATTAAAAAGGATTTGAGGACTCGGGAGATTTTCTAAGAAGCTCAAAGAGTTTGTAAGGGCGCCGGGAAGGCAAAAACATTTTTCGCAAGTTTCCAAAACAAATAAATGGAGTTTTATATTGCAGTATAAATATTGATAATTTATATTTTTATTAAAGTGTGTCTTATGTTACTCATTTAACTTAAGAAAAAATTGGTAACTTCAATAATATTAAATTCAAAACTATTTTTTTTACAAATAAACTATATTTTATTTTTTACAAATAAACTATTTTTTATTTTTTACAAATAGACTATTTTTTTTATTTTTTACAAATAAACAATTTTTTATATTTTTACAAATAAACTTTTTTATTTTTTTATAAATAAACTTTTTTTATTTTTTACAAATAAACTATATTTTTTATTTTTTACAAATAAACTTTTTTTTTATCTTTTACAAATAAACCATTTTTTTATTTTTTACAAATAAATTATTTTCTTATTTTTTACAAATACTTTTTTTTGTTTACAAATATTTTTTTTTTTTACAAATAATTTTTTTTTGTTTACAAATAAACTATTTTTTAAAATAAATAGAATAACTGAATTTTAACAAAATCAAGTCGTTCTAAACACCCTTGAATGATTTTATACCCAGTTACTGTCACATGCAGTGTTTTTTTGCTAAAGAAAAAACATCGCAACACAATTTTATTTTCACATTTTTCTTTATCGTTATGTACATGTATAACTTGCTGATATTAATAAAACGACATTCGCACGACATATTAGGAAAGTCCAGAAATACACTCATTTTCAGTCACATGAGACGGTGATTTTAATACTACGAAGATGAAAGGCTGCATCATCCGATGACGTCATAAGGAGGTAAGTTTGTTGTTGCTAAGTACAATCGTATTTCTTTACAATACATATTTCATATACTAAAAAAACAGTGAAGGGAGTTTCATATAAAATGGATAATTTAAAAATTATATTAAGGTGAATCAACTAATATGTTACCTCACTGACGCCCAAGGCCGTATATATACGTCCTAAGATAACCGGTTTTTCGAGCAATGCACCCAATTTTTTAATTTATAAAAGTATGTAATTTTTTAATTCATAAAAGTATGTAATTTTTTAATTAATAAAAGACAATGTTTTTCAAACCTAATGATTCGAGATACAACTTACCTCTAAAATATTTATTGAGTTTTTTTTTAATATATAAATTTTATAATAGGTATTTATTATAGTTTATGGAAAATGGTCTTTGACAAAAAAAAGGGGGGGGGGGTTGTATCACGGACTTATTGTCTGCTTATAATTCGCAAACCACGTCATTCCAAACAACGGGTTTATCAGTCCTAGCGAAAGCTGCTGGGCGACGAAATTCAAGCTGTTCACTTCTAAATGTAGAATTGTTTACAAACAAGAAAGGATCGGAATACCTCGTCGCTAAGAAACTTTCGATACGGCTGCTGAATCGGTGGTTTGTAGTTACGTGGAATTACACGAAAATTTATTTAGAAAACTTACTTAAAATACCAATTAAGTTTACAATTGCAAATATTTATTAAGTGTTGGTTTGTTTTAATCCTTTCCGATCGAGGGACATTTGTTATTTACGTTATTTTTATGGAACAGTTATTTCCCGTTCCTGTTCTTTTCCCCAATCAATGATACCCAAATGATGAAATATTTCATAGAGTTAGATAATGGAGTTATATAAAGAACAAGCTAACGAAAGAACGACGATTTTGATGTTCAATAACATGTAGTTCTCGTTCAATCTGAAGAACAGGTAACAAAAGAACAAGTCGTTATTTTTGGGACTATGAGTCACACCTTGATCGCAAAGGGCTAAAAATTAATTACTCATTTTCTTTTCTTTACAAAAAAGCTTAAATCTATCAACAATCAACTTACCCTCCGATACTTCAGCTTCATTTCCTCGAGGAGCGCGTGACGACTGAAACCCCAACTGCGTAAAAGCCGAACACGGGCTGGACGTCCGGAGCAAGAAGTTGCGGAAGATGAGGAGAAGAGTGAAGGAAAAACCCCTCGAGGAGAGAGATTGGAACTTTTCCCGGAAAATCCCGGATTGCGCGCGCTCTCTCTCCGCCTCTCCCGTTTCTCCGGGAGAAGTGATGATGCAGAAAGAGAGAAACGGGAGAAGGAATGGGGGAGCGGGTGGGAGGGGGGGGGATGTGAGCAAGTGCGCAAGTCGCGAGGGATGAGTCAGCGTTGTCCGAGAGATCACGAGACTCGGGGCTGCGCGGTGAAATGCATGCGAGAGAGGGGATGAGTAATTAATGAGGATGTCGAGAGAGGAGAAGATGAGTTTTAACTCCTCATTTCACAGTTTAAAAAAATCGAGAAATTTTAAATTCGGGCATTTAACTTAAATTTACAAAAGTACATTGACGCACTGTAAAAAAAAGTGCTTAAAATGAGTACATGAACGTAGTCTTTGAGTACAATCGCATCGTAAATGAGCGATGACGCACTCAAATTTCAGTAATCGTACTGTCGCAAAAATGAGCGGTGCGATGATTTAATATTGCTGATCTCAGCTTCTGTTCAAGCCATCTTAACAAAGCGACCTGGCATAGTTAAACTATGTGCTCAAAAGATGGTTTTCCCCATTATTTGATATCGATTGCTTAAATGGAAACTGAGTTACTACAACTTAGTTATCTTACTTCCCATTCTTTTTGCACACTTTTCTAACATTTTTCTGTTTATAACTTCTTCCTGGCGCTCTAGTAGTACAACAGATAAAGAACTGGACTACTGTGCCTTAGGATTTGGGTTCGATTCCCGGGAAGTCTCGTTTGTAATTGTTAATATTTATTGAAAGTGATTTATGAAGGCAGCCTGTGCAAGCAAGCAACTGCTCTTTTTTATCCATTTTTATATATTGTACTCATTTTTAGTATACGTCTTTTTCAAAAATGAAACGTACGTACGTACGTTTCATGTATGTATATATTTTATGTATACAATTTTATGTATTGTATGTATGTTCATTTTACGTATGTACGTATGTGTGTACGTACGTATGTATGTACGTACGTGTGTATATGCGAATGTATGTACGTACGTACATACATACATTCATACATACATAAAATTGTATACATAAAATATACATACATGTATATTTATACGTATATACGTATGTATGTATGTATAAAGCATTAGATGATGGAACACTTCCATTTTAGAAAATCGGAAAGTTCGGGGGTTCGGGGGGAGGGGGGGGGGGCAAATGTCCCAACTGCCCTCTAGCTAGATTCGCCGCTGCGTCGGGTGTCAGCTCAGATGTTGTCCTCGTCATCTGACCATGGTTCAAAACTACGAACCATTGTTCTCGAGTCATTTCGTTGGCCTCCGTGGCCGAGCGGTTAAAAGCGTCAGCTGGGAATACGAAGATTCCTGGTTCGATCTTAGGCGATGGACTTGACAAAGAAAAGTAAAAAAAAGTATTGACCTTGTGATCGGAGGGTTGTCAGCTTCGTTACAAAATACTAGGAAAGTCGTCCAGAACATCCGTAAAAATTAACAGCGTATATACGGGACTGGTGCACGATAAATCTGATCGGAGTCCAAAGTCCCGACGTCTATTGAAGGCTTTGGGTGCCAGTTCAGGTGTTTCCTCGTCATCTGACCATGGTTCTAAAATAACGAGGTGTATTTATGAATGTGTATGTGTTCCCGGGTTTTTCCTTCTTTTTCTTCGAGATAGACCCCAAACCGTCGCCAATAGCCCACTGTGCAGCTATAGTGCGACGTTAATTAACCAAACCAAACCCGAGTAATTTCTTTTGGGATAGACTCAGTCCACTGTGCAGCTCTCGTGCGGCTTCAATCCGACCAACCACTGCAACAGCGTAGTGTGGACCCAAGTTTGACGTTTCTAAACACCCTTGCATTTATGCGCAGTCGAATGCTTAAGAACAAAAAAAAATAGCAAAGAAAAGAGACGGAGAGAGAGAGAAAAAAAATAAAGTATCGGTGGAAACCTGCACGAAGTCAGGTGATGCCTCCAACCTCGTGATGCCGCCGCCATGCCACCAGTTGGCCATCACCAAGCGATGGGAAATGCCAAGGAGTGGGCGGAAATGCGGACTGCCTCTACCTCTTAGCCTTCGGAAATGGAGAGATAATAAAAAAGGGACGTTATGAGGAATCGTTTGGAAACTAAGTGTCCTCCCACCCCCTGTTTGTTATTGGTAAATAAATTCGACGATTTTTCTGTCCGCCTTTTTTTGTATGTGTGTGTGATTGGTGATGACATCCAGTAATTGAGTTGATGAGGTATGTTGTGGGTGATTTGTTGCGTATTGCTATTATCAAAATCGAGTTTCCCATAAATGGCATAAGGAAAATCGGGTGTGACTGCGTCGGAGCATAGTCGGAAGTGCTTTAGGTAACACTTCATTTCAAAATATTATTTTAAATAATCTTTTTTTTTAAAACAAAATTAAAACCGAATTGAAAAAAACTGCAATTAAAATTGAAAAAATAATTATTAATTTTACGAACAAGTTTTAAAAAATTCAATTATTTCATATGAATTTTACTCTTAATACAACTTTTGTTAAATCGCGGCCAAATTTTAGGTATGTTTTTTATAAATTGGCACCAACTTCAAAAAGTTGTAAAAGGTATAAAATAGATGATAAATAATTCAATTTTTTTAACTTGTACGTAAAATTAAAAAATATTTTTTACTTTTTAACCCGTTCTTATTAAAGTCGGTTTTCCTTTTATTTTTTTAAATATTATTTTCTTTTTCTTCTTTTAGTTTAGCAGGTAGCTTCGCCCTCTGCTATTATATACCAAGAAATTCAAGTTGTTACTTTTTTTCCACGTCTCGCGGATCCGATTTAATAAATGCCGGGTAAAAAAAATATATTGTCTCAACAATGTGTATTGTAAAACAATCCCTATGCATGCCAATAAATGCCGGATGAACGAAATGGCATTACTGTACAATATTTATTCAACAATGAAAATATTTTGAAATCGGAGAAATTGTCAAACAAAAAGTCTGGTTAATCTCAATATCCAAATATACAACAGCCAGATAACCTATTTTTAAAAATAAAAATTGCAAAAGTAGATATTTCTCTATTTCACAAAAAAAATCATTTTTGAAATCAGACAATTTTTTTTTTCAAACGGTCCGGTTAATTGAGAATTCCAGATAGTTACATGCCGGATAACCGGATATTTTTTTCAAAAGGTGCCCGTGAGACATCCACTATCCACCAAAAAATAATTTTCCAAATATCTAAATTAGAATATATTTTTCGAATAAAATATAAATATTTTACATTAATTGTATAGTTATTTTAATACTTTTTGAAATCGGTACCAAAATATGTATGATGTAATACTGGTCACATAGTTACCAACATTTGAATACCGAGTTTTGTTATGGGATTGTATAAATCAGTTAATAAAAAGTTAATCAACACACAAATTCTAATTCTTCCCAATTTGGCAATTCAAATTTAAACATTCATTTTCACACAATAACAAAACGTCATCATCTCCATAACAAGTAATTTAAATATTCAAATTCATCCGTACTCTTTAACCAATAGTTAATAAAGTAATTCAACCTTATTAAAAATCAAAAACCAACCCGAATATTCATCCCGATATTAAAAAAAGAACTCAAAGTAACAAGTTTTCTACACGAAGAGCCATTTCCTTTTCTTTCCAAGGCCTTTTTTATCTACCTTTTTCTCTCAGCGGGCGATCCCTAATTATCATTGGTAGAAAAGGGAAGCGATTTACCTTCTTCCAAGGACGTTTCTTGAGAAATTCTCTTTTTGAAGAGCCTTTTACGTAACTCATTTTTTTTGTCCTTTCTTTGTCGATATAAAACAGGAGAATGTATTCATTCGGTTGAGACACTTGACATCAGAGGAAACTGTTTATCAAGCAGGAGGCGTTGCACTGGGGAACGACGATATAACGAACAATATGAGTGTGAATCGACTAGCGAATTTACAATATTAGTCGCTTCGATGTAACGAACATTATGAGTGTAAATCGAATCTACAATATAAGTTGCCTCGATATAACGAACAATCTGAGTGTGAATCGAATAGCGAATCTAAAGTATAAGTCGCTTCGATGTAACGAACATTATGTGCGTGAATCGAACATCGAATCGACAATTTGAGTCGATTTGATATAGCGAACAATAGGAGTACGAGCCGATTCGATATAAAGAACAATAGGAGTGTAAATCGAATCTACAATATTAGTTGCCTCGATATAACGAACAATATGAGTGAGAATCGAATAGCGAATCTACAATATCAGTCGCTTCGATGTAATGAACAATGAGTGTATATCGAACATTGAATCATCATTTTGAGTCGATTCGATATAACGAACATTATGATTATAACTCGAACATTGAATCATCAATTTCAGCCGATTCGATATAACAAACCTTACGAGTGTAAATCGAATCTACAATATAAGTTGCCTCGATATAACGAAAAATATGAGTGTGAATCGAATAGCGAATCTACAATATTAGTCGCTTCAATGTAGCGAACATTATGAGTGTAAATCGAATAGCGAATCTACAATATCAGTCGCTTCGATGTAACGGATATTATGAGTGTAAATCGAACAGTGAATCAACAATTTGAGTCGATTCGATATAACAAACATTATGAGTCTAAATCGAATAGCGAATCTACAATTTGAGTCGATTCGATATAACAAACATTATGAGTGTAAATTGAATCTACAATATAAATTGCCTCGATATAACGAACAATATGATTGTGAATCGAATAGCGAATCTACAATATAAGTCGTTTCGATGTAAAGAACATTATGAGTGTAAATCGAACATCGAGTCGACAATTTGATTCTATTCGATATAACAAACATTATGAATGTAAATATATGTCGAATAAATAAATATCGATATAACATTACGAACATCGAATCGCCAATGAGTCGATTCGATATACGAAAAATACCAGTGTAAATAGAACATCCAATTAACAATACGAGTCGATACTTTCACACACACATGCACGCACGTTCGTACAATAATTGAAAAATAATTATTTATTTAATAACTGTGCTTTATTGCAAGTCATTTGAGACAAACTTATTCCCTCACAATATACCAATCTCTGTTATAGTCTCAGCATTTGATGGACGTATTTTATCACTGATATTGTTTTGAATTATCCAGGATAACGTTGCATTCCAAAATTATTGCATAATCTTTTGTGTGTTTGACGACAATTCACTACTGTTACGTGTCACGTAAAGGAAACGTATAAAATAAGTAATTTATAAGGTTTCGAAGTAATAGGTCGGTTATTCCCATTTTTTTTTCGAACCTTTTATTACCTATGCGAGTCAAAGTATCCTTATAAGACGGATTTACTGTTAAAGTGAAATTTCTGTTTCACAGAAAACTTCAATAAAAAGCAATTGAATATTTTTAAATATAAAATAAAATATTCTTGATTTGTTTAAAAAAAAAAAACATTTAACTTGTAGACATAATAGCTTCTTCAGTGTTCACTCTAGTCGTTTTTTGAAGGGCGCACCGGGCTGACCGACCTTTTTTCATTTCGATAGCGCCCTCATGCCCCTTTTTAAAAAATGCCGCCCTGTTTTGAAAAAATTCCGCCCCTTTTGCCGTTTTCAGTCAAGCACAAGCGTCCTTGCTTCCCTAAGCTGTCTTTAAAAAAAGGAACTGATTAATTTTTTGTGTGTAAATAAGAATTAAAGTGAATTATGACACTAGAAAAACAAACTCAATTTTAACTACGCGTGTTGTGCAATCGCGATGATTCCGCGGTAATTTTGAGCACGGGGTTGCCTGTGCCCGCATATGAAATGCTAACTTTTTTCCTGTGTTTTTTTTAAAGAGAAGATGGTTTGGAACGATTTTACAAGGTTAGGCATTTCATTACTAAATTTTGGATTTAAGTAGCCTTTTCATCAGTTTTGTAAGGGGACTGATTAGGATACTTACCGATTTGGTAAAGTGAAAAAAATAATTTTTATTTTATTTTGTACTAATTTAAAAGTAAGAAATATGAATTTTGTACGGGTCTTTCCTTCGAGTTAAGCCGTTACCAATAGCCCAATTTCAGCTTTAGCGCAATGTCAACCAACAATCGGAACTAATTTTTTGTTCAGTCACGGGTTTGTTTTTGTTTGATCACACCCACCCCAAACTTTTTTTTAAAAGCGCCCTTTTAAAAATAAGAAGTGCCTTTTTGAAAACAGAATTCCCTTTTACTGCCAACAGCGCCCTGCCCCTTTTTATTTCTACAGTGAACACTGGCTTCTTATTTCCCTTACAACATGTTCTTTTTTCTCGGTTTCTTAGAAAAATTTGGAAACAAGAATCAGGTTGTCAGGTAGTCGAAATAGAAAAATATATATTATTTCTTTAGTAAATATCCATTGTACGCCAATTAAACGCAACAATTTTAACACATGAGGCGTCAAAAGAAAGAGAATTTCATGGACCAGTGGCAAATCGTACTTTCATCTCGTATATATCAACGCGGGTTTTTAATGAGTTTAAAATCATTCAATTTAACGGGTTTATTCAACAATCAACATTGATACTGCTGCCATCTATGAACAGACCGTTAAACGTTTTTTTTTTTTTTTTTTTTTTGGCGATAATTATTGCACGGACATGCTAGTATGATGAAATTGAATAAAGTTGTTTAAAACACAAATTTTAATTTCTAAACTAGATATAATGAAATGGAAAATAAAAAAAGAAACATTTTGTCAAAATTTATAAACTATGAATTTGAATACAAATACAAATACAAATATTGACGACCAACAACAGGCTTAAGGCCCAACAAGGTTGGTCCATCTAGTACCTCTTAACTATCCCCCAATGCATATCTAACTTCTTCTTAAAATCCGTTACTCCTTTACAATTAACAATATTCACTGGCAAGTTGTTCCATTTGTCTATTACCCTATTATAGAAATAGTGTTTTCTCCCTTCCCGATTAAAATGGGATTTGTTTAACTTAAACCCATGACCTCTCGTTCTATCACTCATATTAAAATCTAAACCCTCCACATCTCCTTGTTTGATAAATTTGAATAGTTGAATCAAATCTCCCCTAACCCTTCTTTCTTCCAGAGTATACATATTCAAATTTCTTAATCTATCTTCATAATTCATGCCTGAGAACCCTTGAACCATTTTAGTAGCCCTGTGCTGAATTTTCTCTAACAATGCAATGTCTTTTTTAAGATATGGTGACCAGAACTGTACAGCATACTCAAGATGTGGCCTTACTAAACCTCTGTACAATGGCAAGATAATATCCTTAGATTTTGATGAAACACTTTTCCTGATGTACCCCAACATTCTAAAACAAAGATTTACTTGTAAACTAAATATAACATACAGAAAGTGTGTTTCGTTAAAAAAAATTTAATAACATTGTTTTACACAAATCTATAAACGCTCTATGAAAAAAAAGAGTCATTAAACAATTATCTGCCACGGTTATACAGAAATTCATACAAAATTGTGAAAATAAGGTGAAATATCATATAGCAAATCCGTTACCCATAAAGTAAAATTCGAATATTTCCAATAATTATCGATAATAGATACCTACTACTAAATATACTGAGAAAATATACTATGAATATATTTAAAAAATATATTATGAATACATTAAGAAAATATATTATGAATATATTACGAAAATATACAATGAAATTTACTGAGACAACGTACTATGAAATATAATGAGAAAATATACTATACTGAGAAATGTATTTTGAATTATGAAACATACTTCGAAAAATTATTATGAAAACTAATGAGAAAATATACTATGAAATATACTGAGAAATATATTATAAAATATACGGAGAAAATGTACTATGAAATAAATTAAGAAATATACTGAGTACTGAGAAATCTACTATGAAATATACTGAGAAATATACGGAAAAAATTTACTACGAAATAAATTAAGAAATATACTGAATACTGAGAAATCAGCTATGAAATATACTTAGAAAATATACTATGAATATATAAATAAAATATATTATGAATATATTAAGAAAATATACTATGAAATTACTGAGAAAATGTACTATGAAATATAATGAGAAAATATACTATACTGAGAAATGTATTTTGAATTATGAAACATACTTCGAAAAATTATTATGAAAACTAATGAGAAAATATACTATGAAATATACTGAGAAATATATTATAAAATATACGGAGAAAATGTACTATGAAATAAATTAAGAAATATACTGAGTACTGAGAAATCTACTATGAAATATACTGAGAAATATACGGAAAAAATTTACTACGAAATAAATTAAGAAATATACTGAATACTGAGAAATCAGCTATGAAATATACTTAGAAAATATACTATGAATATATAAATAAAATATGTTATGAATATATTAAGAAAATATACTATGAAATTACTGAGAAAATGTACTATGAAATATAATGAGAAAATATACTATACTGAGAAATGTATTTTGAATTATGAAACATACTTCGAAAAATTATTATGAAAACTAATGGGAAAATATACTATGAAATATACTGAGAAATATATTATAAAATATACGGAGAAAATGTACTATGAAATAAATTAAGAAATATACTGAGTACTGAGAAATCTACTATGAAATATACTGAGAAATATACGGAAAAAATTTACTACGAAATAAATTAAGAAATATACTGAATACTGAGAAATCAGCTATGAAATATACTTAGAAAATATACTATGAATATATAAATAAAATATATTATGAATATATTAAGAAAATATACTATGAAATTACTGAGAAAATGTACTATGAAATATAATGAGAAAATATACTATACTGAGAAATGTATTTTGAATTATGAAACATACTTCGAAAAATTATTATGAAAACTAATAAGAAAATATACTATGAAATATACTGAGAAATATATTATAAAATATACGGAGAAAATGTACTATGAAATAAATTAAGAAATATACTGAGTACTGAGAAATCTACTATGAAATATACTGAGAAATATACGGAAAAAATTTACTACGAAATAAATTAAGAAATATACTGAATACTGAGAAATCAGCTATGAAATATACTTAGAAAATATACTATGAATATATAAATAAAATATATTATGAATATATTAAGAAAATATACTATGAAATTACTGAGAAAATGTACTATGAAATATAATGAGAAAATATACTATACTGAGAAATGTATTTTGAATTATGAAACATATTTCGAAAAATTATTATGAAAACTAATAAGAAAATATACTATGAAATATACTGAGAAATATATTATAAAATATACGGAGAAAATGTACTATGAAATAAATTAAGAAATATACTGAGTACTGAGAAATCTACTATGAAATATACTGAGAAATATACGGAAAAAATTTACTACGAAATAAATTAAGAAATATACTGAATACTGAGAAATCAGCTATGAAATATACTTAGAAAATATACTATGAATATATAAATAAAATATATTAAGAAAATATACTATGAAATTACTGAGAAAATGTACTATGAAATATAATGAGAAAATATACTATACTGAGAAATGTATTTTGAATTATGAAACATACTTCGAAAAATTATTATGAAAACTAATGAGAAAATATACTATGAAATATACTGAGAAATATATTATAAAATATACGGAGAAAATGTACTATGAAATAAATTAAGAAATATACTGAGTACTGAGAAATCTACTATGAAATATACTGAGAAATATACGGAAAAAATTTACTACGAAATAAATTAAGAAATATACTGAATACTGAGAAATCAGCTATGAAATATACTTAGAAAATATACTATGAATATATAAATAAAATATATTATGAATATATTAAGAAAATATACTATGAAATTACTGAGAAAATGTACTATGAAATATAATGAGAAAATATACTATACTGAGAAATGTATTTTGAATTATGAAACATACTTCGAAAAATTATTATGAAAACTAATAAGAAAATATACTATGAAATATACTGAGAAATATATTATAAAATATACGGAGAAAATGTACTATGAAATAAATTAAGAAATATACTGAGTACTGAGAAATCTACTATGAAATATACTGAGAAATATACGGAAAAAATTTACTACGAAATAAATTAAGAAATATACTGAAACTGAGAAATCAGTTCTGAAATATACTGAGAAAATATACTATGAATATATAAACAAAATATATTATAAATATATTAAGAAAATATACAATGAAATTACTGAGAAAATGTACTATGAAATATATTATTAATTTTGAAACATACTTCGAAAAAATACTATGAAAACTAATGAGAAAATATGCTATGAAATATAATAAGAAATATAATGTGAAATGTTCGGAGAAAATGTACTATTTAATATATTATGAAATTTATTAAGAAAATATACTATAAAATATACTGAGAAATATACTATGAAATATACGGAGAAAATGTACTATGAAATATATTATGAAATTTATTAAGAAAATATACTATGAAATATATTATGAAATTTATTAAGAAAATATACTATGAAATATAAAGAGGAAATATATATGCAGGAAATATACTGAGAGAATATACTTATGAAATATATTAATAAAATATACTATATAAAATATGCCGAGAAAATGTACTATGAGATGTACTGCGAAAATAAACTATGAAATGTACTGGGAAAATAAACTATGAAATATACTGAGAAAATATACTATGAAATAAATACTATGTCAGATCAATTTATTTAAACGTTTTGTAAACAAATAAGAAACCATATGCACCGATAAGAAAAATTAAATTTAAAATATCTTATTTTCCCTAAAGATTTCCTTGAAGCGTAACACAACATCTAATACTTTTATAAAAATGATAGCTTATTATTTTCTTTCCTGTGCACTAAAGAAACAATTTATTTGCTTATAAGCTTTAACATATCTTACAAAATTCGTCTCCGAAAGCCACGCTGCCTGATACATCAGGTTCAATATTCAAATTAGGATATTTCCTGTTTAAGAAACAATTTTAAAGGCTCCCAAGCCGTATACCGAAAACGTCCACTGCTATTTATCAAAATCGCTATGTTTGCGAAATAATTCAATTTCTCGTAAATAAATTACGAATTTCTAAAGCGTAACGGCGCATATTTAAATCCGAGTTCAACTATTTTATTGAAAATATTTGTTTTGAAGAGATAATTTAAGTGATGTGCATTTAAACGGGAGAATATTAAATTGTTGGAAATTGGTTACTCAAATTTAACGGAAATTTCACGAAGAAGACTTCGGATAAAATTTGCTTCCAGAAGAATAATTTTTTTTTTATGTTACATATATCAACTACTATAACGAGTTCAATTTAGCTATTAAACTACAAAATATTTTTGACGTGAATTTGTTTTAAACTCTTTTGGATTAAAGTAAATCACGATGCATGACATCAGTGGCGGAGATTCAGGGGGGCAAGAAGGGGCGTCTGCCCCCGCACTTTTTTCAGATGTTGCCCCTCACTTTTTTAATATTGCACTTTTTAAAAATAAAACATAACCCCAGCCCATTCCACCCCTCTGATGTTTTTGAACCACGTAAGGGCAAGGAGGTGTCGTCGGCAATTGCAGTATACGATTCTGCCCCATAAATCTCCGTGGAATCATTTTATGGGCACAAATAGCATACCACCATGTAGAGGGCGGGGAGTCGCGTCAACCAGGTCTATTATAAACCCATTACGCCCTAAGACTTTCGAGAATAGAAAGACGCTCTTAACTGTCTTAACTGCAGTATATGATTCCACCTTTATAACTCCACGGGTTTAATGGCAGATCAAGATATGGGAATCTACAATCGTGTAGAGGATAGTGAGATGCATCGACTACTCCGATTATTAACTAATTCCCCTATTAGAGCTTTGCCCCGTCTGTAAGTGATTGTTGCCTTTGACTGCAGTATGCGCTTCCTTTCCTCCCCCCCCCCCATAAATCACAGGAATTCAGCCTTTGTGGATAAAAAACCTACCATTGTGTAGAAGAAGGTAAGCCGCGTCAACCGGGTTGGCCATTAATCCACTCCCACCTTTGACCTTTATACGTTGGCCCAAAAGTATTTACGAATACAATTTTAAGACAATGATTAGCATAATTTTTATTTCAGCGTTAAAAAGGATGGTCAAAATATTTCCTCCCCCCCCCTTCCTCACACTCATTTCTTGTTTCTTCTTGATCTTGCCTCCACACTTTTAGCACCCAATCGCCGCCACTGCATGACATTACAGGATAGAAATATAATTTTAAGTTTTTAAGGTAATTCATTCCGACACTATAACACGGTGGCAACAAAATTCTGGAAAAAAAGATCCCTGGTATTCCCTGATGGCGTCACAAAAATTTCCCTGATTTTACACTTACATTACGAAATGTTCCAATACATGCTTTGTATAGAAACAAAGTATTCACGCTACAATAATACAATAAATATATTGCATGATAAATGAAAAATTATAAGCAATACTTATTGCCAGTTAAAATAATAATTTATGAATACAACAAAAATTATACAATTGCGACAGGCATAATAGTAATTAAACATGTTCTCTGAAAGCAGATGATGAAAAAAAAAATCCAATTTTTTTTTAAAAATAAATTTTGAATGTTTTATATACTTCCTATTTTTTATTCCAATCTTCAATAAATCGCATATTCATTAGCCCCTCACACGTTGCTTACAATCTAAAGTCCAACACACTTTACTTGTGCTTCTCTCTCCAGCAGTGGTTCACGTTTTTACAGAAATAAAAATATGAAAAAGCGCATAACCATGCTTTTTTTAATATTCTTTTTCCAAGACTAAAAGGAAATATGGACAACTAAACTACCCAGAATAAAGGGCATAAGAGAAGATAATTGCCGTTTTAATGATCCGAATTTGAAAATTTCTCTGAGTTTTTGTGAAATTTTGAAAAATTTCCCTGACATTTCCAGAATTAAAAAATTCCATGATCATATTCCGATTTACTGGTTTTCCGGGCCACCCTGTATAACTTCGGAACAAATAGCACGATTACTGTAATTATAGCCTTGTTTGATAGAAAATTAGGTACGGAGCTGATGCGTATCAATAGTTTTAGTTAATAGTTTTTAAAATGTAATAGTTTTTTTTAAAAAATCTAATTGATTTCCCTGTAATAACCTTAATTTTATCATTTCAGCTGAACGGTCTCTTCAAAGGCGCGGACAGAGACGCCCTTAGGAATGTGCACCAGGTGCTTCTGAACATGGATGGGTTCCCGCACTGACAACGTAATATTATTATTTATTTATTTCTATTATAATTTTTTTTTTTTTAAATCTTACATGGGTTTTGACGTGAAACGTCTTTAAAATCAATTTACATAGGTATCAGGATAGGAAACAATGTTACGAATTTTCGGAACAAATGACACGATTGACATTTGATTTGAAGATTTGGTCTTGTTTGAAAGAAAATGAGGCGCCTGTGCACATAAAAATATTTTTTAAAAAAAGCAAAGCGCGTACGCAGGGGACGTACTTGGAGACGAAACGACTTGTTTGTCTTATTTATGTTGGCAACCAATCCACATATTACTATAATGTACTTACGTGAAACAATTCTGCCTTTGCTCCGACTCCCCCCCCCCCCCCCCCCTCGATATTTTGTGTATAATATAATTTTATTTAAATTACATAATAAAATTAAACAATTATTAGAGAGAAAAATATTTAAACGCAAAAAGAAAAGTTTGCGGAAACTTTTCTTTTCGCGTTTAAATAATTTTTTCTCTAATAATTGTCAAATTTTATTTAAATTAAAATACCGTAGCAAAGTAGTGTAATTTAAATAAAATTATATTATACATAAAATATCGAGGGGGGGAGGGGGGGGGGCGGCAGAATTGTTTCACGTAAGTATATTATAGTACTATGTGGAGATTATTATATGTTATTTATACAATGCGCTTTTTTCATTTATTCATAACAAAATAGTGCAGAATTACTTTTGAACTTGTCAAGATAAAAGGAAAAAATATATAAGCAGATCCCGACTTTCTACAAGGGGGGGGGGGGGTAATTTCCACCCTGAGTGCGGTCTTCTCCAAAAACGTAAGGCCCTGTGCGTTGGCACTCGTCGCACAACCAAAAGGCGTCCCAGAAGTAAACCACCAACCAAAGCGTGAAATGAATCCGCCGAACTTTGCCAGAAGAGGGCGCTCATGCATCGTTTCCGAGAAGGAGTACCTGGATTCCCTTTTTCCGCGAAAAACCGCCGCAGAATTAATAACGGAGATTTCCCGAAATTCCCGGCATCTTTCCCGGTAACAGGGACTTCGAAGAATAATGGCTTTGTTAAACTTTCACTTGCATAGAATTTGCAAACAGGAAAACAAACAAGATTCTCGCAGTGACCTACTTTCGACCATAAATTGTGTTATGACAAAGATTCACCACAAAAAATCGGAGTGTGACTGTGTCGGAGCACAACCTGAATTATCATTTAAGTAGATTATAGAAATAGAAATTGGTCGCTTATAAAATAAAGCCAATAGGTAGAAGGAAGATATGAAAACAATTGGGTCTAACTCTGCGGGACACATCCGGGAAATGTACGCGTTTCGTTTTGTTTCTAGATATTATATGCATCGACGCTTAATTTCCTATCAAATGAGACCAGATTTATGGTAAACGTTCGATTTGCTAGATTGCATTGCTATGAGATTACCCAAAACATATATAAAATCTTCTTTTCTGACATAGGGTTCGCAGTTGACCAGTGGATAAAGGCATTCGGTTAGAAATCAGAGGATTGCGAGTTCGAACCCGACTGATAGAGTTGACAAAGAAAAGTAAAAATATAGTGATCTCGCGATCAGGGGGTTGCCAGCTTCGCTACTAAAATACTAGGAAGTGTCCAAAAATATTCAAAAAATTATACTGGTGTGTGTGTATAAGGGACTGGTGCACGGTAAATCTGATCGGGGTCCTATGTCCTGACGCCTATTCAGGTTGCATCGGGTACAGCTCATGTGTTGTCCTCGTCATCTGACCATGGTTCATAAATACGAGGCATTGTTCCCGGGTCTTTCCTTCGATATAAGCCCCGAACCGTCGCAATAGCCCACTGTGCAGTTCTAGTGCGACGTTATTTAACCAAACTAAACCTAAAATGACCCGCGGTTAAGTGTACTACAGCGTTCTCATAATCACATGATTGAGGGTTCGAATTTTGACTTTTTGAGGGCAGCAAGCTCGTGATCGGAGGGTTTCCAGTTTCATTCATCGTCGTCTGTCCTCAAAAAAACAGCAATCAAATAAAAATAGTAGAAGGATTTACTCTAGGCAATCAAACCGAAATAGTGCATTTCTTAATTGAGTAATCAAACTAAAATAGTGCAAGGATTGACTCTAGGCAATCAAACTAAAATAGTGCATAGATTGACTGGGGAATTAAACCAAAATAGTGAATTTGTTAATTGAGTAATCAAACTAAAATAGTGCAAGGATTGACTCTAGGCAATCAAACTAAAATAGTGCATAGATTGACTGGGGAATCAAACCAAAATAGTGCATTTGTTAATTGAGTAATGAAACTAAAATAGTGCAAGGATTGTATCTAGGCAATCAAACTGAAATAGCGCATAGATTGGCAGGGAAATCAAACAAAAATAGTGCATGGATTGATTGGACAATCAAACACTAGGAAATCAAACTAAAATAGCGCATGGATTGGGGAATCAAAAACCAAAATAGTGCTTGGATTAATTGAGCAACTGAACTAAAATAGTGCATGGATTGGCTGGGATATCAAACTAAAATATTGCATAGATTGATTGGACAATCAAAGTAAAATAGTGCATGGACTGGCTGAGCAATCGAACTAAAATAGTGCACGCCTTGACTGAGCAATCAAATTCTGTCGAATAGTTTCGATTAGTAAATAACATCTCTCTTTCAAAAAAAAACTTTGGAACATTAAGAAAAATATTAAGTAACGCATTTGTTTTTATTTAACCATCACGGAATATATAGATACTCTCTATTTCTATTTTTAAAAAATGTCCACTACTTTCAGGATACACGCGATATGGTAATAAATTTCAATACTAATAATATAAGAATATGCATTATTTATATTTATTCTGCATTGCGTGCGCTTTGTGTACTCTTAGAAAGAGAAAATTAAAAGAAAAAACATAACAAATCTAAAATATATAGTACTCTCATTATATGAGGATTTAATAATATTCCAGTAGCCCAGATACACGAAATAAAAAAAAATTGTGGTATTTTACTATTATTCATATATTTTTTAATTTGTTACGAAAAATCTACTATTGGAGTTAAGTTGTAGAAAATTTCACATTTTTAATTTAAAAAAAAAAATAGTATATTTTTCTAACAAACTATTGCGAATAAAAACATAATTATTTTTGAAATGCAATTTAGATAATAAGAACCAACAAATTTCAATATTAATAAGGACATATATATTTTTAAATATATATGTTTTTTTTTACTTAAAAATTTTACGCAAAAAAAGTAAATTCAATAATATATTTTTATTTTTTTAGGTCAAACGAGTTACAAAGGTTTATATTTAATAAATAAAAGTTTTTATTCACAATAGTTAATTAGAAAAATATACTATTTCTTTTCATTTAAAAGTGCTACAACTCAAACCCAAAAGTAGATTTTCTGTTATAAATTTTAAATACATAGAATAATAACATAATACATAGATCATAATTTTGTTTGTTACATTTCCTGTTATATAAGTAGAACTATAGTAAACATAAAATATATGTTCAATGCTTTACCATAACCCTAGTTATTATTAATAGGTGTGAGGAAAATATTTGACGTAGAATATTATTTCAAGAATATTATTTAAAGAATATTATTTAAAGAATATTATTTCAAGAATATTATTTCAAGAATATTATTTCAAGAATATTATTTCAAGAATATTATTAAAAGAATAATATTTCAATAATATTATTTCAAGAATATTAATTTACGAATATTATTAAAAGAATATTATTGAAAGAATATTGTTAAAAGAATATTATTAAAAGAATATTATTTCAAAAATATTATTAAAAGAATATTATTTTAAGAATATTATTTCAAAAATATTATTTCAAGAATATTATTTCAAGAATATTATTTCAAGAATACTATTTTAAGAATATTATTTCAATAATATTACTTTAACCAAATTAAAAAAAAAACATAAAATATTAGATGATAATTTCTCTGGAAAATTTAAACAGAACCCCTAAATATGCAATAGGTAGTTTCAAACGCTGAGATAGGGAAAACATAAAAATTGACAATGAAAATTCCGCTATATGCATATCCAGTGTGCGCATAGAAAGAAATGCATAAATAGAAATCCATTCATTTTTTTTATTAATCTGTCAGTTTCAAGGCTAAAACCTCCAGTGTAATCAAACGCTAAGGTCACCTTTAGAAAAAAAAGCGGTTTTTCGACTACCTTTTTTTAATGGATTTGTTAAATTCTCTTTTAACTATACGTTACGACAAAAGAAAGATAATTATTTCAAGATTTCTGTGTAGAGAGAGTGTCTGGAAAGTATGGGAAAAGTTTGGGTTTACTGCTCGTACTCAGGGCCGCAACGGGCAGTTATGACTTAACTAGGCAGTCATGGGTTTGAAATTCGAAGTAGTGATATTTAACGAGTTATTGTTAGTAGAGTGTAGTTCTACGCGTATGCCCTTTTACTTTGAAAATTGAGCGCTCCTGCCCTTTTTTGCACGAATCACTGCCCTTCTTGAATTTCCCCAATTCAACGATTTTCAGACTTATTGTTATTTCTCTAGCTTTACATTCCCCCTTCATTTTTAATTAGGGTTGTCAAATATTGAGTTATCAACAGATGACTAGAATAAATATCAACTTTGCTAAAATAGGCAAACTGGCCGTTTACGTGAAGGGGGGGGGGGGGGGGGGCTTTATGAAATTTGCCCCACCTGTAATTGCTAATTAGATATACTTTTGTTTTAACATATAAATGGTATATATGGTATTTCTGTTACAAATTGGAAAGTTTTTTTAGGCATCTCATCACTTTGAGCAGTCGATTTTGGCACCGGACAAAGAAACATTGCTTTTTAAAAAAAATAGCTGCTACCCCCTTGGAGCAGTCGTTTAGGATCTCCTTATCCTCTTCGAACAGCCGTTTTAAAAATACAAAAATCATAATAAATTTTCACTGGAATTTAACCTAAATTAAACCCAAATTAAATTCTACAAGTACTTAATTTAAAAAAAAAATAGTAATGTTTAAACTATGCAAATAATAAAAAAATAAAATCATTATTTATATACCCCCCCCCCCCCCCTAAACTTTGACATCTAAATTCTTAGCATTTTTAATGATGGCATAATT
The DNA here is from genome assembly GCA_963932185.1 of Troglohyphantes excavatus. Classification (NCBI taxonomy): domain Eukaryota; kingdom Metazoa; phylum Arthropoda; class Arachnida; order Araneae; family Linyphiidae; genus Troglohyphantes; species Troglohyphantes excavatus. The sequence goes on from OZ010668.1 coordinate 6,938,492, forward strand.
TACTAGTAGATTTTTTCGCAACACCGTTTGAAATTATTTTTCAAAATTTAATTTGACATAAATTCATTTATTTCTGTAGTGCGTTTCTATTCAAAACCCATTCAAATAAATAATAAATATTTTAGTTGTCGTAGTGATTTATTATCCCTTCATCAAGAGATTCTATGCTATATAAAAATACATATTTTAATTCTTACCTCAGTAATCCAATGCGAATGAGTCATATTTTATCCATTTAAGAGTAAAACATGTGCAAGGTTCATCACGAATATTCTATCTCAAAAGTTTCTGCGCCTAAAAATAACAAAAAACAAACTCCTAAATATAAACAATACAATCATAAAGGCAATTTAATACTATTACAAAAATTTAAAGTAGTAGGGCGTATGTGCGAAACTCAATAAGCCAATATTGGTTGCTTTCAGCGGGATAATACCAATTGCGTCCGAACGGCAACGCTGTTAATAATGGATTTTGAAAAAAAAAACGAGATGAGGGCAAAATAGATGCAACCGCGCCAACGCTGTTTCGCGCCTTATGTTTTCGTTAAATTTACTGTGCTCTACATCATGGGCGGATTCAGGATTGTTTCTCGGGAGGTGCAATAATTGACAAAAATGTTGCTTATAGTTGGATTACACTAATATTTTCTTTCAATTTTTGTTACTAATAAAACAATTATTAGATTTTATAATTAATTTATATTTACTATTAATTGATGCAGATCTATTAAATGACTAATTAGTCACACAATTATGGTTCACAGAATACGAAGGAAAGCATTTTTTAAGTTACCCTTCATTAGAATTTCATTCTGTTTTCGAAGATATTTATACAGTAGTAGCTGGATATACCGTACAAAATATAGGATCGTGAAATAGTTATTTTTTACTGATTAAATATTGTTGATGTAAAGGGATTTGTTGCACGTTAAATATATCGTTACTGTTTTCCCACATGTTGATTTTGGTGTAGACTGGACTGACGGTTCAAGTATTGTCCCTATCATCTGTACGTAACTTTAAATTAAGGACGCAGTATTTCCAGAAGTTCTTCAAAAAACAAAACGAGTCTGTTATACAATAAGATTGTGTGTTGAAATTAGACTTTTATTATGAAAAAAAAATGCCTTACAAACATAAATAAAATCCATTTAACGTAGTGTAAGTTAGAAAAGAAAATCACAGGGGGAAATTGCCCTTACGGTGGTCACTTCAAATATTCTCTCGGTGTCGAGTAATAACTTTAGTCCGAATAATCAAATGGGCGCAGCACGCACGAGATTCCGGGTGACTGCAAAACTCACCGAGCTACATTGGTCACTTCTGGACTACAGTACAACGCAACCTTCGAAGAAATACGCGTGGCGCCATCTAGATTCAGCCCCAATAACCAACACTGCAAAATCATTAACCACTGACCACGTGATAACACTTCACGAACATCAACCCACTACCAACGCGATAACCAGTGGCGTAGGAACTTCTTTTTTTCAGGGGGGGCTGAATTTTTTTTTCAATATATTGTTATAATATAAAATAGTACGGAGTTGCGAGCTATTAAACAATTAAAAAACAATCAATGTTTTAAATTTTTACAAACAAGTATTTAACTTGTTAAATGCTTTAACTTGTATCCGTGTTTGTTTGGACAGCTTTAGAACATAAAGTAACCAGGAAAAGGTTAATAGTAATTTCAAATGTCCGTATTGTACGATAAAATATGATTTTTTTCAGATTTGAGGAATTCGTCTCTATTTAACTTTCTTTAATAAAATCTTAATTTTCTAAAAGAAGAAATTTCAACTATATAAGCTTTTTAGAAAATAGTGCATGAATCTGATGGTTTATTATTTGAAAGGGAATAAATTACGGGATATACGATTATAATTTATGAAATGTCCACAAATAATATTTTTTTTATTTAAAAGCGTATTTTTTACATTATTTTTAAAATTACTCTTTAAAGCTTTAGCGTTGTAGCTTTCAAAGCAAATTCCCCCCATTTTAAAGCACGTTTAGAATAAATAAGGGACGCTTCCTTTCGAATGCCTCTTTGTAGGAATTCTCTATTTCTACAATTTGTTTTTTAAGTATTTAAAAAAAAATAGTATAATATTAGGGGGGCTGAGCCCCTTCAAAATAATTCCTGGGGGGGCTCGAGCACCCCCAGCCCCCCTACTTCCTACGCCTATGGCGATAACGCTTCGTGTGTATCAACTACTGCCCACGTACACTTCCCGGATATCACTCATTCGTTCCTCCGTCCGAGTCACTGAGATGAGGGTACTGTGGTCGTTATTTCAAATATTCGATAGTTAAAATACGACTCGAGTAATTATTTTAGCCCGACGATTAAAATATCGCGTGGCACACAGTAGGTCCTGGGTTCGATTCCGGTACGCCTCTAATGCCCTACAGTTAGATCCGCCACTGCCCTACATGCCCCTATTGCCCAAAACCAATTTTGAAGACATTACACGTCAAAAACAAAGACAATTTATTAAAGTCACGTCAGCGAATAAAAGATAGAAATAAATATTCGACGAAGAAATCACAAACAAAAGCAAGAAATAACAAAAATTTGCTCCTAAGCATCATATCGTATCAAAATGTATAAGTAAAGCACCAAGTATATCGAGGGAAAATGCATTAAAATGCTCGCAGAAAGGGAAGAAACATACTAATTGGGGGGAAATCCCTCTGCGTTGCATTATGTCACGTACGGTAAATAGAGCCAAAGTCGCCTAGAGTTCGCCATGAATCTCACCCATAATCCTGCCAAGTGATTGGGGTGAAATGCAAAATGGCGCATGTTTTCTCTGTTTCCATGGCGCCATTTCAAAACTGCCACTATTGTTATTTTAGGGAATTTTATTATGTTAGGGATTTTTTATATTACTGAGGGAACATGTTCGATATTTTCGTTCTTCTGAATTAACAGAACCATTCCTGTTCTTTTTAAAGGGATTTTATTTAGCACGTTCTTTTTACGTTTAGGGTGGATAATTAAGAAAAAAGTAATGAGTGAAAATGAATATTAATCTCAGTATAACAAACATATATTTACTGGTTTATAATATTTGTCAAATGTTTTTTTTAATTCAACGTCCCACCCCTTAAAGCAAACAAAACTTCTTACTAAATCCACCAGATGGCGCCACGGTGAAGAAGTCAGACAACACCCTACGTAAATCCCGGGCAACGCGGCGTACTTCAGCCAGTGGAATACAGCACATATTATTGTTTTCAAGTTAAAATTTCAACATGAATTTTTGTGGTTTTTCTATTTACGTTTTGAGATTCCTTCGCAGCCAATCGCCCTTCGCTTTAGGCCTAGTGGGAAGGAAGAAGAAATAGTTTACCCCGATTTTGTTTCTTTCTTTTTTCAAAACCGCAAACCAGCTTCCTTCTCAGAAAATGTGGAAAGCTTTGTTAGAGGTCCACGTGTCAAAAATATCTGTTTTGACAGAGGTCGTATTCTTGAGTATTTCCACTAAAAACGGAAAATTTCCCTTCCTGGTCTTATAGACCGTAAGGAACGACCAAAAAAATCATACACAGGGCCACCCTTAGGGGGGGTGCTACACGTGCCACCGCACAAAGCCCCCCATTTTAGAAGACGCTCCTTGCATTTCACAAGAAGCTAATATAATAAGTGTAAAGAGACTTTTATTTTTGTATTTTAACCCTCTAAGCGGTGAGGAAAGTATCAACATTGGAAAACTGTTTTCACTTCAACATTGTTCACTTCTATATTATTTTTTTTTTATATATATTATTTTAACAGATATAGCTGTTATAAAATAGCCCAATGCTTTAGATTTGAAAAACTCTTGTATCATAGGTTCTTTTCATGAGATAAAAATTAGTGTTTATGGCTTGAAAAACTGTACATCAGTGGACGATTGTAGACCGATGTTCTTTACAGGCCTCCGTGGCCGAGCGGTTAAAGGCGTCAGCTGGGAATACGAAGATTCGTGGTTCGATGCCAGGCGATGGACTTGACAAAGAAAAGTAAAAAGTATTGATCTTGTGGTCGGAGGGTTGCCAAATTCTCTACAAAATACTAGAAAAGTCGTCCAGAACATCCGCAAAAATGAACGGCGTGTATACGGGACTGGTGAACGATACATCTGATCGGGGTCCAAAGTCCCGACGTCTATTGAAGGCGTTGGGTGCCAGTTCAGGAGTTTCCTCGTCATCTGACCATGGATCTAAAATAACGAGGTGCATGTAGGAATGTGTGTGTGAATGTGTATGTGTTCCCGGGTCTTTCCTTCGAGATAGACCTCGAACCGTCGCCAATAGCCCACTGTGCAGCTCTAGTGCGACGTTTTTTAACCAAACCAAACCGATGTTCTTTAAAACATTACATATACTGCGCGTGTATTTCCACGGCATTCCTTTTGACAGGGCTAAAATTCTAGGTACAGATGTAGTATAGGACATTTGGTTTGGCGCGGGAGGTTTTTTTTTGGCGTATTTTATAGAGGCATAAATTTATAGTATGGCAACCCCACCAGACATTGTTGGTATTTCCGATTCTTGTGGCGATTTTCAATCTGGCAACCCTATGACGTCATAGCGCTGTTTATTTGCAATTTTTGGTCGCCAAAAAGAAAAACGCGCCAAATGTCCTATACTACATCTGTTCCAAATTCTATTGTCATATTCAAACCTCTAATGAATCTCGTTAATAGTATCGATATGTGATTAAAGTGGCCCCGCTTCCTGATTTGTGCCGGGCCCCGCGACTGCTAAGGGTGGCCCTGGTCATAACATTTGCATAAAATTATAATATATAAACAGACACACATTGCATTTGAATATTAATCCAAAGAAAACGACTACATGCATATCAGATCGCGTGTCGAACAGGTGTGTAAATTGATGTAAATATTTTTTTAAAAAAACGTAGGCAGGCAAGTCAGGTCATGTTTGTGATTTGTACCTTAGTTGGTAACAGTTGTCAAATAACGGAAAAAAAGGAAGAAAGACCATTTGGAAGTTACCAAAACGGTGGCAGACGTCATCATAAACGGAAGGGGAAAAAAAGGTTTGGTTTTGTTAATTAACGTCGCACTAGTGCTGCACAGTGGGCTATTGGCGACGGTTCGGGGCCTATCTCGAAGGAAAGACCCGGGAACACATACACATTCACACACACACATTCACACACACATTCATACATGCACCTCGTTATTTTAGAACCATGGTCAGATGACGAGGAAACACCTGAACTGGCACCCAACGCCTTCAATAGACGTCGGGACTTTGGACCTCGATCAGATGTATCGTGCACCAGTCCCGTATACACGCCAGTATAATTTGTTGGATATTCTGGACGACTTTCTAGTATTTTTGTAGCGAATCTGGCAACCATCCGATTGCACGATCACTACTTTTTTACTTGTATATGTAAAAGCCATTTCACGGATTCGAACCACCAATCCTCTGATTAGTAGCTGAACGCCTTACCAACTGAGCAACTGGGGCTCGGAAAAAAAAGGACCCCATAATCAAATCATTTGCATTGCGATATCTTGACACACAGATCGTCCACTCTAAAGTATTTTCCACCCTTTTAACTTTTAAAAACCGACAACTATAGTCATAGGCGTAGGTTGGTTGGGTTAATGAACGTCGCACTAGAGCTGCACAGTGGGCTATTGGCGACGGTTCGGTGACTATCTCGAGGGAAAGACCCGGGAACGACGCCTCGTATTTTTGAACCATGGTCAGATGACGAGGACAGCACCTGAGATGGCACCCAAGCCTTCAATAGGCGTCAGGACTTTGGATCCCGATTTTGTGGCAGTTCTGGACGACTTTTCTAGTATTTTGTAGCGAAGCTGGCAACCCTCCGATCGCAAGATCACTACTTGATTTACTTTTCTTTGTCTAGTCCACCGTTCGGGCTTAAACTACAAATCCTCTGATTACCAGCTGAACGCCTTTATCCACTGGGCAACAGGAGGCCTTCAACAGGAGGCCTTCTTCCCTTCTGGATAGATATCCGAACCGTCGTCAACAGCCCGTTAGGCTGTTCTAGTGCGACGTTTATAAAATCAACTAACCAGTAAGTAATATTAGAATGTTGTACCAGTTTAGTTGTTCAATAGAAAAACATTTCTTATTTTTGACTCATGTCACATTTCCTATTAAGCTCACCGTTCGGATAAAAGATTTTATTCATTCTACTTCTGTCAAGTGCTGTCGCACATTTAATAGGAAATTCGAAGAGCAGAGATTTTCGGCTTGCGATTTTTAAAAGAAAATCACGTTTCTCTTGTACATTCGTTGAATAATAAACAAGATGAATTTATTAACTTATTAACATAAAACATAGTTAATCCTGTTATTTTTCTATGAAGTATACGTTAATCCAACCTTTCGTGAAATCTTTTTGTTCTGAAGAAGAATTATTTTCATTCTGTGTATATAAAAAAAATATATAATGATCATGAAATTTTTTTTTAAGCTTTTTGTTTTTAAAATAATTATCTTTTGCATGTGAATGAATACCATAACCTCGGAAAATTATACTGGAAATAAATTTAGGAGAAAACATTAAATGCTTTACTGAAATTAACGTCGCACTAGAGCTGCACTGAGGGAAATTGATGACGGTTAGAGATCATCTCGAAGGAAAGACCCGTGACACTGCCTATGTTATTGGTGTTCCTGGGGTACAGTCGTCGGCTAGCAATCGCAGGATTAAGAGTCGAATATGGCAGAGAGAGACTTGACAAAAAAAAATATGTACCGATCTTGCGATCGGAGGATTGCCTGCTTCGTAACGAAATAATAAAGTCGTCCGAACTACTTACATTTTCACCGGCGTGAATGAAAACTGGTGCACGTTAAATCTGAACAGGATCCAATGAGGCTATTGAGGTTGCGGTGGGTTCCAGCACAGGTGTTGTCCTCGTCATCTTACCATGACTCAAAAATAACGGGACATTGTTTCCGGGTTTCGCGTCTAAATAGACCCCGAACCGTCGCTATATAGCCCAATATGCAACTCTTTTGCGACGTTAATTCAACCAACCAGCCTGGATTTATTGAACCCATGGTCAATACCCAAGGTACCACCCCCAACCAATCTCAATAGGTGTTATGGCATTGGACCACAATCTGATTTAACGTGCACTAATCGTAACGGGAAATATTTGTTTCCTTATTACTGAAGAAAGAATATGTCTACTGTACCTAACGGTACAGTGAAGTAGCTACCCAATTTTTTTTCATTACTTTTTTTTTAATATTTTTCATTACTTTTTTTAAATTTTTTTTTATAACTTTTTTTATTTAAATAATTTTTAATTAAATCCGTTACTGAATTAAGATTTTTTTTTATTTAAATTATATTAATTAAATTTGTTTAAAATTAGTTTTTGAAACAAAAAAAATTAATTCGGTTTATATTTTAAAATGGGGAGGGAACTGTACCTACCAATTTTTTTTAATAATTTTTTATTTAAATATTTTTTTTAATTAAATCCGTTACTGAATTAACAAAACTTAAATTTTTAATCGAAATTATGTTAATTAAATTTGTTTAAAATTAGTTTTTGAAACAAAAAGAAATTAATTCGGTTTATATTTTAAAATCGGGTGAGAACTGTACATACCAATTTCTTTCATTAAATTTTTTTTTAAATATTTTTTTAATTAAATCCGTTACTGGATTAACAAAATTTAATTAAAAATTATTTAAAATTAGTGTTTAAAACAAAAAAAATGTAATTCGATTTATATTTTAAAATTGGGTGGGAACTTTACCTACCCGATTTTTTTCATTGAATTTTTTATTTAAATACTGTTTTAATTAAATCCGTTACTGAATTAACAAAATTAATTATGTTAATTAAATTTTTGTAATTAGTTTTTGAAACAAAACCAAATTAAATTCGATTTATTTTAAAAAATTTAGTTTTACTTAAAATTAATTTTTTTTAGTCCAAGTCAATGTGTCAGAATGACAAAAAAAAATTATAGAAACTTTTTTTTTTTTAAAAATCCTCTACATCATTTTATCAACTCACCTTGGAAATTATCCCATCATTTCCTTCCACAAATAACTCATTCAAATATCCCACAAGTACTTATGCAAAGTTAGAAGGTTAGAGAAAAAAAATTACGAAACAAAAAAAAGGATATAAATGACAAGGTCAGAAACTGGAGAAATAAGGGTGTAGACGCCCAGTAAGCAATGAACAATCGGACAAAGCGTCCTGATTGGACAGTACAGGTACTTTTATGTTCCCGCTGAGTAGGGGAAAAGCCCGTGGAACATTAGCAAACACAGGTAAATTGTTTTTTGCATAGAAACCTGGATGGAAGGGAACCTTAAGGAAGGGGAAAATAACCTCGAATATTGTCATGATTGTCGAGTCGGTTTTGGAAGAGTTATTTCGAAATTATATATTTTCACATTGAATGTGTTCAATGCAGGTAAACATATCGTAACGCATTTCTGGCTTTCAAAAATAATTTAAATGTTACCCATTGAATGTTTTGACATACTTGTTTTCTTAAAAGAAAATTATAGGGGTGCATAGCCTCGAGGTACCGTCACCGACTAGCATCAGTTTTTGGGACGTTTTAAACGTTTAAAGAAAAGAAAACTAAATAAAGTAAACAAATGCATTTAAAACTTTGTTTAATTAATAAAATATCAATTTTTTTTTAATTTTTTTTTAATTTTTGGCGAATCTACCGATGACTGGACCCTTCGCCACTGACGATACTTGACAAAAATGTTAAAATGCAATGAAATTGTTATCGGAGGGTTACCAGAGAGTTGTAATATTAAATAGAGAGCGCCTTCAATACCAGACTCTCGTAAGGCCGCGGTGTCAACATTGAAAAGAAAAACCCACATCACGTGGTTATAGCGCTGCCACATTTGGCGTTTAGACATCTGCAGGAGTTCCAAATTTGGCGCACTTTCTTCTTTTTTGGTGATGAGTTCTGTCCGTATTCAACTTTTTAACATATATGTACGTATTTACTTATTTTAAACAATATGCGCTAAATATTTCCTCTTTATTAACGAAACGAAAATATTTTATTTTTGTTTAATACTCGAAGAAGCGAAACTCTTTATATTTCTCAGGTTTTATTGTTCATATTTCCTTATTGAAGCATACAAAATAACAATTGAAAGAACTTCGCTTATGGTAAATTTTTTACATAAAAACGTAATGCAATTATTTCAAAAGTACAAAGTAAGAAAAATCTCCTTAATATATCTGTTAAACTCCCTTAAATTGTGCCAATCGTTCAAAAAAAAAACTATATTTAAATACAAAATTAAACACAAAACCATATTACAATACTTCGATCTCGTTTAGTTCTTAAAGTCGTCAAGGCCTGCCAAGCAATATTGGCGCATGAATGAATTGGCATTTCCACATATCACGTAGTTTCAATGATGGACACACGGAAATCAGCATTTTTATTCCTCTATTTGTATCATTACTCTATGAGGGTTACCAGATTCGGGACATACTTTCTAACAAATAAATGAAGACAAAAGGAACCTAAAAAAAATATTTTTAAACTTTTCTGTGACGTTACATGTGACTCCCGCATAGTCATGGTAGAATGTTTTCTCAACCTTTCTTCTGAATTATATGCATCGCGTAGCACGGTAAAGTACATTGTCGCTCATTGGGAGTCCTCGCTCCAGTAATTAAATTATTTTATAGCTCAGTGGAAACCGAATACTTATATTGTTTTAGCACAGTGGTCCGATCTGACGTCACCCAAAATGACGTCATTAGGATGCGCTTGAACAGATGCGCAATAAACTACCGCCATTAATACTCTGAAAAACTAAAACTTCAATTACAGCATTAAGTGAAAATCGCATTTTAGTATTCATACACTTTACTAAAAAAACTTTACTAATAAATTCCTTATTCAATTGGAATACATTAATTTTCAGATTGAATTTCTTTAACTTTCATTGCTTTAATTTAATTATATATTCTTTGTAAAAACGAATCGTGACACCTTCTCCTGTTGACAATACTAAAAAAAAAAAAAAAACTTTTATTAAATTAACTGTGACATAAAATTAAAAATAATCTATTGATCTAAATTAACTCAAATAAAACCGGGGCAATTTTTTGAATCAACAAAAAAATTTGCATCAACGTTCTCAAGCTTTATTACTTTTTGCTACATTTCTATTCATTTTAAAAGGGAGGGCGGCTCAACACGCTAAAATTTGAATCCGTTCACTTGAAGGCTCCACGATTTTATATTAGTTAATTTAAATGAATAATTTATTTTTAACTTTATAGTATAATCATTATAATAAGAGTTTTTTATTTAAAAATTATTTTTTTTATTTATCATTTTAATTGGTGTTTATTTTGAGTATTTTGTTATTCATGTTGAGTATTTTGTTATCCGTTTTGAGTATTTTGTTATCCGTTTTGAATATTTTCTTATTCGTTTTGAGTTAGTTGTTGAATAAAATAAAATAAACGATTTCTCATACTTCATTGAAGGAAGGGGGCGGTTAAATTTGCGCAGACGATAGTCAGCAAATTTACAAATCCGCCTCTGCTTTCGAATAATCCCATAAATACCCAGCAATTTATCTTTCAACTTCTCTCAAGTTTAGGCAACGGAACATAAAAAGGTAATTTGCATCAATGTTCTCAAGTTTTATTACTTTTTGCTACATTTCTATTCATTTTGAAAAAAAAGTTAAAATAGTCGGTTCGTGGTCGTTCAAGCGTGAAACCAAGGACTAACTGACGATTAAAAGGAGTTAAGCGGTCCTTTCCAAGGTTAAAGAGCAAAAAGGTACAGAACTTTGTAACACTCTGAAACACTGTAAAGGAAACGTGATTAAAAGTGAGTACATGGACGTACTCGTTTGTCTTTGAGTACAATTGCATCGTAAATGAGCGATGGCGTACTCAAATTTAAGTAATCGTACTTTTCTAAAAATGAGCAGTGTGATTTAATATTGCTAATCTCAGCTTCTGTTCAAGACATCTTAACAAAGCGAACTGACACACTTAAAATAGTTGTTCAGAAGATAGTTTTCCACATTATTTGATGTCGATTGCTTGAATGGAAACTAATTTATTACGACTCAATTATCTAATTTCCCATTCTTTTGCCACACCTTTTTAACATTATATCTGTTTATAACTTCTTCTCTGGTAGTATAACGGATAAGGCTTCGGTGTGGACGACATCAGGTATTCGGATTGGGTTCGATTCCCGGTAAGGAATGATTGTAAATGTTGAAAATTATTGAAAGTGATTTATGAAGGCAGCCTAAGGCAGTTTTCCAGGTAAAATGCGGCCAGGGCGGGCAGTTGTTCAAAAAAAGCCTACAGTGAAAACTTCCAAAGGGCCTCACGTGGATCGAGGTGCGAAAATTTGGAAAGTGGCTTTTCAGCAACAAGTACTGCCCTGTATCCGTAAAAGTGAAATACAACTACGATGTTCGATGCAGAGTTCCCGGGTCTCTCTTCATCGATAGGCTATTTAAAACTGAACCAGGGCCTAATTTTCCATTAGGCACGTTAGGCCCGGAACAAGGCCCCTAGATTCAGAGGGTCCCAACTTTTAGTTAATTTTGTATAAATTATAACAATGTTGCCTATACTTTTATAAATATAAAAGTATTATTGAAATGTATTTATTGCGTTTAGGCAATTTTTCCAAAACCATTATATAATTTCATAGTTTTTAAATGAGTAATACACTTAATATGTAATATTTTTAAACTCTTGGAGACTATTTTTATTAGAGGGGCCCATCAATGATGTTGTGCCCCAGGGCCGGATGCATAGGCTGCGGCCTAGGGGCCCGCACCACACAAAAAAACAACATTCAACTTGCAGGAAAAATTATTTGGATGGATGATAATCCAAATCCCATTGAAAAGATTAAACTGCGACCTTTTCATGATGGAGAATAATTCTATTTTTCTTCCCAGATTTTTACAATGTAAATACACCCTAATACTTTTACATTCTTTCCTAAAAAAAACATGCTGAATTTGTAATAATTACAATAGCATTGTTTTACTTTTTTCTTTAAATCAATTGTTTGTCTTTTCCTTACATTTTTATTTTGTTCAGCGTCATTTGAGAGTGATACAAAGACGAATGCAAAATTTTATTACCATTTTCATAGATACCAGCATGCCACTGTACCTTGGGATTCATTGAAACCGTTGACATTTTATATCATAGCAATGGAAAATTTACAAAAAACAGTGCACCCCAATTTCATTTGTACATTTAAAAATGATTTAATTTGCAATTCTGGAATATATACTTTCAAAAGAAATCCATACCTCCCCCCTAGGGAGTTGAGGGGCTTACTAAATATAGATCTATGTTGTGCCTATAGTACTGAACTTTCCAAACCCCTGCCAATAACCCAATAAGTAGCTTTAGTGCGACGTTAATTGAAGAAAATCATCTACAACAAACGAATAACTTTTTATAAAAAAACACCCGATGTCTCCCACAAAAAAAGCGTTATTATTTTTATCCGGAAAACGGTTCTCTTTTTCCGAACGTTTCTTCTTCAGAATCCATCATGAAAGAAAAACCACATTCGTTCCCCGAAAAAGAGGAAATTAAGATTAATGATGCCAACTCACCCTGTCTACGTAATCGGAAACATTCGAAAGTTTACTAATATTGCTTCCCCACCCTCCCTTACTTTTTTTGTTAACAAAACAAAAACACATTTTGTCGAGAAGAGTTGGCCTACGCAGTTGCAAGAGAGCAGGAGGAGAGGGGTGGGAGAGCGAAGAGCGCAGGCGCGGAGCTCACTGCAGTGTTTTCAAGTTCAAGGTCACACACGCGCTGCCAAGCATCCATCCACCTATACACCGCGGAACGAGGCGCTCAATGCCGGAGTGGGTTGCCGTTTTGGCGACGACATCGCTCTCTTTGCGGAATGTTTATTTCATCGTATAAATTAAGGAGTAAAAATGAGATTTTAATTCATTATTACTAAACTCGTTTTATTTCACGCATCCAACCAGTATTGCTTCAACAAAATTGTTTCATGTGCTGTTTTGTGTATGACTTTATACCAAACTGACAGATTTTATTTGCATGGTTGGTTTGGTTAATAAACGTTGCACTAGAGCTGCACAGTGGGCTATTGGCGACCGTTTGGGGCCTATCGCGAGGGAAAGACCCGGTAACTATGCCTCGTATTTTTTAATCATGGTCATATGATGAGGACAACACCTGAGCTAGCAACCCAACGCAACGTCAATAGGTGTCAGTACATTGGACCCAAATTAGATTTATCGTGCACCAGTCCCGTATACAGGCCAGTATAATTTTTTGGATATTTTTAGACAACTTTCTAGTATTTTAGTAGTGAATCTTGCAACCCTCCGATCACAAGATCACTACATTTTTACTTTTCTTTGTCAAGTCCATTGCACGGGTTCGAACTAGCAATCCTCTGATTACCAAGTGGATATCTTATCCACTGGGAAATTAGTGGTATTTTTTTTAAAGTCATTGACGACATAGAAATATTAAATGTATATAGATATCATATTTTTTTATTACCAAAAAATTAAGATTTTGTTTTTCCATTTTATCCACTTCTGAATGACTTATTTTTTTAAAAGCCGATTGCATTTAAATTGGTTTACAAAAGAAAATATATAAAAAAAACTAATCCAAAAGAAATATGTTGGCTTATTTTAACACGAAAAATATGCGAAATATTGCGGTACCGATGAAAGTGGGATACACTTTCAATCCTTCAATGGGCTTCAAGTCAACCAAATGTATTGCCCAATCCAGAAGTTAAGTTAGAGATCAGTGGCCCCTATTTAAGTTTTGTACATGCCCCCATCCACAAGAATTCAAGTTAAAATTTTCTACTAGTATCCAGAATAAGATCTTAAACGTAATGAATATTATTCCCTATAATTCATAAATACATCTTTATTTTAGATAATAACAAAAACATTATTTTCTCAAGAAATTTACGCAATTATATAATTTACAAATTAATATAACTAACAATTGCTAAAGACGTTTATATTTTATATTGGTAAATATTCTGTGTATGAAAATAATTTAGCCCCATCCCATAGTTTTTTTAATTACTACGCCCCTGCGTACTACATGTCGCTTTTTAAAAATATTTTACATATTGGTGCCAATTTCCTAAGATATCACGTGAATTCATTTCACTAAAATAAAATGTAACCAAAATGTACTGTAAAAATTAATCACTGACTGATCACCGCAACAATAGATGGACTGGTAATATTTAATCAATTATAATATGTTTTTTTTTTAAATTTTATTTCTTCATAAAATAGGTATGTGTTGTTCTTTTTTTTAATTAAATAGCACTGGTCTCTATATCACAAAATAGGGAAACTACTTAAAACCATCACAAAATTACGATATCCATTGCAGAACAAAATTTACTATATACATGGCAGAACAAAATTTACGATATCCATGGCTGAACAAAATTTATGATATCCCTGGCAGAACAAAATTTACTATATCCACGGCAGAACAAAATTTACGATACCCTTGACAGAACAAAATTTACGATATCCCTGGCAGAAAAAAATTTACGATATCCCTGGCAGAACAAAATTTACGATATCCATGACAGAACAAAATTTACGATATCAATGGGGGAACAAAATTTATAATATTCATGGCAGAACAAAATTTACGATACCCTTGACAGAACCAAATTTACGATATCCAAGGCAGAACAAAATTTACGATATCCATGGCAGAACAAAATTTACGATATCAATGGGGGAACAAAATTTACGATATCCATGACAGAACAAAATTTACGATATCCATGGCAGAACAAAATTTGCGATATCAATGGGGGAACAAAATTTATAATATTCATGGCAGAACAAAATTTACTATATCCATGGCAGAACAAAATTTACGATACCCTTGACAGAACCAAATTTACGATATCCATGGCAGAACAAAATTGACTACTGTATCCATGGCAGAACAAAATTTACGATATCCATGACAGAACAAAATTTATTATATCAATGGCGGAACAAAATTTATAATATCCATGGCAGAACAAAATTTACTATATCCATGACAGAACAAAATTTACGATATCCATGACAGAACAAAATTTACGATATCCACGGTAGAACAAAATTTATGGTATCAATGGCGGAACAAAATTTGCGATACCCTTAACAGAACAAAATTTACGATATCAATGGCGCAACAAAATTTACGATATACATGGCAGAACAAAATTTATGATATCATAGCGGAACAAAATTTACTATATCCAGGGCAGAACTAATTTTATGATAGCCATGGCAGAACAAAATTTACGATATCCATGGCAGAATTGCAGTGCTGAAAGAAGCGCAGTTGCGATAAATTCTTTGCATATATTTAGATAGATTCGGGAAGGGTAGGTTCACCGAAATAGAAAGTTTATCTAGCTGCGTCGGCTGTGTAAACATCCCACCGATTAAAAATCTAAATTCCCGTTGTTTTGCAAGACTTTCTCTCGCGTCTTTTCATGGATTCAACCTCTGAAGGAATTCGGCAAGTGACGAAACTGAAATCATGACGTGGGCGATTCGACGAAAGACGGAATCTTCACTTGTAGCGTAAAAGTACAACGAGATTAACCCTCTGACGGATACGCAAAATTTCGAATCCGTCAGTGCGTTTTCACTGCAGAAAAATTTAATTTATATTTCCAACACATTCTCTAGTTTTCGACTTAATTAATTACTAATAACAAACAAGACCCTCAACCTGCCAATTCTTCCGCATTATTTAGAATTCTCCCGCATTCGAACGTCTTCTTCCGCATATTGGGGAAGAAAGATCAAAAGTTGTAAAATTTTGCCGGAATTCTGGAGAATTGTCTATATTTTAGTTCAATTTTGTAATAAAAATGTCGTTTATTACCAAGAATACAAACAATAACAATGAAATAGCTTATACTTTCTAATATTTATCATAGTGATCTGACTTCAATTTTATAAATTCATTTAACATAGGGACCTACCTACTACATATATAAATGCTCTTACGCGGTGATTGAAAAATGGTGTTTTTCTCTGAGCGGAATGGCAACAACAGTTACAAAAATCTGTTGCATTCGTATTTGTATTTTGCCATTATGTAAACAATTTTTAAACCCTTCAGTTTATTGATGAATAGTTATTTTGATCTCAACTTAAATTAGGAAGAGTATAAACTTTTATTATATTAACAAAAACGAAGTTTTGTAAAACATATCCAAACTGCAAACGAGAAATTGAGGTGGCGCCATCTGTTGGCAGTTTTGAAAACTAGATTCCCATGAACTCCATCTGTCTGACGAAAGTAGACATTAAATTAAACATTTTTGGAATGCACGATAATGGTAAGCAATTATATCGAAAACAAACTACCAATAACGTTAAAAATTTAGTTAAAAAGCAGAAAATGTCTGAAAATAAAGTGGAAAATAATATAAAATGGTAGGCATATCAGTGGTACTATTGTTTTTCATTTGTAGTTTTAAAAAACAGTTTTACTTAAAATAATTTTATATGGATTTACATGACGAAAATATGTATTGACGTCAAGATGAATTATAATTTAAATTTTCAGTTTCAACTTTTATTAAAGTGTCAGTAATATAATTAAAAAAGTATTGTTAATTAAGTAAGTAAGAAAAGGACGGAGCCTCCTGGTAATATAGTATTTTTGTAGGGGAAAAAATCATAAAGGAAACAACTGTTCCGTAAAAATAACATTAATATCGAAATGTCCTTCGAGAGCAAAAACAAAGTGTTAAATACTCCACAAAGGATGATATCTGGGTATTACGGATATTTGTCTATTTACCAGACCAACTTGAGATAACGACCCAGTCTGGGGAATTTGAGAAATCAACATCTCTCTTCTACTGTCTGAGTGCCCTAAATTGATCGTTGGCGAGACACGGTGAATGTTTCCAAATGCAGACGACACTCGCTCAAATTGTTGTTTTCTAATCGACGCAAGCACCCCAGACAGAGGTGCCAAGAGTAGGAGTTTTTATAATGTCGAAAATTGTCTAAAGCAGTGGTCATTTTTCTCTTGCGTACTCAGAGCAAGATTTAAAGTTACTGCGCCACTAGGCTGAATATGTGGTGCAGGCCCCACAACTGATGTGTGGATTGGAACATCCAGTGAAACGATCTTAGGGAGCAGGGTCGGGGGGAGGGGCGTTTTTTTTTAAATTGGGATTTAGCAGAACTACAAATGAAACATTTTTGAGTTCTATGAAATTGGGATGCGCTGTTTTCCTTGTAAGCCTACAATTTAGAAAATGACTGACTTTTTATCACTACTTTTCATAATCATCATTCAAAATGTCACTTTCATGTGGCGAACGGGGCATTTCGTATGCAACGTTATTCGACAAGCAACATTCTTCCAATAACAGTTACACAAAAAATATTTTGGGGGGGTTGAAACAAGAAATTTCCCGACTTAACGATTCGAAATTCTCAACTCAACCATTCGAAATTCCCAAGTCAACAGTGGTGAAAATTCCCAGTTCCAACTTATCGACATTTTATATATATATATATATATATATATATATATATATATATATATATATATATATATATATATATATATATATATATATATATATATATATATATATATATATATTAAACAGTTTCCTCACAAGCATTGATTTGCTGCACCCATATTCCAATGCAGTGTCCGTTTTGAGGTTTAATTTAAATGTAATCTTACAAGTTGGGCAATTTCTAATATTCCCTAGCTTTCATTAATTAGTAATATTAATTTTCTTCAGGCAAAAATTTTCCCAACTCGGGGTTTTTAGAAGTTCAAATTCCCAACTTTCGGGGTTTCCAGATTATTGCCCCCCCCCCCCCCCCCACACACACACACACTTAATTTTTTTTTGTCTTATTGTTTGAGTGATTTATTTGCAAACAGGTTGTTGTCATAATTTTAAAGTATTGAGGCACCTATTTTCTCAGTATTTTTTTTTATTTTGGGTGTGTGGTGCGAGCCCATAGGCGGCAGCCTATGTAGCCAGCCTATGCCTAAATTCGGCCCTGCACGTACCCGTTGATAAAACTTTCCATTTATGTGTACCCCCTTCTCTCATAACCCTTGCCCCCCCTTCTCTCATAACCCTTGCCCCCCCCTTCTCTCATAACCCTTGCCCCCCATCTCTATATGCAAACACTATTTTGTTTTGTTTAGGCAGAAATGTTTATAGTTTAGCAGGCAAATGAACCAAACAACTAAAAACTGATGACACTTATATGTTTTTATTTTTCAATCAACTTATTACAATTATATATTTTATTTTGAGTGTTTTTCGCTAATATCTTTCAGCGTACCCCCCAACTACAATGCCACGTACCCCTGGGGGTACGCGTATCACAGCTGGAGAACCGATTGTCCACAGACAAGGACATAATAATTTGGAAAAGAAACCAACTGTGTAACTAAAATGATTTTTGAACAAACCGCGTCGAACTAACAGCAAAGAAAAGAGATTGAAAAATACTTTAAGTTAGAGTGGAGATGTCACAAGCAGTTTTTTTAAGTGACACTTCTTTAGCGAGATTAGAGAACATGAATGACTTCGACACGGAAATCAAACATGAAACGGAAGTATGAGTAGCGCATGCGCAAAATCAATTACAAGTTTAAGTCGGTGTCGATACGTCAGCAGTTGCGTGCTGCGTGTTTCTCAGACGATTTATTCGTTAAAATAATACGTTCATAAAAACGAATTTAGTTTAACTTCAACCGTGCGCTTATAGGACACGCGGTTATCAGATTTATTTGTAAAATTATTTTTACCTCACATATATCGAATAAATTTAATTTTTTTTTTATTAAGTGTTGGTAATCAGTGCAAAAAAAATATAAACTATGATTCACTAAATTTGTGTATGAAATCCGTCGAAAATTAAATTAGCTTAAAAAAATACTTTAAAACTTTTGGAAAGTATAGAAGAATTGTACTAATTTATCAAACAACCGATAAATGTATTCTTCTCAAGAACTTTTGGTAATATTTTTTTAAATAGTTAACCCTTAACTTTGAGCTGAAAACTTAACACGAATATGACAAAGTAAATGAATTAAAATTCAATAACTCGGACCAAAGTCATCTTTCAAGAACTTCAAAATTTCATACACTCGCATTTTCTGAAATCTTTTGACAAACGACTGTTTATTTCCTTCACTATTTATCACGCAACCTTTTTTATAAGAAGTATAATTTTGGACAATCCATTGATTTTTTTTATCTAAAACATCCAGAATAATCAGACGATAATTACATATTTCGTACAAAATTTATTGAGAAAAATACTGTAAAACTCACATACTTGGAAAAAAAGAACGTTAAGTCGCACGCAAATCGTCTGCAAATTGGGTGATTCATCATGTCGGGATGGTCCGAAATGTCAGAAAGTGTTCGAAATTGTTCAAATTAATTAGGAAAGTTTGATGGAACGTATTTGGCAACAGAATGCGTTATGCAAGCTTGTTAACACACGCAAGTGAATTGGAATTTGTTTCGGTTTAGAAACTAAAACGAATCGGAATAAAAGTTAGAAATATTTTTTCATGGTTTTCAGCGTTGACGATTTATATTGAGATATAGCTTCTGATTGGTTTAATTTAAATCTGTGTGCAAAATTGTACGTACTGGTTTGGAAATAAATTAAATCAGATAAGTTGTTATGTTACTAATATATGCGAATTGGTAAATTGCGTTTAACGTTTAATTCGAAAAAAAAAATACAAGAGTTTATTGAAATTTGTCACATGCAGCTAGCTACACAATGGGCTATTAGTGACTGTTCGGTATTTATCCCTAAAAAAACATTTCCCGGTATTTTGAACCTCGAATTATAGATAAAAAGAATGACACCTGGGGTGGCGCAGCCAAAACTTCCACATCACGACCAATGTGAGGACATTTAAGCCATCTACTAAGATGAAGCATTGAAACCACGCAGATCATCTGTAATGGCCTCCTCTACAACGGGTCTTTCCTTCTAGATAGGCCCCGAACAGTCGCCAATAGCCCACTGTGCAGCTCTAGTGCGACGTTTTTTAACAAAAGTCCAGACGTCTATTGAAGGCGTCGGGTGCCAGATCAGGTGTTGTCCTCGTCATCTGACCATGGTTAAAAAATACGAGGCATCGTTCCCGGGCCTTTCCTTCGAGATAGACCCCGAACCGTCGCCAATAGCCCACAGTGCAGCTCTAGTGCGACGTTAATGAACCAAACCAAACCAAACCGTTAATTAACAAAACCAACCAACTCTCCGCTACAACATATATCAAGTAACACAAATAGAAACTTTTTTCAGCGCTGAAATTACATAACCTGTCCGAGGTAACATGAATAGCCCAGATGAGGCAATTTAGACATTTTTTGGTTTGGTTAATCAACGTCGCACTAGAGCTGCACAGTGGGCTATTGGCGACGGTTTGGGGTCTATCTCGAAGAAAAGCTCTGGGAACACATACACATTCATACACGCACCTCGTTATTTTAGAACCATGGTCAGATGTTGAGACACATTTTTAGACACAAGTTAACTGATATTGGATCCACGTTTCTCAAATTTTGATATAACTCTGTATGATATAATACATTTCAATGATGTATGTTATTTACACTAGCGAAACATCTAGAAATGTAAACCTTAACTTTTACATGCTCTCTAGCTTACGTATATTTATTTACCTGTACCGTCATTTCAGTACAATATATAAATAGAGATAGGTGGCCAACATTAAAACAATTCACCAACAGAAAAAAAGATAAACAAGCTTTTCCGTTTTTGATATAGTCATATCAATTCGCACTGATATGTTCCTGAATCCATAACTGTCCCAGTCACATAAGCTAGAATAATATAACGATAAGAACTGGAGCGACAATGTATTTTAACGTGCCGCGCGGATGCATACAATTCGGAAGAACGGTTGAGAAAATATTCGTCCTTGTCTATGACGTCTTACGTGACGTCACAGAAATGTTTTAAAACTTGTTTTTTCAGTGCCCGTTGTGTTCTTTTTCTTGTAAGGAAAAACATTAAATATGTAACATTTAAATGTATTTATGAAAGCCAGAAATACGTTTTTAAATATACACAAACCCATGCGAGAGGACTATTTTTTCTACATTCGATTAAAAAGGAGTAAAGTGGTCGGCCACGCTTAGTCCTTAGCTCTAGTGCTTATAGTTACATTTTATTTTAGCTCAGTGATCCCACTAAAACTCAGACGTCTAAATAAAAAAATTAATGTAACTTTTTTTTTAATTAAAAAAAAAAAATAATAATAATAATAATAATAATAATGTTTAAATATGTCTTTTTTTTTCTTTTTTGTTTGGCCACATTGTTTGCCATCTTCAATTCAGCGCTCCCCAGCCACTGCTTAGGCCTTAAACCCTTCTCAGTCTGCACAAAACTTCGAAAAATTAGATGTGTCATCAATAGGTACTTTATAACTTTGGCATCAATTTTAAAACATTATAAAAAAGCTAAAACAATTTTTTACTTTAAAAAAACTTCAAAAAAAAAGTCGGCAGAAGAAAATAGATCTATATATTCAGCGAACGTGAATGCCTGCGATAGTTTGATTTATGATAGACTGGAATGTGTATTTATTGGATTTCACTTCTTCAACAAAAACGAGATGGTGCCACATGCATTTGCAAAAAAAGTTAAAAGCCTTCATCCAGTTTCAAAACAAGTTATGTGCAAAATTTAAATTTAGAATAATAATTTATTCAGTCATCTGAGAAGATACACATTTTAGTGAAAAATTGTTGTATTTTTTTTTCCTTTTTACAACAACAATAAATTATAACAATAATAAAGTTTTGACAGTTTTTCAAAAAAAAAGTGCCTATAGCTGCTTTTGCATCTGCGTTGCTCACATAATAAATTGCGCCAATCACTCTGCAATGACGTAACCAGGAAAACACAAAAAATGAGGAAATACAAGAAATACCCCGAGAAATATCACTTACCCAAGTGACAAGTCGAACCAAAATAAAGATGAAATTATCCGTGACCTTGCGCGTTTAAAAGTCATGTAGGGTGCCAAGAATTGCTCTTTTCTGCTGTCAACGTTGAGGAACGAGTATTCTTAGCACTTTATAAACAAGGAAAATATACTTGCAATACTCAAATATTGGTAATCCCAGTATATGGGAGGACCCCCAGTTGCCCAGTGGATAAAGGCGTTCGGCTAGTAATCAGAGGATTGCTATTTCGAGCCCGACTGATGAACTTGACAAAGGAAAGTAAAAATGTAATGATCTTGCGATCGGAGGGTGCCAGCTTCGTTTCAAAACTACTAGAAAGTCGTTCAGAACATTGAATAAATTTTACTGGCGTCTATACGGGACTACTGCACGATAAATCTGATAATTGTCCAATGTCCTCAAACCTGCGTCGGGTGCCAGCTCAGGTGCTGTTCTCGGCATCTGACCATGGTTAAAAAATGCGAGGCATCGTTCCTGGGTTTTTCCTTCGAGATAGGACCCGAAACATCAACCAATAGCCCACTGTGCAGTTGTGCGACGTTAATTAACCAAACCATCAGCAAACCAACTAAATAAAATTTCGTGGATGCGCTTTTTCGCCAAAATGTGAACAAAAACCACCGCCATTAAAACACGGCAACCCTTTCGGCATCAGCATCATCAACGAAAAAGAAAAAAGGGGAAGAAGAAAAAACGAACGCCACTACTGCCCCACTGAGACACTTCCATGGAGATGTTCCGCCCTTTTTTTTTATTTCAACGCAGACGATTTTTAGATTGCGCTTTTGTTATTACGCAAACGAGTTTAGAAAGGTTGATTCAGGGCCGCCCTTAGCAACCCCGGTAAATAGTAGGGCCCTTTTTAATTATAAACACAAACTTATGAATAAAATTAGGCCGATTTAGTAAAAACCGATCGCATTTTTTTATCAACTACAAATGTAGTTAAAAATGTTTAATGCAGCTGTATTTCATTTGCACACAATATTTGTTATATTATTAGTTCGTTACGTTAAAATGATTTTTTATATAATATTTTTTGTAATACATAACAATCGAATTGATATCCTCTTTCTTCGGTTTTAGTTGGCGCGCTTTTCAGTCGGTTAATAAGCCTAATTTCCTATCGAACGAGACCAAAATTATGTCAGCATTGAGCAGTGGTTCCAATGCCGTGATCAGCGAATCACTGGTCCGCGGAAGGGTCCGTAGTGGTTCGTGAAACTTTTGTCCACTCAAAACGTTTTTGTATTGCAAAAACATGATGTTTTGTATTAAACAAAAATAAAAAGTTTCTAGTGACTTTTAAGGACCCTACAAACCTTGCTCTTAATGTCTTTTAACGTAAAATACATATAAGAAATTTATTTTATGCGACATTCTGATTTTGCGTATTTTCTCGTATGAGCGTAAGGCTCGTTAAGAAGCACGAGACGGGGACATATACACAGTGGCACACGTCGCACATCCCTGACCCCGGAAACACGTTCTCGTCATTTTTAAACCATGATCCGATAACGAGTACAACTTATATACTCCTTGTTTAAGACCGTGATATGACGGTTGCGTTCTCCCGTTTTTACAGCAATGTTGCAAAAACACACAATTTTGCAATATTGCAAAAACACACTATTTTGCAATGTTGCGAAAACACACTATTTTGCAATGTTGCAAAAACACACTATTTTGCGATGTTGCAAAAATAAACTATTATGCAATGTTTCAAAAACACACCATTTTGCATTGTAGCAAAAACTCACTATTTTGCAAAAAAAAATGTTGCAAAAACACACTATTTTGCAAAAAAATGTTGCAAAAACACACTATTTTGCAAAAAAAAATTTGCAAAAACACACTATTTTGCAATGTTGCAAAAAACATACTATTTTTCGACATTTTTATAATCTAATGTTTTGTGGTCTTTCAATCAATCAAATCAATCTCTTTAAAATTAATATTTTTGAAATTTATATAAAAAAAAGCAAGTTGCAGTTAATATTATTTAGCTTCAATGCACTAAAAACCAATTTACACAATTTCATAAATCGCTGGAGAGTTAATAATTCAACTTGTTTAAAATTACGAGGGAAAAAAATGGAGGATAGAATTAAGATTCAATGTCTTTTTTTTTTAAATAATGAACACTACAAAATCACTAACCGTGAAAGGTTAATATAATGGACACTACAAAATTCCTTACCCACATGACGGATACAAACGTGCATATCCGTTCAAGTATCTCCAGTTTTTTCAGTAGTACACATAATATAAAAGTTGACAAAAATCTCTTTTTTGAAATAATTTTCGAATTTACAGAAGAAGGACTTTTGAAAACCTTCTCTACTGATTAAATTTTTAAAAAAATATATTTTTGTAAAAAAAAAAGAAATGTGTTCAAAGTATAAATTAAACTTTCCTGCAGAGAAAACAAACTTACAATTTCGAAATGTTGCTTATCGGTCAGAGGGTTAAAGAGAGGAATGGAAATAATGAACACTACAAAATCCCTAATAGTGAAGGATCAAAACAGTGAACACTACAAAATATTTAACAGTAAAAGGTCAAAAAAATGAACACTACAAAATCTTTAATAGTGAAGGGTCAAAATAATGAACACTACAAAATCCTAAAATTGAAGGATCAAAACAGTGAACACTACAAAATATTTAACAGTAAAAGGTCAAAAAAATGAACACTACAAAATCTTTAATAGTGAAGGGTCAAAATAACGAACACTTCAAATTCCTAATATCGAAGGGTCAAAAAAATGAACACTGCAATATCTTTAATAGTGAAGGGTCAAAATAATGAACACTACAAAATCCCTAATAGTGAAGGATCAAAACAGTGAACACTACAAAATATTTAACAGTTAAAGGTAAAAAAAATGAACACTACAAAATCTTTAATAGTGAAGGGTCAAAATAATGAACACTGCAAAATCCTTAACAGTGAAGGGTGAAAATAATGAACACTGCAAAATCTTTAATAGTGAAGGGTCAAAATAATGAACACTACTAAATCCCTAATAGTGAAATATCAACACAATAAACACTCCAAAATTCCTTACACTGAAGGTTCAAAATCATAAACAGTCCAAAATCTGAAAATTTTATGAGCAAAATAATAAATATTTTTCGAATTGCTCTTATTACGAGAACTAAATACAATAAGAGAATTGAAGAGATGTTAACTAATTCTAAATTTAAGTTTTTGGCAAACAGTTTGAAATGCCTTTTAAAATATTGGCGAAATTCCAGTGCATAACATTATCCTTTTTGACGAAACAGTAGTCTGCGAAACACTTCGATTGAATATTTAGTTATGCTTATATAAT
Source organism: Troglohyphantes excavatus (assembly GCA_963932185.1). Classification (NCBI taxonomy): domain Eukaryota; kingdom Metazoa; phylum Arthropoda; class Arachnida; order Araneae; family Linyphiidae; genus Troglohyphantes; species Troglohyphantes excavatus. The sequence continues at coordinate 6,963,941 of OZ010668.1, forward strand.
TTTTACTTAAATTATAAAAGAAAAAAACATTAAATTTTTTTCCGAATTTAGCTTATCTTCGTAAAAACTAAATACCTATAATTTAAAAGTTTAAAAAAGAAAAATTTCAAAAAAATAAATAATAATAATTATCCAAAAGAGTTACAAGTAAGCAGGGTGTAAAAAAAATCATGATTTTTTTTTAAAATTAAAAAAAAAAAATTATTTGATTTAAATCTGATTAATTTCATTTTAATCGGATTTTTTTTTTCAGAATTTAAAAAATTTTAAATCAGATTTTTTCTTAAAACATTTAACTATTCTACAGATGTGGATCTGGTAAATACCCAGTAGGTAGGGTGCATAAAAATGGGGTATTTACACACCCATACCTCACGTAAATACCCGTCCAGAATGACATATTTCATGCATACGTTTACATGTCGTGTTTCATTGCCCATGCAGTCAACGTATAATTTTTTGGTTTACTGTTTTCTCTGCTACTTTCATGCCTACCAAATTATAAAATAAAATTATGATTTTTTTAAAAAAGATCACAATGACGTTCATGTAACGTATATTCATTTTGTAGCATATTATATTTTACCGCCCATTCTAAAGCCATATTTTAGAAAAACTCAGGTTTTTACACAGTTCGGAAACTTATGAAAGTAAATTATTAAGTAAACAAACTCGTATTACATATTTATAAACAAGCTTATCACATTAGCTTTATTGTAAGAATTCAATATGATTTACTAATATCGCTACTTCTATTTTTTATCTACTTAAAATTTATCTTTACAATAAAACCAAATCGTTTTTTTTTTTTTTTTGCCTTCCAGAAGAATATATATTATTAATTGAAAATAAGGGTTTCTTATGAAAAGAAAAGAGTTCAGTGCAAATGTTTTAACACTCATGCTCAACAGATTGTAACAAATTATAAGAAATAACTGCAACTGGGAATGTCAACTCTAGTTATAGGTAGGAAACTTGAAGGGCGAAGGGTGTAAGGTAAAGAAAAAAGGGCTGGGAAGGACTTTGAATATATTACAATGTACAAGTGAAAAACAAACCTTAGGGAAAATATGAGAATGAGGAAGAAAAGATTAAGTGATCATATAAAAGGCAGCATCAGTGAGATTTTTATTTCAAACATATTTTCTTAAAAAAAATTTTTTTTAATAATCTATTAATTTAAATCAGTGATTTTTTTAAAAAAAAATCAATTCATTTAAATCAGGGATTTTTTTAAAAAATTTATTAATTTAAATCAGTGATTTTTTTTTAAAAAATCAATTCATTTAAATCAGGGATTTTTTAAAAAAAATCAATTAATTTAAATCAGTGAATTAAAAAAAATCAATTACTTTAAATCAGTGATTTTTAAAAAAAAAAATCAATTCATTTAAATCAGTGATTTTTTAAAAAATATCAATTCATTTAAATCAGTGATTTTTAAAAAAAATCAATTAATTTAAATTAGTGATTTTTTTTAAAAATATCAATTCATTTAATCAGTGATTTTTTTAAAAAAAAAGCAATTAATTTAAATCAGTGATTTTTAAAAAAAAATCAATTTAAATTAGTGATATTTTTAAAAAATCAATTAATTTAAATCACTCATTTAAATCATTGACACCCTGCTTGTAAGGTACAGGAAGCTCAAATATGCGGATTAGTCAAAAAACAGAGGTCAATCGGGTCAATTGAAGAAAATACTTCGATAACCTTAACCTTAACCTTGAACACACCCTTTTAAGACTCGAATAATTTACGACTTTCTCCACAAAACACCTCGTCTCCTTATCTCGAATATTTTTATTGGCTGACACAAAACCCTTTCTAGGACAGCATACGAGTAGCCCACTACCACATAAATCCACACCGTAAGAAGAAAAAATCATTATAAATGCGGCGCCTATTCGACTCTTGGTCACGCAATATCCCGTGCACACGCAAACAAGGAAAATCTATTCTTTTGTGGAACTGAATGGAGAACAGGTTTCCAAAGTATTCAACAGATTAAACAAAAAAAGAAGTGGTAAAAAAAATAACGGAACCATAATCCGGACACGTCATTTCTTTTGTATACGTAATCAATTAATTTCAGTAATATAAATTATATAGTGAAGACGATTTTGAAAGTAATGAATGCACTCTTCTTTGAAATAACACTCTCATTTTTGAGAAATCTATGTTCGTCAAGGCTATTTTCGTCGTATTTGACAATCGTTTCGTCGTGGAATCACGTGACTTTGTCCGAAACAAGGATCATCACATTTTTTAACGAAAGTAACGGAATCTGGACACCTCATTTCGTTTGTATACGGTAATCAATTAATTCAGTAAAAGAAATTATATATTCAAAACGGTTTTGAAAATAACGAATGCACTCTTCTTCGAAATAACACTCTATTGTTTTTGAGAAATGAGTTCGTGAAGGCTACTTTCGTCATATTTGCAATCGTTTCGTCGCGAAATCACGTGACTTTTGACGATACAAGAATCGTTAAATTTTTAAGTAACGCAATCCGGAAACGTCATTTCGTTTGTATACGTAATCAATTAATTCAGTAAAAGAAACTAGTATATGGCAAAGACGATTTTGAAAGTAATGCACTCTTCTTTGAAATAACATTCTCGTTTTTGAGAATTCTGAGTTCGTCAAGGCTACTTTCGTCGTATTTGACAATCGTTTCGTCGTGAAATCACGTGACTTTTGACGAAACAAGATCATCACATATTTTAATGAAAGTAACGGAATCCGGACACAACATTTCGTTTGTATACGTAATCAATTAATTCAGTAAAAGAAATTATATATTCGAAACGGTTTTGAAAGTAATGAATGCACACTTCTTCGAAATAACATTCTCGTTTTTGAGAATTCTTAGTTCGTCAAGGCTATTTTCGTCGTATTTGACAATCGTATCGTCGTGGAATCATGTGACTTTTGACGATACAAGAATCGTTAAATTTTTAAATAACGCAATCCGGAAACGTCATTTCGTTTGTATACGTAATCAATTAATTCAGTAAAAGAAACTAGTATATGGCAAAGACGATTTTGAAAGTAATGCACTCTTCTTTGAAATAACATTCTCGTTTTTGAGAATTCTGAGTTCGTCAAGGCTACTTTCGTCGTATTTGACAATCGTTTCGTCGTGAAATCACGTGACTTTTGACGAAACAAGATCATCACATATTTTAATGAAAGTAACGGAATCCGGACACAACATTTCGTTTGTATACGTAATCAATTAATTCAGTAAAAGAAATTATATATTCGAAACGGTTTTGAAAGTAATGAATGCACACTTCTTCGAAATAACATTCTCGTTTTTGAGAATTCTTAGTTCGTCAAGGCTATTTTCGTCGTATTTGACAATCGTTTCGTCGTGAAATCACGTGACTTTTGACGAAACAAGATCATCACATATTTTAATGAAAGTAACGGAATCCGGACACAACATTTCGTTTGTATACGTAATCAATTAATTCAGTAAAAGAAATTATATATTCGAAACGGTTTTGAAAGTAATGAATGCACACTTCTTCGAAATAACATTCTCGTTTTTGAGAATTCTGAGTTCGTCAAGGCTACTTTCGTCGTATTTGACAATCGTATCGTCGTGGAATCACGTGACTTTTGACGATACAAGAATCGTTAAATTTTTAAATAACGCAATCCGGAAACGTCATTTCGTTTGTATACGTAATCAATTAATTCAGTAAAAGAAATTATATATTCGAAACGGTTTTGAAAGTAATGAATGCACTCTTCTTCGAAATAACACTCTCGTTTTTGAGAATTCTGCGATCGTCAATGATATTTTCGTCGTATTTGACAATTGTTTCGTCGTGGAATCAAGTGACTTTTGATGAAACAAGAATCATCAAATTTTTTAACGAAAGTGACGGAATCTGGACACCTCATTTCGTATGTATACATAATCAATTAATTCAGTAAAATAAATTATATAGTAATCCCTCATAAAAAGGTTGCAGTATAATTCTTTTCAATAGGATTTGGATTATCATCTTTCCAAATGATTTTTTCTGCAAGTTGACTTTTTTTGGTGTATGGTGCGGGCCCTAGGCAGCTGCCTATGTAGCCTATGCCTAAATTCGTCCCTGTTCTAATATGACGTTAATACAAACACCCAACAGTAAAATTTAAGAAACACGTTTCAAAACAAAAATAAGAAAGAAAAAAAAACAATTTTTGTTTACCTTTAAAAAAAAAAAGAATCCATAAAAACAAACTTATTAACACCCACTGTTTATAACAACAAGTTTCTGCATTATTTCATTTTAGAATGAATCATCATTGCTGCTAAAAAAAATAAAAATAAAAAGTACGAAAGGAGTTTTCGCTCAATTCCAACAACTGTTTCGGAAATTCCTGCGGATGACGTAATCGATGACGCAAGAGAAGGCTTTAATTGACGTCGCGGAGATCTTTCCTCGAAATGATTGCAAACAATGCACATGTACCCGCCTCCTCCGAAACTAAACAAGCAGGTGGTGATGTAAACACTTTCTTTTACATGTAATAGGGCAATGCGGTAATATAGGTCAATGAAAATACAGTTCTAGAGTAACTATCTGAATTTGGTTTTTAAATTATTCTTATATTTACAAGCTTTTTTGACGTGAATGCAGTCTTTAAAATATGTACGAGTACATCACCAAAGTCTTCAACAACATTGAAAAGCCACATATTTTAATTTGTCATAACTTCAGTGGATATCAGCCTTTGGGGATAATGAATAACCTACCATCGTTTACAGAAAAGTAGGACGCGCCGATTAGGCCGATTTTAACCAATTTCTAAAATCTGACCGATGTACCGAATAAATCGATTTAATTTGAATCAATTCGTGGATGTAATTTGTGTAACCTTATATACAGGTTACTATTAATTCGAAAAATTCAGCTTATATATTCATAAAAGTAGATTTATTCAACTTTTGATATTTACAGAATTTCTACTCAACTTCTAAAAATGCAGTGTCATAAGAATTTTATAAAAAATCGCTTGAATCGCTTCTGAGGCAAACTTAAAAAAATTCTAAAAGCGCGAAGGATTTTTATTATTATGGAAATAATTCGATTTTGACGATATAACTATTCAGTATAACATTCCAGTCACAAAAATATATTTTTTACCAAAATTGGCATTATCTGTTCACGATAGTTGGTATGGTATCCCCCCCCCCTAAAAAAATATTAGGTCATAACTTGGAAACATCAAAAACTATACTTTTAGGACACAACATTTGAAATACAGTTATCAATTATGAAAATACGGATATTAATTATACAAATTTATTTTGTATTCTTGAAATTATTCAAAGATAATTCTAGAATTCAAAGAACATTCTAGAATTCAAGGGATATTTTAAACTTCAAGAAAATTCTAGAATTAAAAAAAAATTCTAGAATTAAAAGAAATTTAGACTTTAAAAAAATTCTAAAATTAAAAGAAATTTAGACTTTAAAAAAAATTCTAGAATTAAAAAAAAAATAGACTTTAAAAAAAAAATTCTAGTATTCAAAAATAATTCCAGAATTTAAAGAACATTTTAGAATTCAAAGCAAATTCTAAATTCATAGAAAATTCTAAATTCAAGAATTAATAGAAATTGCAATTTCTAACATTTAACTATTCTATTCCCCAATTTTTATTTTCAGGCAAAATAGTAACAATGGTATCAGGGAGTTGATAGAAAAGATAAGGAAAACCTTTTTTCTCTTTTTTTTTTAATTCTAAGTAACTGTAATGCAACCTGTTGCCAGGAGAACAAACCATTTTGTCACCAAGGTCACCGGAATATTACAGCTACAATCCTGTTTTATAGATGCTCGTATTGAATCATTAAATTAGAAGGTCGAACCATGTGCTTCATTATAAAATCCACCGACATCAATTCCTAGAAAGCTGCCCAAGTACCATTAATGTTTTCAATGATGAGGCAAATTGGGTCATCTCAAAGAGTCAATTGGAAAACAGATAACTGTAAAATAACCCAATACGTGGAACTAAAAGATAGAAAATAATACGGGTGATTGTAAAAGAATGTCTCGCATTTGAAAGGCAATATCTCCGCAACCAAACAACTTAGAGCGCCATTCTACAAATCATTGTAAAGGGGACATTCTAAAATTTTATTTGTTTGCCAAGAATTGTCGCGACGAGCAATTTTCATCGCACTACAAAAGATTAAAGAAGTCATTTTATTATTGTACACTCGCGTTACTATGACAACCACACAACACAAGTTGGGGTATTCTTTTATAATTACAAAGCATTTTTGGGAGGTTTAGTGGATTTTTTCCAAATTACATAAAAAAAAAAAATGTCGGCACTAGATTACACTTTTGCAAAATACCTAATTACATTAATTAATTACTAATAGCAAATTACAAGTAAATTCATTATTTTATATTAGATAAAATACCGAAATTAAAACAATGTGTAATAGTCATTAATTAATAAACTAAACTGCCTTATTTTAAAATTAAGATAGTTTAATCAAACTTTAGGACTTTTGTATGTTTTCGAAACATTAAGTGAGCACCCTCTAAAATAAAACAATGAGTGAGTATTTCTCAGTTACGATAATATCTATTATTAGACATAAAAGTATTTTTTCAAATGATTTTTTTTGTTGCTACTTAAATACAAATAAAAAATATTCCCGACTGATGTGCTTAATAATAGATATAATAGAAATCTCTAATCGAAATTTAAATATTTTGCTAACCCCCTGAAGTTTAAGCAATCTTTATAATAGTAAAGGTTTTTTTTTTATTGCTTTGAAGCATGATTTTTATATTTTTGCAAAATTTTAATTAATTGTAAAGCGATTGCTTTTAGCTTGCACCTCAAATCTCCCTTACCTAAAGCAGGCCTCCGTGACCGAGTGGTTATAGGCGTCAGCTGGGAATACGAAGGTTCCTGGTTCGATGCCAGGCGATGGACTTGACAAAGAAAAGTAAAAAGTAGTGATCTTGTGATCGGAGGGTTGCCAGCTTCGCTACAAAATACTAGAAAAGTCGTCCAGAACATCCGCAAAAATTAACGGCGCGTATACGGGACTGGGGCATGATAAATTTGATCGGGGTCCAAAGTCCCGACGTCTATTGAAGGCGTTGGGTGCAGTTCAGGTGTTTCCTCGTTATCTGACCGTGGTTCTAAAATAACGAGGTGCATGTATGAATGTGTATGTGTTCCCGGGTCTTTCCTTCGAGATAGACCCCGAACCGTCGCCAATAGTCCACAGTGCAGCTATAGTGCGACGTTAATTAACCAAACCAAACCTCACCTAAACCATTATATTAAAAAAAAAAATTAAATAATGGAGTATTTCTATGAATATAAAAATTAGATGTATAGTTGGAAAAACTAGAGATCCATAGACGTAATATTACGGTCTTGTACGTCAATGGATTTTAGCTTATTTTCAGCTTTATTAAACTTTGTTAATATACAATACCGTAACGACATTCAACTATCATTGATAATTTCAGATTAACGTTAAAAAAAATATGAAAAAAAAGTTGAACTTCACATGAAACTTAATCGCTAAAACGGCCACCATCTTGAAAAGGATATTTTAAAAATTATTTTTTTTAAAAAGAGTACGTCGTTTTTAATGATTTTAATGAACATTCAAGTCACATTTGAAGAACATCGAGCAACGCGTTCGGTCGCTACTGCGTAACAAACACATTTACAAACAGAGGAAATGTCGAACGGTCGAGTTAAAACAGAACTTCGCTAACTCTCGTTTCAGTGAAAGATAAAAAGTATTGTTTTCAGGCGAAAATGTTGAGTATTAAGTTATTGATGTTTCTACAAGTTTTTTTGTCTCGCACGTCCAAAAAAAAAAAAGTGGTTTCTAAAAATTAATATGTGTTTGTCAACAAAACTTATGCATTTTTTAAGTGACATCAAGATTTACTTTAAAAAAATAAACATTAAAAAAGTACGCCTTTATTAAATTTCGGTTTTAAAGAATTACTAGAAAATCGCTATAAATATCGATGTTAAACCCGCGTAAAAATTGTCCAAGGGGAACATATCAAAGACACCAAACAAAAGAATATTTGACAAATCGGTGCAGTAGTTTTGGAGGCAATAGCCCAATTGCGGCCTTAAGGGAGCCGGGTTACCATATTCTGAAAGAAGAATACAAATGTTTATCGCCCAGATAAAAGGTTGCCATGGGCCGCAATTGGAACTTTCCTGTTTTGGATCACACGAGTGAAATGAAAAGATTTGTTTTGGAAATGAAATTTAAATATGGAATAAATTTTTGTGTGTATTTAAAAGAATGTAATAGCAAATTAGGTGGATTTTGTTTGTCAATGGGCGAAAATAATAATGCGCAATACGTAGAAATATTGTGTCTAATACTTCCCATATGGTTTGGAGTAGTGGAAATATATTATACAAATAAAGCTTAATGTTTTCAATAAATTTTTAAAAAACGCTTCTTTGGCGCTTGACAACACATTATCAGCTGACAGACATAGTATTTATTTTGTTATTAAAATTTTGACATTTGCACAAATACAAGTACTTTCGATGTAATAACAAAACAATGCAGTTAACTGTCAAAATTGATGATAACACTTATAATCAGTTAATATACAATCGATCGGGCTGTTGTATAAAACCATTACATTTTATCCGATGTTTCAAATATTGTAGTATAAAATATTAAATCAGTTCATTTGTTTTAAGATACTTATTTTCATTTTATATTATGGAGTTTTTAAATACGAAAACTTATATTTTTTAACGAAAGTTATGCAAACCTAAATATATATATTTTTAATATATTATTTGTTTGAACTTCTGTCTCTAAAAAATATTTACTTTTTAATAAAATTGTCCCGGAATTTTTTTTTTCGAAATCGTATGTTTTGTTCATGTATCTTTTGATAAGTTATAGTTTTAGGAAAAAATATCATTAGATAAGAAATAGAAAAATGGAAATCATTTCCAATTTCTTGTATATATTGAAACAAAGAAAAATAATAATATCTTTTAATAATATTACCTCACTTTTTTTTAAATTCTAAACCTATTCTTACATTATGATCAACAATGTAACTAGGATATTACATTGAAAAAAGCTCACCTCGTTTTGGATTCTTTGGTTCCATCTCACAAATATGTAGATGTAGATGTATAATGTAAACAATTTCTAGACTTTTCCAGGAAAACTTGGTTGGTAAATGACATGAAAATCTACATCTGCGCATGGCTCGCAACTTAGAAATAGGAAACTGCGTCATCAGCTGGCGCTGCGTAGAAGTTAAAAAAAAGTACCAATTTTTATTTTTTTAAATTGATGAGACTTCAAGAAATTTAAATGCTAAAATAGCATTTTTCTCCCATTATCTCTGTGATAAGAGTTCCGAAAAGTAAATTAAATCGAACGTTCCTCTTGTGTTCGAAAAACATTCCGTTTCGCGCGTTTCTCCTTCGTCGAAAACCCTTTTCCGTCGCCGTTGAATGTCAAGATCATCCCGTACACCGGCCGTGAAAGTAAGGTTGCAACCACGCGCGCCAACGCCTCGCCAAGGGATCGCCAAATATACAAATGTCCCTTTGATTGATGGTGGTGATGTTAGAACACCTGGGAGGGTTTTTGCGAACGTCGGTTACCGGTTCCAAGAGTGCAATAACGGTTTCTTCAGAAACATCAAATCACAGAGCACCAAACGATTTTATTATTTGTCATTTTTTTAATAATTTTTTGTAAGTGAATACGTATGGCCTGCCAAAATCCTAGTAATTTTACGCGGAATCATCATATGGGGGAGACGCTACATACCATCGTGTAGAGGAAAATGACGTGTCGATCAGGCCATTTGCTAACTTATTTCCCGCAGCATCAATCGATTTAATTATATCTGGCATTTTTTTTTCTAGAAAAAAAATCTACTTTTTCATGTGAGGAAGGTATGGCCTGCAAAAATACTTGTAATTTTACGTGGAATCATCCTATGTGGATAAATTACATGCCATCGTGTAGAGGAAAGTGGACGCGTCGAGCAGGACATTTGTTAACTCATTTCCTGCTCTGACCTTTGTACAGCAAGAAGGGGAGGGGATGTCGTTCATTATTGCAGTATACGCTTCTGTCCTCATAACTCCATGTGAAAAGGCCTTTAGGGGTAAATGACATATAATCGTATGGCGGAAGGTCGGCCGCGTTAACTAGGTTGCCCATTTATTCACTCCCCTTTTTAATGTGTGGGCCCAAAAGTATTCACGAATTAACACGAATTAAAAGTATTCACTTACGGTACAGTACGGTCTGTACCTACCCAATTTTTTTTCTACTCTAAAAATTAAAATAGTAAAAACATACTATTTAAATTAAAAAAAAAATAGTACAAATTTCAATACATTTTTAAATATTTAAAATAGTATAGAAAAAAAATATCTATATATTTTTTTTCTAGGAAAAAACATAGAATTGGGATTTTAATATGGTCCTGCTTTCGAATGTAATTTACCTGAAAAAGTTTCGGATTGAAAAGAAATTTAACAGGTAAAAAGTGATTATTTACAGTTTTGTTTTAGTTTTGTCCGAATCAGGGTTTTTTTATCTAACGGGCAGTCGGGACTTAATTGGGCAGTCTTAAATGAAAAATGGCTTCGTAATTCTGAAGTGGGCAGTCGTGAAAAATGTCCGTCTCCATACCTTGTGCGACATATAAGGAATCCCCCTTCCCCCAAACCGCATTACAATTTATACAAAAAAGCAGGGCTTCAGAAAAAAATAAAAATAAAATAAACTGCCTTCACTGTAAAAAAAAGCAGGGTCGGCCCGTGGTCGAAAACGTTAGTGCAGCCGAAATCATGTGAATCCTCCTCTCCCCCCCCCCCCCCCCCCCCCCCCTCTCCACTATTTTCCACAACCCATACATGAACGGAAGTTCTTTATTATTTACTACTCAAATCAAAGTTTCCTTTCAATTTTTACGAAATTATAACACTTACTTTTTTTTTTTTAATTAAAGCAATCCTCTTTTCTTTTAAACATGCGAATCGGTCAATTTTAAAATTAACTTAAATAACAAAACAACATCAGGACAATGTCCTGAAACAACAGCACACAGTAAATGTATCACGAAAACCATTTCCGTTTGGAGATATTCTCGTAAGTTATCGTTTCACCCACCCATCCCAGCGTTTCACGGACGAGCCAATCAGCATATCGAATCTCAAGTGCAGCTAAAACAAGAAAATTCATTTCGGCTGTACCTTCTCACAAATGCAGTGCATTAGCATGGGGAGGTATCTCCATACTACGTAGAGGTTTCCATGGCAACGGTGCAGCGGATTTCGAATTTCACTTTTTGGCTGCAGTTTTGATTGAATGGAGTTTTTTCCCTCCTGAATTGTACATTACGGTAACAGGCTTGTTATTAATCGGAGATTTTGTTTACTACCGTAGAAATTTCATTTTCAATTATAATCTACATTTAAGAAAATTAGTAAAATATATTATTTTAGTTTTAAAATACTGAATTTAGGTGCAGCCCGGCTGTACTTGCTGTAGTGGACGAGCCGCCACTGAAAAAAAGTACTTAAAAATGAATTCCTGAGCCATCTTTTTTTTCTTTGAGTACATATGCATCGTAAATGAGCGATGACATACTCAAATGTAAGTAATCGTACTTTCTCAAAATTGAGCAGACGTGTGATTTAATATTGCTAATCTCAGCTTCTATTCAAGCCATTTTAACAAAGTAAACTGACAAACTTAAAAGAGTTGCTCAGAAGAGGTTTTTTGACATTATTTGATGTCGATTGCTTCAATGGAAACTAAATTATTATAACTCAATTAGCTTATTTCACGATCGTTTGGCACACCTTTTTAACATTTCTTATGTTTATAACTTCTTCACGTTGCCCTAGTAGTATAACGGATAAGACACTGGACTGCGGTGCCTGATGATCTGGGTTCGATTCCCGGTAAACCTTGGTTCTAATTGTCGATATTTATTGAAAGGGATTTATGAAGTCAGCCTGTGTAGGCTAGCATCTGCTCTTTTTATTCATTTTTACCCATTGTACTCATTTTCTAGTACATATCTTTTTCAAAAATGAATCCTATGCATCGAATGTACTTAAAAATGAATACATTTAACTTAATTTTGAGTACTTATCTTTAACAGTGTACGAATCAGATTTATGAAACGGCAATAGGGATATCTTTTTCATCGACTACAAAAGTTTTATGCGTCTACATTTAATTTAAATTGGATATTTATTAGATAACTTCACCACGTAAAAAGTATGCACTTTTTTTCAATTGAATATCCAAAATCGCCTAATTTTCTTTCGAAAGGGACTAAATTTATGTCATTCCGGCAACTTGTTAGAGAAGTCAGTCGTCTATAAAAACCTTCGAGCGTGAATGGACTGTAGTAGAGCGAATATGACGTCATCATCGTGATGCAAACATTTCAGATAAGATGGCACCATACACGTGACTTCCTTTCAAAATTTATGAATGAAACAACGTTCGCGATTGACTTTTGATATGGAAATAATAGTAAATGTGTTACTTCATGAAGTACAAGATACTTTTATGAATGGACTAGAAAAAAATTAGGAATGGATGACAACCACGTGTCTGAGACCATACATGTTGCCCTCACTTTGATGTTAGCGGATTATAACATTACGATATCTCTACTATGAGGGATCCATGCTCGAAGATAAAAACAGTTTGAATGACGAAAATTGTTCAATTTTTTCCAATTTCTGTAAACTTTTCGTACGATTGGAAGATATCAACCGATTTTTAATTTTGTTACATCGTTTTTCTTTTTATTGTAGAAAACAACTTTTCCTTACTAAAGCTTTTCGAAAAACAAAAACAAAAAATCGATCCACCCACTTTATATTTCACAATAAAAGGCACCAAAGTAGACTAAATACACATGGAAATAGTAGAACACTTTTCCCTTCATATATCATTCTGAGTTTCGTCAGGCAATGACAAAGTGAAGCTTTTCCTAGTGAAATGTATTATAAAATCTTTTAATGCACCGAAAACCTGTTGATATTTCTCAAGTTCCTTAAGGTAAACATCCTTTTCCTTAAAGGATGTTCTCTTCATACTTTAAAAGTTTTTTTTACTCACACGCCAACCGGCATGTAGGTATAGATTTTTCATGGGGGTGGTACAGTAACTGAGCAACGGATTTCTTTAGGTAGTTTATCCCCCCACCTCCAAATTAACAAACTCTCCCCCCCCCCCCCGCATTTTTTTAAATTTATGAATTTTTATTCAAGTCAAGAGAAATACTTTGGCATATAAATATCGAAACTTCTATACGATCGTAAAGACGTGTCCCGCCGGCAGTACTCTCTGTTCTTCTGGAAGGACATGGTATAAATTCTATCCATGTCAAAAGTAAAAAAAATGAGGTTAATTTTAGTTGTAACACATTCATATTTTGTGCGTTTTTCTTTGGTGAACGCGGACCCCCTCTGAAGCACAGGACTTGTGCGATGGCACGCGTCGCACACCCCTAAGGGAGGCTCTGGTAGAAAAAATATGGAACTCCCCTCATGCGTTCGTTTCGTTCTATTTGTTTGATTTCTTCTATTTGTTCGGAGCGTTTCGTTCCATTTGTCTGATTCCTTCTATTCGTTCGGTTCGTTTCGTTCCATTTGTCTGATTCCTTCTATTCGTTCGGTGCGTTTCGTTCCATTCGTTTGATTCCTTCTTCTATTCGTTCGGTTCGTTTCATTTGTTTGATTCCTTCTATTCGTTTCGTTCCATTTGTTTGATTCCTTCTATTCGTTCGGTTCGTTTCGTTCCATTTGTCTGATTCCTTCTATTCGTTCGGTGCGTTTCGTTCCATTCGTTTGATTCCTTCTTCTATTCGTTCGGTGCGTTTCGTTCCATTCGTTTGATTCCTTCTTCTATTCGTTCGGTTCGTTTCATTTGTTTGATTCCTTCTATTCGTTTCATTCGATTCGTTCCATATGTTTGATTCCTTCTATTCGTTCGGTTCGTTTAATTCGATTCTTTCTATTTGTTAACCTCTTCTGACCCTTACAATCGCTTTTTTGCGTCGCTGTATCACCAGTTTTTCCAGCAATACACCCACATTTCTGTATGGCGATACTTTTTAAAAGCTATTAAAGTATAATAACTTCTATTAAAGTATTACAAATTTATATTTTTTACCCCCCAAAGGATACTTGTTGGAAATATGTCTAACACCATTACAATAATCACAATTTTATAATTTCGGTTTCTCCTTCGGCGTTTAGATGACCCTTTTCTAATTTTTACCCGCACTTGACTTAGAGTAATTGCAGAAGGTTCTCGTAGCCAAAACTTTCGCAATTCGCGGTCGTGGGCTTTTTGATCTTGTGATCGGAGGGTTGCCAGATTCGCTACAAAATACTAGAAAAGTTGTCCAGAACATCCACAAAAATTAACAGCGTGTATACGGGTCTGGTGCAGAATAAATCTGATCGTGGTCCAAAGTCACGACGTCTATTAGAAGTGTTGGGTGCGAGTTCATGTGTTTCCTCGTCATCTGACAATGGTTCTAAAATAACGAGGTGCATGTATGAATGTGTGTGTGAATGTGTTCCCGGGTCTTTCCTTCGAGATAGACCCCAAACCGTCGCCAATAGCCCACTGTGCAGCTCTAGTGTGACGTTGATTAACCAAACCAAACCAACCTCGTCATCTGACCTCGTCATCTCGGTCTTAAAATAACAAGGTGCATGTATGAACATGTATGTGTTCCCGGGTCTTTCCTTCGAGATAGACCTCGAACCGTCGCCAATATAGGGACGTTAATTAACCAAACCAAACAACTATTATATAACAAATTATATTATTTTTATCAGTATATAAAGTTGTTTAAAATATCCACAATTTCAATTGCCGTGTATAAGGGCCTGGTGCACGTTTAAATCTGATCGTGGACCAATGTACTGTTGCGTCGAGTGTCAGTTCGTGTGATATCCTCGTCTTATAACCACAGTTTAAAAATATGAGGCAGTTTTAATTGTTCTTCCCTCGCGATCGGAGGGTTGCCAGCTTCGCTACAAAAATACTAGAAAGTCGTTCAGAATATCTAACAAATTATACTGGCGTGTATACGGGACTGGTGCACGATAAATCTGATCGGGGTCCAAAGTCCCAACGTCTATTGAAGGAGTTGGGTGCCAGTTCAGGTGTTTCCTCGTCATCTGACCATGGTTCTAAAATAACGAGGTGCATGTATGAATGTGTGTGTGAATGTGTTCCCGGGTCTTTCCCTCGAGATTGACCCCGAACCGTCGCCAATAGGCCGTTGTGTAGCTCTAGTGCGACGTTAATTAACATAACCAAACCAAACCAAACCTTGGTCTTCCCTCCGAGTCATAACCTCGAATTGTCAACAATATCCCACTATGCAGCTCTAGTACGCCTTTAATTCAACCAATAAACTGACCCTCAAGAAATCAAAGAATATCCTCTCCACACACTTCTCAAAGTCTATATGTGATAAATTTTACGGTTTGGTTAATTAACGTCGCACTAGAGCTGCACATTGGGCTACATGGTGACTGTTCACGGCCTACCCGGGATCAATGTCCCGTATTTTTGAACCATTGTCACATGAGATAAATATTAAAATTTTTTATTTGTTATTAATATTGGAAAATGGAATGCCGAGTAAAATCTGTCTTCCGTGAATTTATAGTATAAATTTCGATCAGAAACATATTTTAAGTTAACTTGATTCAGAAGTATCGAATGAAACAGCAAGTTTTGAACAGTTAAATTAAAATAATTTTGACGTTTAACGTCTTTAAAATCGGAAAGAGGCGGCATGTCGGTTAGATGGAAATGTAACAGAAGTACGTCATAGCTGACCTGTTATACGTCATAACCTTGTAACTTGTTCCTATGAAGACGCCGCCGCACAATGCAGTCGTTCGGTTCGTTCGATTTATTAAATTCGTTCGTTTGATTTGTTCTTTCCGTTCGATTAGTACGGTTCGTTCATTTTGATGTATGTTTTTTCATTACTTTAAAATTTTAATTGGTACTTGTGTCTCGTGGTTATTTATAAATAACATTTGGGAGTTTTGTTGTTTTTTTTTAACTGGGAGTCGTCTTGAGTTGCTGGTTCACCCGAACAAAAATATGCATCGACAGCAAAAAGGTTATAAAAAAAACATTGAAAATTGGGGCAATATTTTTGTAAGACAAAATGGGATATATTACCATTGTCATTAATATTTTATTTGTAACATATAAAAAGGTTTGGTTTGTTAAATAACGTCGCACTAGAGCTGCACAGTGGGCTATTGGCGACGGTTCGGGGTCAATCTCGAAGGAAAGACCCGGGAACACATATACATTCACACACACATTCATACATGCACCTCGTTATTTTAGAACCATGGTCAGATGACGAGGAAACACCTGAACTGGCACCCAACGCCTTCAATAGACGTCGGGACTTTGGACCCCGATCAGATTTATCGTGCACCAGTCCCGTATACACGCCAGTATATATTTTTTTGGATATTCTGGACGACTTTCTAGTATTTTTGTAACGAAGCTGGCAACCCTCCGATCGCAAAATCACTACTTTTTTACTTTTCAATGTCAAGTCCATTTCACGGATTCGAACCACCAATCCTCTGATTAGTAGCTGAACGCCTTACCAACTGGGGTTCCATTTAAAAAGGAAGCCATCATTAAAGGAGGATCCATTTTCTACCACCCCTTGTTTAGGTCACTACCTGTTCCAGTAGTAAGTAGAGCTTGATTGGATATGCGATTACCTTTTTGAAAGAAGCGATTCAAAATAATTGGGCTCTAATCAGATCTTTGCACAGCATTATGAGAGGGGACTTGAGCTTATCCCTGTTCGTTATTAATACTGCCGATTTCGAAATTTGAGATGGCGGTAATCTGAGTCTCTTTCACTTACTTAGACTATTATTTTAGGTCTCCTAAATAGTTAATTATATAATGAGGTGTATTCATTTTTAGAAAATACTAGAAAGTCGTCCAGAATATCTAACAAATTATACTGGCGTGTATGCGGGACTGGTGCACGATAAATCTGATCGGGGTCCAAAGTCCCGACATCTATTGAAGGCCTCCGTGGCCGAGCGGTTAAAGGCGTCAGCTGGGAATACGAAGGTTCCTGGTTCGATGCTAGGCGATGGACTTGATACAGAAAAGTAAAAAGTAGTGATCTTGTGATCGGAGGGTTGCCAGCTTCGCTACAAAATACTAGAAAAGTCGTCCAGAACATCAGCAAAAATTAACGGCGGGACTGGTATAGTGGGACCAAAGTCCCGACGTCTATTGAAGGCATTGGGTGCCAGTTCAGATGTTTCCTCGTCATCTGACCATGATTAAAAAATACGAGGCATCGTTCCCGGGTCTTTCCTTCGAGATAGGCCCCGAACCGTCGTCAATAGCCCACTGTGCAGCTTTAGTGCGACGTTGATTACTAAAACCAAACCAATATATCCAACAAACGAGTTTGGTTTGGTTAATTAACGTAAGGAAAGACCCTGGAACACATACATACATGCCCCTCGTTATTTTAGAACCATGGTCAGATGACGAGAAAACACCTGAACTGGCACCCAACGTCTTCAATAGACGTCGGGACTTTGGACCCCGATCAGATTTATCGGGCACCAGTTCCGTATACGCCGATAATTTTTGTGGATGTTCTGGACGGCTATTCTAGTATTTTGTAGCGAAGCTGGGAACCCACTGATCACTACTTTTTTTTACTTTTCTTTGTCAAGTCCATCGCCTAGGATCGAACCAGGAATCCTCGGATTCCCAGCAAATGAGTATGGAATACGATTGGGTAATTCAACCCTGAAAGTGATCTAACCAATCGACCAAACATTGAACTAATTCTGTGCAAAAACAAGACAGCTCCTGGAGACATACGAGACAACAGTACATCTCATTTTCTGTTATATCTCTATAGCCATTGCTTACATAGTCTGGTTCTTGCACCAGTCGATAGACAGGGTTGCCACTCAACATTAAGATGAAAATTAAATTACTTTTGCAAGCTTTTTTAGAGGGTATTAAAAAAAATTCAGAATGATAATTACATGGAAAGTAACAAAGTTTTAAAGATTAATGTAGATATGTAGACACTATAAAAATAAAGTGCCTGCAAATAATAACCCATCAATGTATATAAAAAAAAATGAGAAAATATCATTTTCACAAAATTTTATTTTTATAATGAAAATTTCATCGATAACAAGGGTGAATATAATAAAACACTTTCAGTTAAACTTTTTTGAAAACTCCTTGACTTTTCCAGATAAGTTGAGAAATTGTTAATTTCCCATGACAATTCCTTGACTTTTTAAGTGAATTTCATTTTCCATGACAATTCCAGGTGCATAGCTTTTTTTTCTTTATAGGAATAAGTGACAAAAATGTAAACCATAAAAAAAGTGGAGCTGTCTGGTTCTTCCTCATCTGCAATCGGTCATTTAAAATAAAAAGGCTATTTTACTCATTTCGCCATGTTTACATGAAAATCAAATAATATAATGAATAAAGTTATGTCTATAAAATTGCCACACAAATTTTTAATACTTTTGTATTTTTTTTTATTATCATAAACTGGAAATTCTTTTACCCTTGTGTAATGCGAAGAAATCAGGAAACATTTTCTTGCTGAGAACCTTTTTATTTTATGGGAAAAAAATATTTTATATTTGTTGTTGCCATCGAAACAACATTATTTTTTCATTCCAGCTTGAAGATATAAAAAATAAACTCATAAACTGGATTGAGAAGCGAGCAAGCAAAAGCAAACATATCATAAATTCACAAATCGAGGAAAATCATTAAAATTATGGTTAGAAGTATGCATTTCTATAGACCTTCGGATTTTCATGTTTTAAAATGAAAGGGATAGTTTTAGAAATATATATTTTTTTTTGCAAAAGTGGATGATTGAGATTATTTTTTTTATATTGCTTATCGTTTTTTTTTTATATATTTTTAGCATGTTTGATTTTGTATGCACGCTCCTCAATATATCACAAAGTAGGTCTTGCCGCTACTTCAATATATTCTTTACATTTATAAATTCTTTAATTTGCACATAAAAATAGATATAAGTAACATAATGCTGGAAGTTAAAGTTATCCAAGGAATTTTATAGGTAATTTCCAAATGAAATTGCATTCATTATAGCTGGTAATTCAAATAAAATTGCGATTTCTTAAATTTTTTACTCTGGAGCCGAGTAGACTTTTCAGCGTTCCCAAATTAGAGTTATTTTGGATTAAAAAGAAAATCGAATAGGGGCAGGGCGGTACCTTAAAATTTTATTCGTGAATACTTTTGGGTTCCACGCCGTATAAAGGAAAAGGGTGGAGTGGATAAACGGCTAACCTGGCTGACGTGGCACACCTTTCTCTACACGATGGTAGATCTTTTATTCCCAAAGGCTGATTCCCTGTGAGATAGAGGGGGTGGGGATTTTAATCCCTTTTCGTGGGCATCAGCTCATGTTTGGTTCTTATACGTATATTGTCAATATTCAAAAGATGTTTTCTGGCATAGTCGGTAAAGCGTGGGTCTCTTTGGTTGGTCACGATAACAGCGATTCGAGTCGGCCAAACAATATTTTATTGTCGGGGGTGGGGGGGGGGGGGGGGGGGGGTGGTCACGAGCATATATATGAAAAAGTCGTCTTCGTGCTTATTTCAGTGTTAGCTAGGGGTTCCGCGATTTTATGCTAAATAGGAACCGCCGATATAGAAAATTCGTTAGGCCTCATATACAGTATGCAGTCCGATTCGGGTCATCTTATTTTATAAGAAAAAACAAGACTCGAGTATGAAATCATAGTTTATTTGGAAAGGACAGAAAGCACCAATTTTAAAATGTGGGGGTGGCGCCATTTTTAAAATGGAACGGCTTGTATGATAATGTCGTTAATTCTTCAAGAGTGGGTAGTTTTAAAAAAACAAAAGGATAAGTTCGAGGACTTGTTAGGAGACGTTAGATAAGATCAACCATGCTAAGCTTCTGTCCTGCATTTGGTTGTTATTATTTGTGTTTGAATGCCATGTTCACTTAAGAAATAAAAAAGGGCAGGGCGCTGTTGGCTGTAAAAGGGCACCCCGTTTTTGAAAAGGCACTTCTTGTTTTTAAAAGGGCACTTTAAAAAAAAAAAAGTTTGAGATGGGCGTGTCCACCCGTGACCAAACAAAAAAAGTTCCGATTTGTTGATTGATATTGCGATAGAGCTGCATATTGGGCTATTGGTGACGATTCGGGGCTTATTTTGAAGGAAAGACCCGTACAAAATTGATGTCTCTTTATGAACATACTACTTAAAATCCAAAATTTGACACTTAAAAATGTTTTCGCTACAAACCAAATCTGTAAGTAGCCCTAATCAGACCCTTTACAAAACTAATGAAAAGGCTACTTAAATGTAAAATTTGGTAATAAAAGGCATAATATTGTAACCAAACCACCTTCACTTAAAAAAAAAAAACTATAACATTTCGGGTACCGGGCAACCAATAGGAATCGTGGGATGCCCCGTGCTCGAAATAACTTAGGAATGATCGCGATTGTACAACACGCGTAGTTAAAACTAGTTTGTTTTTCTACTGTCATAAGTCACTTAATTCCAATTTACACACAAATTTTTTTCAATCAATGCCTTTCTTAAAGACAGCTAGGGAAGCAAGGACGCTTATGCTTGACTGAAAAGGGCAAGAGGGGTGGCATTTTTTCAAAAGAGGGCGGCATTTTTGAAAAAAGGGGCATGAGGGCGCTATTGAGAAGTAAAAAGGGCAGGCAGGGCGGACCGCCCTTCAAAAAACGCCTAGAGTGAACACTGTGAATGAATATTTTATTATTCTGTCATAGAATGTGATATTTTTTTTAATAGAAATATAAGATCACATTATAGAATAACGTTTTGTACACACGGTACATATCTTGGAGAAGGCCTGGTAATGCACCCTAAGCTTACGAGGCCATAAGATCTTTCAAATTCTAGTCCCATATTATATGTAACATTTAAAATCCCATTACCTAATATATGAAATAAATGTAGTCACTAACCAACAAAGAAAGCAAATGTATGCACAATTTTAGTGATGCCCACAAAAAAATATATGTGATGAAACAATAAATATAGTCAAATCTTGTAAACACAAAATGGATGGGAAAACGAAAGTTTCGCAGTTAACCATAATAAAGAAGATGATATTTATTGAGTATAGAAACCTTTTTTTGCATATATAGTAGTAAATAAATAACAATAAAACTATACCTGGCATAAGAAAAAAAATCAAGTGAATTAATGTAACTCAAAAAGCAGTATGTAATAGGAAAAAACTGATTTCCCTCGTAGGTCATGCTATAAAAAAGTTATGACTTTTGAATTTGTCCGTAACAAAAAATATCTATTACAAACGTGTTATTTTCAAATTATTCAAACACAGAAACTGCCACAGTTTTGACAATGTGACAGGTAGTCAAACTTGTTAAAGGATTGAGTTCTAAAAAGGTTCTTAATGTAGTCTTCCATTGTGAGGAGTCTTACCATGCCAGTTCTACCCAACAAAAGACAAGGACCACTATGAGAAATACAGTTCAGTAACATAACCATAGGACTTAAAACAATTCCAAGAAAGATATTAAATCTTAAAATGTTATATAAAGAAGACATTCTGTGTTTCTTGGGGGTTGGAGGGGCAGATTTTTTCTAGCTCAGTGGAATTTTGTATAATATGATCTCCTATTAAACATACGATTCAGCATTACTTGTAGGCATAACTGACGGGAACTTACAATTATTTAACATTAGGCGAAATCTTATGATAACCAATTTCATGTTAATGTGGCTTTAATATATTAAAAAAAACATCAATATAATACTGCCGTCATAGTTTAAAATGCCCTAAATCCAAATCTTTAGAAATTTATTTGTTTCAACTTATCCAATTTGTCCTTAAAAAGACAAATGTTCATGACATTAAAAATCAAATATAATGGTGAACAATAGTGAAATTTATATTGACCCTAACTCCAGTTCGAAGCGATTTTTGGAGGCCCTATGTTTTAGTAAATACTAAATAAGCCCTAAACCCAAGTTGGGTTGTACATAGAAAAAAACAGTAATTTACATGGTAAAAGAAAATGTAACTATTACCAAAATAAAATTTTGTACATTCAAAATAACCACTTTTATACAATTAAAGCCTATTCAAGTATGAAAACTTTGATTCAGGTGATCAATTTGGATTTTCTTATTCACTGTAAAGTGCATTTTGGAGTTAAGCCCTTCTTCTTATGACTGCAGAATGTACTTGAAGTCAATCAGTGCCTTAATACAGAGTTGCCTTGAAGTCGATCAGTGCCTTAGTACAGAGTTGTCTTGAAGTCAATCAGTGCCTTAGTACAAAGTTATCTTGAAGTCAATCAGTGCCTTAGTACAGAGTTGTCTTGAAGTCCACTGCCTTAGTACAGAGTTGTCTTGAAGTCAATCAGTGCCTTAGTACAAAGTTATCTTGAAGTCAATCAGTGCCTTAGTACAGAGTTGTCTTGAAGTCAATCAGTGCCTTAGTACAGAGTTGTGGTAAGTGACAATTCACTAATTTTTGAGGATTCTATTTAAAAGTGTGTAATATTATTATAAGGAATAGAAAACAGCAATGAGCCCTTAACCTCAAATTCCCCAGAAATAATATACTTAACACATTTGAGCACTAAGAAAACTTTATAAAGGCTGTTATGCAGAGGAGCCTTTTTTTTACTGTGGTGCATTTTTGCGTTTCCTGGATTTAACGGAAAGCTGGGACATTGTGGGAAGGGTCGATTTGATAGCGGAGAATTCATTGAACCTCTTGTTCAATGTTTGAACGCTTGAACAGAAAACCCTTGGAAATAGTCGGACTTCCGCAGGAGTGTAGCCTCTTTCATACAGGAAATTCAAAACCTGTAAAGTGAGATGTTACATTATTATTTAGAAAAATATGTTAGTTTGGGAATATATGGATGTAATAATAGTCATCGAGTTCCTTTTGAGCTTCTCAGTGAAGGTTCCAGGGATTAAATATTTTTTACGTTTAATGTATATGCATATTATAATCATAAAAGGAAAATAATATGTACTTTGATGATTTTTTTTCTGAGTGTATAAATCAGTATTTTTCTTAAAGTTCACTCAAATGAACTAATTTCAAAGCAAAAGATGTGTAGCTAAGGAAATAAGTGATATTAATTTTGAGGTATCTAGAATATTTTAATGACATGAAGTTGCCTATCTATAATATAGGAGTTCAAACTTCCAAAATGAAAATGCACAGATAAGCTTATCATTTACAATCAGGCACGTAGGTAAGGTGGTGGGTTCAAACCCCTTCCATTTAAAGTCAAGAAAAAAAATTAAAAATCGAATTACTGTAAAAATCATAAACATACTTTAAAAAACTAGAATTTTTTTTATTTCTAGTATAATACTTCTTGTTGAGTTGCATGAGGAAAAACCTGGTATTTTCCGTAGGTCCTGTCCCGGAAAATAGTTTTTAAAAAGGCTTCAAAAACATGTTTGAGTTTATTTTTATCTCAAAATAAGCGTAACATGACGTCATCGTGTTTCATTATATAACATTTGAATTTCGGCGACAAAGGGAAAATATTTTAAAACGGGATCCATATATTATTTTAAACAAGGAATCTAAAAATTTAAATCTGTTCTCTAAATTTATTTCGTAATTAAGGAGTAATATTTACTAATTTTAAAAATAGAGTTAATAGTTGATATTGGTAATGATTTCATAAAAAATGAATTATAAATGTAGCTTTTTCGATACTTCTATGCCAACGTATTCCTGTTAACTTTAAAAAAAATTAATAAGTTAAAAAAAAAAAAAAAAAAAAAAAAAAAGGGGGGGGGGGGAGGAGATAATTAGTTATTCAGTCACTGAACCACCCCCCTGAAAAATCTATACCTACGTGCCTGTTTACAATGCACAATTAAGAGAATTCTTCAGCAGCATTGACTGAAAACTTCTGAAGAATATTAATGTATAAAAAAAAATATGATGTGTATAAAATGATATTAAAAACAAAATCATTTTTATACTTCATTTAAATGAAGATAAATAAAATGTAATGAGTACAATCCGAATAATTGTATAGTCAAAACACGATGAAGTTTACTCGACAGGATTGAATATTTTGAGTAATAAGTTATAGTATTTAGTAATGTAGCAAAAGGGAGATTTTAAATACAAGTAAGACGACTACAATTTTTTAGATTAATTGGGACCAAATCCCATTCGGATAATTAAAAATCGGTGTAATTGGATAATTCCAGAAAAAAAGTTTATTTCTTAATAAAAAATAAATAATTTTGGTAATGTAATTTAATTACTATTAAAACCAATATAATTCCCGGATACGAAACTTTTTAAATGTAGATTTTGCTGCTTTTCTTTTTCTCTCAAAGTTATGCGGATAACTGGCGATCTGCTTTGTTTGATCGGGATAACTGGAATTTGCATAATTGAAGCTCTACTGTATTATTGGATAATGTACAGTTCAAGAAAATATAATTTTTTAAATGTAAAATTATATATAAATGAGTTATTATAAACTATTAAATAATTATCATAACTACTAATTATTACATTGTCATCAGATATGTGTAAATATGCAAATGCTCATACCCATATGACATTCAGAAATTGGTTATATATTAGCTGCAATATTTGGTCCATTTGACGGACAACATATTCTGCTTGTAAAAGCTGTCTTGGCTAATACCGTTTGAAAAGTTCTGTGCGTTTCAATACAGAAATAGATATAATTTGAATAGGTATGAATATATGAATAGGTTTAATTCAATTCTGCCAAAGCAGCACTTATACAGATTTGCAACTAAACTCTCCAAATAGCTTTTGTGCCTATTTTAGCAACCCAGACAACCATCACAAACCCCTTCTCACCTTATCCAACTTAGGAATCCCAATAGCCTTGAGCAACTTGTTCCTGTCCATGAGGTACTCCACGTAATCGTTACTACAATCCAGCCTCTTCGCCAGGTAGCTGATCTCGTCCTCCCCCTTCAGAACGCTCTGCGTCTCGGAGTTCTTCTCAATGATGATGTGGAAGGTCTTCATGGAGCACCTCAGTATCCACGGCTTCAGCTCCACCCCCGCCTTCTGCGCGGCCACTATCCGCTCGGCCAGGAGCTCTTCCTTGTAGTTGAAGATCCAGAGGTCCTTGACGATGTGCCGCGGGCTGATCCCAGCAGCCCTCAGGATGCCCATCTTGCGCTCCAGCCGGTCAAACGGCATGGTCAGCAGGGAGGAGTGTTTGGCCAGGGCAGGTGTGAGGTCAGCTGGGGGAGTTTCGAGATGATGTGACAAGTACGAGACGCGGTCGGGGAATCCTGATTCACGGTCATATCTGTTGAAATTAGACACAAGTCAGTGTTTGATATGTAGTTAAAAAGTTGAAAATAAACTTTACTTTAAATGCAGCTAGTTCCAATATATCATCAGCCCGGGGGTTTCCATTTGATATATGATCAAAATTCTTCTGGTATTTAAAAGTTTTACAACATGTTTGAAAAAAAACCAAACTGGGAATTATAGGTGCAAAAAACTGAATTTTTCATATATAAATATTTAAGTATATAAGAATGAAGTTCATGTAAATAAGAGCCAAGAAAGGTATAAAAAGTTAAAAATTGGTAATTAGTGTACAAGATGGGAACTTATCTGAGTGATATTTTAACTGAATTATGCATGTGTAATGTTAATTGAAAAACTTAAAATGATAAATAATAAAATAAGTAACATTGGAATTATTTTTAATAGATTAGAATTATGTTTTACAATGGTTATAAAAAGTATTGTAGCTATTTTGTGTATTTTTTTATTTTGCGCCAACTCTCAGTTGATTAATAAAGGGTCGAAATGACCCTAAATTTAAAATTACCTGGCAAGTTTAGCGGCCAAGCGCAGGGACGAGAGAGAGCATGACATCAGCGGCATCAGGAGAGGGATGTCCGAGTGCAGCTCCGACACCAGCATGGCCTTCAGGTATGAGCTGTGGGTGGTGTTAATGTGGGGCAAACACTTTGCTTTTATGTCCTTGGACGAGCAACCCTTCGATTTGAGGAACTTAACGACCTTGGACAGCTCCTCGCTTTTTTCCGGGTTGCTTTGATTCAGGTGGGACTGGGGATCGAGCTCGCTTTGGGTATCGTCAATGCTTGAGCTCAAACCATGGGGCTTTGCAGTCGAAAAGTTTGGTGATTTAGTGTTTTGTAGCCGAAATGTATTCTTGGTGTTCGAGTTCTCTTGGGCTTGTGATGGGGTAAGGTTGAGATGAGTGAATAACCTGATTATGGGTCTCGCGGATTTTCTTCTTTGCTGATAGCAGAGCTGTAGTATTGATGGTATTTTCATCATTTTGTGGCATTCAAGCTTCCATACAGCCTATTTCATATATTAAGAAAAATTAATATAAAAATATCCGAGGTACATAAAGTTCTTATATAAATAAAGTTTCTAAGAAAAATATAATTCAATATTATTAAATGAAATAATTAACAGGGTTCCTGATCATTTTTAAAAATAAAGTGTTTTCAAGGACTTTCTAAAGACCAAAAAAAAAAAAAGTTTTTAAGGACCATTTTTTATTGCACTGCCTCTGTAAGAAAGAAAAAAAATAGACAAACGGTGACAACAATCAACATTCATAATAACTTTATTTAAAATATATCTCAACATAACCTCATACATGCATAATTAATTTTAATGGTAACCCTGTTATATTATATTAAGCCATCAAGTTAAACTAACTTTGGTTGGAGGTGAGAACTATGACCCCCACTTTTCAAAAATGTAACTGGTCGACTTATGAATATTTTAGAAATTAACTACTCAAAAAAATTAAATGTTGCTCTGGCAGGGGAAAAAATAAAGTTTTTCTAAGGACCCTTGGTCAAACATAAGTACTTTAAAGGGCTCTGGATGTGGGCTTATCAAATTGTGTTTTAACACAATTTGACAAATCTGAATACTTTGAGAAATGTCCCCTTCAATCTTTATCTTATGAGAACATGTTTGTTTGCACTTAATCCTATTATCTCTCTCAAACTTTCTAATATGTTATTATTTGCTTTTAATTTCTAAGCATTGTCAAAATATATTTTCAGCAAAGGATTATGTTTCCCAAAGTTGTGGATACATATTTTATATTTAATAATACACTCCTTGATACACATATTTTAAAATTCAAATGTGTTAAAGTATTCTCTCACAGTTGTAAACATATTACGTATTTGTGTGTAGTGTCCATAATGCATATTGTCAGCGTAGAATGCAAACCTTGCATCTTCAAACTGCAGATTTAGCAGCCATAGCTGCTTGGCAATGAAATACTACTCAGGTATTCCGATAACTTCAATAAACAATTTCACATTTAGAAGTGTGAATCGTTTGGAATTCCTCGCCAAGCAGCATTCGCTATGGCTGCTAAACTGCTAAATCTGTGGTTTGAAGATACAAGGTTTTCATTCTAAACTAACAATATGTCATATTCTATCAAATGATGAAATTAAAAAATATGTATTCTGTAAATAAATTTCCAGAAATAGTTTTCTTTTCATAAACATTACACCATTAATCTAATATATAAAGCTGAAATTTCCAAAATCTGTCCGGATGTTGGTTTGTTTGTCAGTACATTATAGGCTCCGTAACTACAAAACGCAGAGCTTTGAAATTCACAGAATAGTTAGTTCAAAAAATAAGAATTTTAACGCAACTATTTTCAAGTCTCTACGATGTTCCATTCGAATGTTATGACATTTTTTAGCGTACGTCATCAAAGTTTCACGAAGTGGCAACAGTAAAATCAGTTAAAATAAACGAAGAAAAGCGAAAATATAATATAACAAAATTATAAACCAATTAGAATGCCGATCTTTACACGGAATATTCCATAACTACAAAACATAGCTTTATGAAATTTACAGATTACTTTACTTGAAAAATTAGACATTTTTTGTGATAATTTTTAAGTTTGTACGATGTTCCATTCGTGAGTTAGATAACTATTTTAATGTATTCCATTGACTTAACATGGGTGAACATATCGTATGCAATTTAAAATAAAAATGTTCGTAATTTACACTATAAAAATGACGTCATAGGTTTTGTTTGATTTAATAATTATTGAAAAACGACTGCACATTGGGCTTTTTGTTACAATACGGATTCATTTAAACATTAAAAAAAAAACGAATTTTATCTTAGGGAAATGGTTTAGAATTTTTTTTAAATGTTAAAATTGTTTTATCTCTTTTGTTTTGTTTGTATACAAGTTAATTGTAACTATTTTTTATTATCGGAGATCGAACTTTTAGAACAATTCTTCGAAAATGCGAGTAATTTGTGTATGAACGTCCATTTTATTAATTTGAAAAATATTTATGCAAGTATTTTTTTAATTGTACGAAGCTTAGTTTCACTGTGAATTTTCAACTCTATATGACTTTTTAATGTTATTAAAGAATAAAATTCCTCATATACCAAATGATAATTGGGAAAATAAATATTTTATTTAATGTGCCAATGAATATTTCCTTTTAAATCATTAAATGGCGATAATTAAAAATTAAATGTTCTGAATTGTTGTTCTGAATGAATGTTCTGAATTGTTGTCCTGAATTGTTGTTCTGAATGAATGTTCTGAATTGTTGTTCTGAATGATTGAAAGTACATGGTGAGTTTATAATATGCTGCACCGTTTGCTAAACTATCGCCAAGTTATAACAGTTTATTCTTTGGATGAAGTGCGTCTTGGCTTTAATTTGCTGTGGAAACTTACTAAATATTTATATATAACAGGTATTTTTCGATGCGAATGCAATAACAATAGAATCACAAAATAAAAAAAATTATGAAAAATGGTTTAACAAAATAAGTAAATACGAAATTTTTAATACATTCATACGGAAATAAAAAAAATATTCTTAAAATTAAAATAGGTGGTTATTCTTCTGTAATAATAGCATTCATGGAAAATATTTAAAACATGGGCATTTGCACATAGTAAAAGTGGGTGGGGGTTAAAATTCGGCACGTAAAAACCATCTGACTTTAGTCTACACGATAGTATATTATTTATACCCATCAGCTGATTTCACTTGGAGTTAAGGATTTTGCAAATGTCGTTTTTTATTATGGAATTTCATGCAACTATGTACCGAAACTACCCATACCAAAAGGAAATTCCTATTAACTTCTAAAAGTATTTTTGTACAGGAATGTTTAATTTTTAAGACTCCATACCTTTTGAGAGAAAAACTAGAAATTATAGGATTTTTATCGGTGTTTTAGCAACCAAGTAGTATAGATATATTTTTACATTTTTAACTTCTAATTTATTAAAAATAAAAATATTTAAAATTATAAAAAACAGCTTTAACATTTTTAAAATGGAATCTAAAATGGTATATGTGATTATCTTAGGGAGGAGAGGAAATGTTTATATTTTCAGTTATTTGTCGTTATTTTATTTACCTCCGTGCGAAGAACGGGTACTTTTGCTAGTTATTTAATAAAGTTGATAAAATGTATTAGCATTAATTTCATACAATTCTTAGCTTTAATTTTAAATAAAGAATAGTATCATTAAACTTTTCACATTTGGAAGCCCCAAATATATATGAACCTTAGCAAGAATTTGCCTTTGTGTTGGTTAACAATACAGATGAAATACAGAATGGTCAAGTGTTTAGAAAGTTTTTACTCAAACATAGGGAACCACTTTTGAAACTTCCTGCATAAAGTATGACAAGAAATGAAACATTCCTCGGGTACAGCATTTCAGAATGAGGACAAAGCACACTTGAGACCATACTCGCAGCATATGGATGAATGTCTTCTGCAATCAAGATGTGCAACAATAATTTGAAAAGGACAAGATGGTATTATCCTATTGAAAAGACATGACTGACATTGGCATAACTACCTCAAACATTGGTGACCATGCAAGAGGAGGTGGGAAGAGAGAAGGGGTGCCTGGCATTTTATGTTAGATTCATTTAGGTCATCATTAGGTCCATAGGTTGTTAATGCTTACACAGAAAAAAAAATAAGTGGGCCCATCCTTGCTGAAGCATGGGTCTCAGCGCTCTTCTCTTAAATTCGCTAATGAAGTAGCTTGTATGCAAAGTATGGTTGTCATGGAATTATTCGTTCTTAAGATATTTTTGCTACAGATACACACCACTTTTTACCCTTTATTGGACTCAAGAAAGCTCAAAGTGTAAAAAAATTAAAACCATAGTCCATAACATCAGAATTTTTACCCAAAACAAATTCTTTCATTAGTCCTTTGCACTCCGTTGGTGCCACTCAGGCGACAACATAACGACTCTTTCTTTTGGTTCCCTGTTCTTTAAAATAAACGATAACAGCATGATCTTCTGTTTTAAAAATATCAACTTTTTTTTCAACTCGTTCTTTTGCATATCCAAAACAGATTAGGTTTGTTTTTTCTATAAGAATAAAAATTTTAGGAAAAAGAACATAAGGATGATTAACTGTTCCTTAGAAAGAACGGAAAACGCAAAGAGTTCTTGGAGTGCAAAGGGTTAATTTGTATGTAAAAAAAAGAGCTGGGTACAGGGTTCGAAATTAGCGGTAATTAGTTGTATTTTGCACCTAAAAATGTCAGTTCGACGACCATATTTTTAAACCCAGTCGTAATTTTTTTACGTCTAAAGTTGATTTTCAATAATTGTTCTCATATTTCTCAGTAACTTTGTAAACAAGACGGGGATATTTGTAGAGTACAAATGAAAACAGGCTTCTAATTTTATGCAAAAGAAGCTTTAAAATGACAAAAATATCATAACAGTTGACAGCTCTGCTTCAGCAAATTTAAAATATTTTAAAATTGTGCCTAAGCAGAACATTTTGGCAACTAAAAAAAAATTGCTAGGTGCCAATAACACATACATTTTATCTGCTCATTTCGAACAACAATCTTCTAAACAATCTTCTAAATGGAAACTCCCAGGACCTACAGACACTTTTAGATATATCAAGGCACAATAAAATGGTGCAGGATGTATGTTTACAATACATGCGCACATGTATGAGGGGATGAAAAGTCAGGGGGTACAAGAGATTAAAAAAAATAAAGTTAAGTGTAGTAAAGGATAGTTAATACATATGAAATGTTGGTGGCAAAGAGATACAAGTAAATGCCTGCCATGCTTTGAGATAAAGTGGCGTAAAAATCAACTACTTCAAGAATTGGCTATTTTGTTTTAACTTTATAGTGTTTCCACAAACTGATGAAATTGTCACTTCTGCCCCTAGGCTTCTGACTCCCTCTTAAGAAAATGAGCTTTAGTGGTTTGAACAGTTTCACAATGCTTTTAGGATATTGTTTGTCGTAGTTTGGAAACAAGAAAGAAAAAAGGATAGATGAAATGTGGAAAGGATGCAATGTTGGGCTAGATATTCCTTTAATAGTATTTGTATATATGTTTAGAATGAAAGGATAGTTATTCTAAAAATAAAGTATCAAATACTTTTATAATTTTTATAATCGCCTCATTAGTAAAAAAATTAAAAAGGCTCACTCTAAAACACAACTTTCAATAAGTTGTCAGTAAAAAATGTAATAATAATTCTAATTGAATGTGAAAATAATTGTAGTACAAAAGAAATTTAATACCCCAATTGGGTGAAAAACTTTAATGCAACAGCAGAATGCATAAGAAAAAAATAATTTTTAAAACCATGACAAAAAACAAGTTAGAAATAGTGTTTTGTTAAAGCAATTAAAGCAAAGCTAACTTAAAACAAACAATTGCCAATAAAAAGCTGACTAAAGTGCAGATCAAACAAGTTTGAAAATAATAATACAGGAATATGAGTTAAAATAACAATATTTGATTTCTGTA
This sequence comes from Troglohyphantes excavatus, assembly GCA_963932185.1. NCBI lineage: Eukaryota > Metazoa > Arthropoda > Arachnida > Araneae > Linyphiidae > Troglohyphantes > Troglohyphantes excavatus. The sequence continues at coordinate 6,995,969 of OZ010668.1, forward strand.
AAATTTTTACTTCAGATAATTTTGAACAAATATAGCTTAATAAATTGTTATGCATCTCCATGCAACATATTTTTAAAGAGTTAATAATAAAATTTATTTAAAATTTTGCTTGCATAAGAATAATTGTAGCTGGTTTTACAGCCGGTTAGATAAAAGTAAAAATTGGAAAATCAGAATGTATTATTTAATGAAATGAAAACGAGTCATTACATTTTTTAAACTTAGCAAGTTATGCAATGTTTATGCTATCAGTTTTGAGTTATTTCATAAACATAGAAAAAATAGATAGCAGATTTAAAAGCTATATATCCCAAATTAATTTATGTGTGCAATATTTAGGGGGGAGGGATCAAAACGATAAAAAACGACTACAAGAGTGGCCAAAACTTATGTGATATACTTTAAAACAATTTTACTAAAAGGTAAGTTTAAAAAGCAGTTTCAAAATAATACAGGCAACTCTCACTATCTCGAACTCGAAGGGAAGTGTATAAAAATTCGAGATATCAAAAATTCGAGTTATCGAAAATCCTATAAAAAAGCTGTTTTGGTAAAAATAAATACAAGTATACTTACCCTACTTTATTTAAAATATCTATCCAAAATTATTTGGTGAGTATTTCTATTTATTTCGGAATCAATTATATTTTCCAAATGCATGATTGCTTGAAATGTCGCTGTTTTTATTTCCGGCCACGATTCACTGAATGCACGCATAGTTTTTATGGAAGTTAGAGCCTCTTTCAAAGTTATCTTTAGAGGAGGTTCGTATTCTTTTTCCGAGAGCGATCTCTCATCAAAAGCTGCTATATAGAGTGTATTACATTTTTGTTTTGTCGCCATTATTCGCAGCGACAAATCAACACCACGACAATTGCATATTTGCTAAAGTTTCTTCAAAATCCGTAGTTTTGAGAGGAACACCAAATGTTGAGTTGTGTGGAAACTTCGAGTTATCGAAAATAAAGAAGAAAAACTTCGAATTAACGAGATAAAATTACATTAAATAAGTAATAAAGGTGCAGGGAAATCGATTTTTTTCGAGATATCGAAAAATTCGAGTTATCGAGAGTCTACTGTATGTGTATTTAAAAATAAAAATATACACTTATTGATTTATATAATATGTGATTTATATGTTAATTTTAATAAGTAATATGATATGTCAAAGCATTTCACATCATAAGTAAAATTATATGTCAAAATATCGATACAATATAACTTCATAAATAAAAGCCATTTCAAGATGTAACTATGCAAGTTATTAAAATAAAATATTACATTCACATTTATGACAAACTACTTATTAAAAACTATAATAAAAATAATTTTATCTGTAAAGATAAAGCTTACCAATAAAATCAACGTTGATAATTCAAATTGTTCTCTGTAATGATGCAAACATAAGCAAGTGGCATTTACCTGAAATCATATGCAAACTAATGTTAGGACCGTTTTGAAGGATTAAGTTCTGTCTTTTAATTACAACTCTACCAACATATCTGCCAAAATCATACAATTATTTTTTTACAACAAATTTGCACTAGTTATTTGATAAAACATTAAAAAAGTTTGTAGTTCAATTTGTAAAAAAAAAGGAAAATAACTATTTCTTTTTTAAATGTTAAAAAGTTCACTGATAATTTACTAAATAAATATTTACTAAATTTGCTTTATTTTCATTTTACCTTATATATTTAAAGCTATCCATTCTTGTAAAATAAAAAATATGTCTTAAAAATATATATATTATATATTATATATATATATATATATATATATTTACATCATTATAAAAATATGTACCATTTACAACCCCACGCAATTTCTAAAATCCATATGTGGACATTCAATAGAAGTTAGTATGTTTAGAAATAATAATTATGGGTTTAGTAAATTGCACTGTACAGGTAGAGCAATTGCAGGTCCATTTAACTAAAATTTCTGAATGGGCTGCTCATTGGGATATGTCATAAATTTAATATTAAAAACTGCCAGGTCTTAACACAAGGAACTCAAAAATACTAAGACGTTCCGGTTAAGGTAAAATATACATATAAGAACCAAACATGAGCTGATGCCCATGAAAAGGAATTGGAGTAAATGACTTTCATTAAACATTTTAGGTTTCTCGTTTCATCAAAAGTCACAGAATTCAATAGCGAAACGATCATCAAATATGGTGAAATTAGCCTTGGCAATCGCAGAATTCTTAAGCATGGGAGTGTAGATGGCCTAGTGGGACCCGAGAAGAATGACTGGCAATTTTAAACCATGATCAGATAACAAAAATTGGGATAGCATCCCACTTTCCAAATTTCTGCGGTGAGGCGGTACAGTACAGGACTCGTAACCGGTGGCTGTTGATTTCGGAGTGCAGCCACCTCGTGATAGGAGAGTTGCTTTACATACCTCGTCGTAACTTCCACCATGCAGAAGGGACTGTTGCACATTAAATGTGTCATGGTCTAAACCATGCAATGTTCTGAAATTAGTGCCAGTGATTATGAAAATAACAAAACTTGGATATATCACATTTTCAATAATTTATAAACTATAACGATGGCTAAAAGCACAGAAATTGTAAGCCCACTTTTGTGAAATGCAAAAAGATTTTGAACTTGGACCTTTTTCAAACTTCGGTTGAACTTTAAACCTGCAGCAGCAAAAATTATTATTTAGAAGGGACATACAATGTTTGTGCAATAGGAAAAAACTGAACTCCTTTACATTGAAACCAAGCTGTAAAAAATGAACATACGATCGCGCAGTTAGCCATCGATATTTTGATAAACTTCTAGAAATGAATAAATTACATACCAATACTGTGAATGAATCTCAGATGCCTTAAATTATCCCTTGTAAGAATCTACTTAGGATCTAAGTTTGGGCAATAAACTGAAAAAGGAAATATAAAACATAAATATTTCTAATTTCATTGTACAGTAATGCGTTTTTAATGAAAAGGTATTGTAAAAATATTTGTTTTAATATATATATCTATTTTACTTGGTTTAGCAAGCAAGTGGTACAGGCCACAAAAATACAAAAGTGAGCCATTGCCACTATCTATTACTAGGCAGTTATACCTATCATTTGGTCAAGTGGGATAACTCCAAGTTCAATATGTTTTTTCATAATGCCATCCTAATTAACACAGGGTTTCCACTCATTTTTAAAAATAAAAAAATAGGGATTTTTTAAGGACTTTCTAAGGACAAACACAAGTTTTTAAGGACCCTTTTCTATCGCACTGCTTCTGTAAGTATGAAAAAATTATACAAATGATGACAACAACCAACTTTCATATTAAATTAAAAATGACTTTTTAAACGCAATGCTACGTTTGAAAGGTATCGTAACAGAACCTCATTCTTTGACTTCCAAGTTATTACTTTTTTAATTTGTCAGAATCTTGTTTGATTTCTTTACCAACTGTTAAATATGCATTTACAAAGAATAATAAATGCAATGCACTAACTTATTAATGAAGCGAGAAAATAAATAATATTCGAGCACCTCATGTAAAAACAGCCACAAGTTTTTCTGGGAGGGGGAAAAAAAGGAGTTTCTAAGGACTCTTGGTAATAAGGACTTTTAAGGCTCTTAAAAATACAAACCAAAAATAAAGAATTCTTAAAGACTTTTAAGGACCAGTGGGAACCCTATAACATTATAATCAAGGCGAGGTGCAAAATTTCAGCACTATTTTATCTCGAAAATCTGTTTTGGGCCTTATACTACCACTTTCTGACTAGGGTGGTACACCTCTTTCATTGAAATGAACTTCATGGTTAAAAAAAATCACATTTTAAATATGCAATGTAATTTTATAAAAGTCAATACTCAAGTTAATTAACTATTCTGTAGTAACATGGCTTTTTAAATGTTCATTTCTAGCCCAAGTTCAAGTGTTACTACTGTGTGTGTGTGTGCATGGTTATAATGTGACTTCGGACAATGATTTATGTCCTGCTTTTAAAAAAAGTTTTAAATAATAAATAAACTGCTTAAATAAATTAAAATTCAATTACTAATACTTTTGTTTCATTATTACTTTTTAATGACAAATTAATTTGCTAACATTAACAAATATTGAAATTTATACAAAATTTAAAATGATCTCCAAACATGTATTTTAATCCACAAAAACCTGCATTTAGAGAAATTATATCAAACAACGTTAGCAATAACAAATAAATTACTTATAAATTTAACATTTGATATGTGTACTTCAAAAAGAAAATATTAATTTTATACTTGCGCAATCTACTTAGTTTGATAATCTATAACCCAATGATGTTGTATACCTTGTAACACTTTTAGTAAGTTTCATATATACTTGTGTAAGTTGCTGAAAAAATAAAAATACTTTATTGTACGTCATGACACTAGATATTGTAGAAAGTCTATTATTTTTGTTGGTTAACTTAATTTATTCTAATCTACAAAAGAAATAATGTGGATTTTTCAAATATTAAGCATATATATTTTAACATAACAGTTGGGAACAACATTGAGTAGTAGACTTTTAAACAAAAACTTTTAATCAGAGTATTGTAAATTGTGTGATGTTGAAGAAAACAGAATATTAAACACTTTTCAAATCGGGAAAGACGAACAAGTTAAGGAAGTTTGGTTCTTATTATCTAACAAATAATTACATTAGGTATATAGTAATTGAGATATGTTGTATTTCTTGTGTTTAAACATATAAAGAATAATTTAGGTTTAAAAATGCAGTTAAGTAGCATTTTTGCATGTAAACATTAGCTTAAATAAGTCTTAGTTTCAGGAATTTGTTAATATTTTAGAAATAAACAATATATTTAAATTCTTCTCATATAATTTGTAATTTTTCTAAAAATACATTGAAAGCCAAATAAGTTTAAATTTTATGAAACCGCAAAGAAAAAAAGCCTAAAAGTTTTTATCGAACTCCTACCAAACAATAGGTCAAATTAAAAAAATATTAACATAAATATATATTCGCAAGTTTTCTTAAAAATAACAATTCAAAATATAACAATTAAATTCAGTTCAATTAATGTTTAAGATCTGAAGGGCAAATAAAGACAGTAATACAATGATAGTGAATCCAAATAAATATATAAACACATAAAATAATGTTAACTTATTATATACTTGTATTTTCTGTGAGCCAAAGCATATAATCAGAAATATAATAAATGCAACATAAAATATAATAATGCATACTGTGATATAGAACTATTTTTGCTGTAATATTAACTTTACAACCAAGAAAAAAAAAGCAAGGGACTTCGTTAATTAAAAACCAGTACACCATTTTCATACATTATATTTAATAAATCAATTTACTCATTCATGTATTAGGGATATTGCATTACAGAATAGCATGTTGCAGTCAATTTTTGAACACACAGTATTGTTATTATTCATATTAATGATGATCTTATCAATGCAATGGCTTTAGCACAAATAAAAACATTCCGCATGATGTAGCTGTATGAAATGGCCCAAAAGATGTTTAATAGTAATAAAAAAAGAAGGACTGGGAACACAAGAAGACTAGTTACAATTTTTCATGCTTTGAGTGACATATCTATGGATGGAAAACTACCCTAAAACAACATACAAATAGACTTTGTGTCTACTATTTCACTCTAAAATAATAACATTCATTATTTAATACAACCATAGCAATATGTATAGGAAATAAAAAATTTTGAGGTTGTTCTCTGAAAAACAAACATTGTGTTAATTGACCTGTTGCATTCCCAAACATCCAAATTTAAGTGCTTTCAGTTATCATTCAATGTAAGGTGTTTCTCCGGAAAACATTCTATATCACTAACTTAAAATAAGTATATTCATAACATTGGACATATACAACCTATTTACAGGAATAAGAGTTGTAATATGACAAATTAAGACAATCAACTGGTTTTGACACAGAACTAATGTGATTAAATGTGGAATTAAACAACATAAATTCACGTAGGACTTATTGCATACAAACAGTTGTTTGTTCGACAAAGCTCTTTTAACTAGGATGATTAACAAAACACATTACCTCAATAAAAGTGACTTTGAAGACATCGTTTACACACAGGTCGGGTGGTTTGCCAAGTGATGAAATACACAAAAATCCTAAAATTGACTAATACAATTTCAGCTCGATAAATCATTTGGCCAAGTGGTGTGCACGTGTCCTTGTTCAATAGGTTGCCCAAAAATGAGTTGAATGTGGCGGATTTAGCTATAAGGCATTAAGGAAAATTAATTTTATAACTAACGCTACCTAAAATAGATGTTTTTTTAATTTTGGAAGGAATTTAAAAAAAGATAAATGAATCATGCAATACTCAATTTCTATTTTAACGAAATTGCATTTTGACGAACATAGCCACAGACATATGATGTGGACAATACTTGAGCGGTCACCTCATCGTACAAACTTTCACACCAAAACAAACAAGAGACAAATTACTATATCAGATTGTAGGTGCACAACAAATCTCTTAACACACAGTTACCTTACAAGCAAACCTTTACTTTTTACACCCTACATATATATTTTTTTCAAAAGTGCTTGTTAGTGCAAATATCTTTAAAAAAAAACAGAAGGGCATACTACTATAGACAGACTTTAAAAAATAAATCTTTTATATACTATTTGCAGAATAATTATGCGACTAACCTCAAAATATTAACAAAAAGTTTTATTAACGATTTGCCCTTTCCCAGAATAAATCCTAGATCCACCATGGTCACTCTGCTTAAAATTATAGCCAAGGCAAGTTGTAAAACTTAAATGCTTTTATTCCCCAATTTTGAGTTCTATCACTTGGCATCCAACCCTCACATGACATTTACTTTGATGTATGTCTTATTAATATCACGGCAAAACTCCAAACACTATAAATGCGAATAATGAAGCATTTATCAAATTGGAATAGCTGTACAACCTCTGACAATATGTCCTGAATGACAATTATATACATGTAATTAAGGTATGCAAGGATTGTATCAAAGGCACATTGAAGATTAATTTCAATATATTATGGATAGATCCAGGCACGTAGGTAAGGGGGTTCAAACCAGAGAGTTGTAATATTAAATAGAGAGCGCCTTCAATGCCAGACTCTCGTAAGGCCGCAGTGTCAACATTGAAAAGAAAAACCTAATCACGTGGTTATAGCGCAGCCACATTTGGCGGTCAGAGATCTGCAGGAGTTTCAAATTTGGCGCACTTTTTTCTTTTTTGGTGATAAGGAGTTCTGTCCGTATTCAACTTCTTAACATATATGTACGTATTTACTTATTTTCAAACAATATGCGCTAAATATTTCCTCTTCATTAACGAAACGAAAATATTTTATTTGTGTTCAATACTCGAAGAAGCGAAACTCTTTATATTTCTCAGGTTTTATCGTTCATATTTTCTCATTAAAGTATACAAAATAACTATTGAAAGAACTTCGCTTATGGTAAATTGTTTACATAAAAACGTAACGCAATTATTTCAAAACTACAAAATAAGAAAAATATCCTTAATATATCAGTTAAACTCCCTTAAATTGTGACACTCGTTCAAAAAAACAATATTTAAATACAAAATTAAACACAAAACCTTATTACAATACTTCGATCTCGTTTAGTTCTTAAAGTCGCCAAGGCCTGCCAAGTAATATTGGCGCATGAATGAATTGGCATTTCCACCTATCACGTGGTTTCAATGTTGGACACACAGAAATCAGCATTTTTATTCCTCTATTTATATCATTACTCTATGGTTCAAACCCCTCCCATTGTAAGTCAAGAAGAAAAATTTTTACTTCCTCGTATTATACTTCTTGTAAAGTTGATATTTTCCGGGGGTCCTGCTCCGGAAAACATTTTTCAAAAAGCTTCAAAAACATGTTTTGAGGCCATTTTTATCTCAAACTAAGTTTCAAAAGACATCATCGGGTTCATTTTCTAGAATTTGGATTTCGGTGACAAAGGGACAAGATCGTCAAACTGAGCCGTATACACAACATGCTCCAAAACCGTATATTATTCTAAACAATGATTTTCAAAATATAAATTTGTTCTCTAAATTTATTTCATAATTAGCGAGTTGTATTTACTAATTTTAAAAATAGGTAATGATTGATATTGGTAATGATTTCATGAAAAATAAACGATAACTGTTGCTGTTACGGTATTTACCTGTCAACGTATTACTGTTTACTTAAAAAAAAAAAAAAATTGGGGGAAGGTGTTGATTTTGGGGAGGATAATTAACCAAAAGAAATCAGTTGCTCAGCCACTGAACCCCTGCCATGAAAAATCTATACCTACGTGCCTGGATAGATCCTTAGCAGTGGAAGCACAAGATATACAGAATATTTATTTTTAAATGTGGTATAAAAAGAAAATCCGAAATGCTTGTATGAGTATTATTCAACTTGCCTGTGAATTTTGTACGAGTACATGACTTTAAGAAGAAATTAGGATATTTTTTGGGTAATAGTAAGGAGATACTAGACTGGACTTACCCTGTTGGGCTTGCTGGTAATCAAGATTTGTATTTCTAGTGAAAACCTGAGGATAACACTTGATTTCAATATTTTTGAATCCTTTGGATAAAATTCTTTGATAATTTTCATGGAAATCCAATTCTTAATTTTTGTTTTAATGTTTGATACTGTATGCCCGAAAATAAAGAGTTGAATAATATTAGTGAAAACTAGCAAATGAATAACAGAAAAACATGTTTGTAACAAGAAAATATATTTTATATTTCTTATCCTTATATACTATCATCGATTTTTTTTACGAATGCCTAATTGTGCAATTGCGACTATAATTTGCAATTCACAAAAAATCACACACACAGATAAACAGATTACGGACGTAAAAAGCATTATTTAAATACATAAATCAATACAAAGTAAAAAATTATTCACATTTTACAGCAAACATTTTAATTTAACATAACATGAAAAGAATAGCATAGTTTATGTAAGATAATCAATATGAGTAATTCTTATTTGACAAGACTATAAAAGATGAATAAATTTAAAACTTAGTCATTTAATTTCAACTTGAAACTCAATTTTTTTTTAATAATTCTAGATTTTCAAATTGTGTTTTTTAATATGACAATACAGCATTTAACAATATACTAAAGACAGCAAACTATGATATTCAAAGTTGCATTTTTAATTGTGGAGTTTCAATACACTTTCACATACAGAATTAAAGATGTTTTGAGAAAAACTATAAGCTGATTATAATAATAATAAATAAAAGTAGCACATTAAATGAATTCTTTAACACTGAATTATTTCTTCCGAAATGGGCTGTTTCAAAAAACAAAAAATATGATTCTGCAAAAACAATTGTTCAAATATCAGAAAATATATAAAATGTTACATTTCAATCTTCTCATAAAATAAAATGTTTTTATTGAAACGATCGTTTGGTTCGGTTAATTAATGTCCCATTAAAGCTCAGATTGGGCTATTGGCAATGGTTCAGGGCCTATTTCAAAGGAAAGACCCAGGAACAATGCTTCATATTTTTTAATCACGGTGGGATGATGACGACACCTGAGCTGGCACCCAACGTAATCTCAATAGGCATGTAGGCTTCAGAGAATCTGGCAACCCTCCGATCATATATTCATTGTACTTTAATATTTTTATCAAGTCTCTTGTATCGGCCATATTCGAACTCGCAACCCTCTGGTTGCTAGCCGACAAAGGTACTTCTGACCCCACAAAACAGCGATTGTTCATGACGTGTACGACATCTCATTTTCGAATGTAATTTTTTCACGAAATAATACTGGGCAAGTATTAAGTTACTTTTATCAGTGGTGACATACTTACTTTCATCCTAGTAGTGTGATGTTAAAAAGATTTTTTTTGTCAAATGCTCAAATGCCTAATAATTTAAACACAACTTTTTCTCGTGTCATACCTTTTCTCTTTAAAATTAGTTCCGGAACCACTGAAGCAAAAGATAATGTTGGTTACATTTTTGAGTGATTTTTTGTACTTGGATGTATGTGAGAAAAGCTAAGTGTAATATAGAAGGGATATGCAATGCTTCCAAAAAGTAAACTAGTACTTATGACATATATCGTCGGCTTATTTTACAAACCACAGATTCGATGGCCATAGCAAGTGCTGGTTGGCGACAAAATTTAAACTGCGAAATAACATGTTCCTTTAAGCCAACCCTTTACCTACTATTTAACTCGGGTATTTCAATCACTTCTTGTTTTAGACAATTCCACAGTTGGAAGTAAATCGCTCGAATTTCGCCGACAAACAGTTTTCGCTACGGCTACTAAATCCATCGTATAGAGTCACATGATTTGTGAATTAAGTCAACGACATGTTATTACTCAATTGTCTTGTGTACTTTATGTTCATCAAATGTAATGCAACTCAAGTAGAAACTAAAAAACTTTCTAATAAAAAATGTCTTTATTAAATTTTATAAATGTGCTATTTGTACGATGACATCTTATTTCAAAGACATAACTTGCAGAAAATACTCAAAAATTGTTACTTTCATTATATTCACTCGCACATTAAAACATTACATAACATGGAAATAAATTAATAATTTAAATACAATAAAACAGTTATTCTGCTTACTTAAAAAATAGCAATGTCTTATAACAAGGCTTTTACTTCCCATCTGAGTATTTAATAAAATTAAAGGTAGTGTTCATTCTAGGAAATACAAAAAGGGGACCTATTCAAATTGGGAGACTGGCTCACTTTATCTTAAAAACAATATTGATGCGTTAGAAAGACGGGTTTCCCACTCAATATCTAAGATAAAAATTCCGTGACTTTTCCCAGAAGATTTTCAAAAAATTTCCAACTAAGAATTAAATTATTTTTTCACATATTAATCTTGAAGATGGGAAAAATAAAGTGCATGTAAATAATAACCTAGCAAAGTATGCAAAATCGAAAATTTTATTTATTTTTACGATTTTACATCAATGACAATAAAAGAGAATATAATTAGTACTTATAGCTAATATTTTTAGAAAATTTCTCTGACTTTTCTAGAAAATCATTTTTTAAAAAAAAATTCCCAGACTTTTCAGGAAAACTTTCATTTTCCCTGACAATTTCCAGTTTTCCAGGTGTGTGGGAACCCTGGAAAGAATTCAACACAGGCCCACGAAAATGTTCCAGGGTACTTCGGGAATGAATTATGGAAATAGACTTTGGACTTTTAATACACTCTATGAGAGAAGACCTTATTCAGCTTTCCAAATTTGGGTATGTGGAAGGATTGGAATGTAATATATCCTAGAGGTCATGGATTCAAGTTATACAATTTACAGATTAAACAGGAAGTTTGCATTTTTTAACAGAGTAATAGATATAAAATACAGCCACTTCAGATAAGATAAATTAAATTTGCTAGAATATTTAAAATTTCAATCTTTGAACATCGGAGAAACCACCACAACGCAATGCCAATGTTAATAAGTCCAGCAAACATGATTTGCTGACAATATTTACAAACTGAATCAAAATGGAAAAAACTTCAACTTTTCCATCATCAAATTTGGAGAACAGTGCATTACAATTCTGATTTTAGTACATGAATAGCTTCTACTGGTAAACATATACCTGAGGAATGCAATCAAAGTCGAAACCAGAATTTCTAGCAAAAATTTTGTAAACAGGAAGAGGGCATTTTCTAACATTAAAGTTAGAAAAATCATCTCACAAGATTGATTTTTTTTTGTTTCCGTGGAAAATCTGATTTGGAGGGAAGTAGTTTTGTATTGGAAAAGCAATTTACATTGGGACATGGTTGGTTAATTAACGTCGCACTAGAGATGCACATCGCTGGCTATTCACCAAAACATATGGGTTATTGTCGAAGTCTATCTTGAAGGAAGCACCCATATTTTTGACCCATGGTCAGACGATGAGGGCAACACCTGGTACCCGAAGCAACCTCAATATGCGTCAAGATATTGGACCCCAATCTGATTTAACATGCACCATTCCTTTACAAATGTAGTTGGAAAGAGCACATTTTTATTATTATGACTTTCATAATTTAGTAAAGAATCTGGCAACCTTTAATCATGAGATAGCTGTTTAACTTGTCCAGTCCACATACAGATATTCAAACTCACAATTCTCTATTTCCAAGACGTATACTTTTCCACTAGGCCCTGCGTATCGATCGCATTATGTGCATCAGCGTGGCCTGGTTAGCAGGTAGCTTTGCCTAGTTTGCTGGAGTGCCGCACAATCACTCTCACATTTTCAGAGTAAGAAGAGGCACACATTTAGTGACGTGTATTGTGCATGTGTTACTGATTTATATAGAACCAGACTGTCACTCTCTTGGTGATTAGAACAGAAGTTATATTAGCAGAGTGGAGGCCAGTTGTTAGTTTTTATTAATATTAGGGGTTCAGCCAGCCGATGTGTCTGTCATCTCGTGTCAATCAATATCCAATAAATTATAATACGCTCACTTTGACTCTTGTCTATTTAGAAGTGACCATTACAGGCCCTCTACGATTTAGCATATTAAATGGTATAAGTGGGGACAGGAAGGGTGGAGATTTTCCAAGAATTAGAAAAGGAGGGTGCATTTTCAAGGGGAAAAGAACAGACCTCCCTTCAAAAATTATCTAGAATGAACACTTACTGACATATCATCGCCTCAGAGCAACAGTAAGACATCTAAAAAAAAAAAACAACGAAAATGAGTTTTTGGTCTTGCTAATATTACCAAATGTGCCTTTATTTAGTGAAACACTCAGGGACATTTTTATGTCTTCTTTGAAATCCCTGGACTACAGCCTTGGTTATTCAACATTGAAAAAACAGCAAATTTTAAAATCAATTTCATAGGCAACTTTGTTTTTGCTCATATCCTACTGTTGCCCTGAGGAGACAATATATATATTTAATATGAAATAAAATAACTTGTATAGTATGTCCAATGGGAAGAATGCATTTAAAGTACAGTATTCTACATACATGCAAAATATAAATATAGAATGGAAGTATAAATCAAGGTAATGTTAACACTGCTTTAGCGTTTGCGAACAAAATCATTTAATTCATATAAACTTATATTTCAAATAAAAAGACAATTATTTTGCATAAAAAATATTAGAAGTATGAATTTTACATAAATTTTGAATAAGGACTTTGAATGAAAGAATGAAAAGGAAGTTATTAAATATTTACCTCCTTTTTAACATACCCAGTTACATAATAATTTCACAAATATCAATATCTTCCTGGTTTTTGAGAGGCAAATCGATAATTTCCATCTACAATTTTTTTTATGATTCAATGCAACCTAAAAAAAATATAAATGTACAATATCCAATGTAACTTTATGTCATTAAAATACTATTTGCTACATAACAATAAATAAAGGTATGAAAAACAAACAACAGATAATTATAATTCACAGTCAGACTAAAACAGCTGAAAATATTGATCTCATTTTATTATAAAATAGGAGGATACCCTCTTGAAGTAATACAACTTTATATATAAAGATTTAAATAAATATCAAGCCATCATACTCAACCAAAAAATAAGCAATGACACGTTTTGAACAATGACCTGTCAACATTACTCGATGCGTATCAGTAAAAATCCTGAAGCACTTAGCTAAACATAATAAAGAATGTAATAAGCCTTTATGAATTTTTAATGGTTTAATGGAGACTTTAATACAAAATACTTTTATCAAATGTACAATTTTTTAAAAATAAGCTATTGTAAATTGATAAAAAATAAAAATGTGAGGATTTTGCATTATGAAATTCTAAACCCACATATTTGAACCAAATTTCTATTTTAGAAGAATTCACACTCTTTTAATTTTAGTAAAGAAAATCAATAGGTACTAAAAAACGATTTTCACTTGACAGTACTGAAATCGCATCAATTTCAGTACCAAGTACTAGAAGACAGTATGCCAAGTATCAAGTCAATATGACATTTGAAAGTAGGTTTGAATTGAGTTGCAAGATCTGAGGGTGCAAAAACATAGTTAAATAAAATAGTGTAATAATTTTTTTTTAAAAAGGACGGAAACTTGAAACCTTAATTTAAATCTACTGAACTATTAATAAGACTTAATACGCTATTGATTAAAAAGTTTTTCAGATACGCAGCTATTTAGAGATGCTTGCAAAGAAATTTGGTAAAGATGTACTACGATCTAATGCCGATTTTTGGGTTTTTGTCAAAACACAACGACTGCTTGATATCCAACATAAGAACAAAGTTATTAAGTCCATTTTGGAAACCATAAAAACTCTTGTTAAAAGAAGAAATATCGAAACAAAATGATTATTTTTTTGATAAAACTGGATATTTTTAAAAGCAATTATAGTAAAAGAATAAAAAGATATGGCTATAAAATTTTCAATTTCTAAAAACAAACCAGATAAATGTGACATTCTAACTAGTAGAAATATTCACAAATTATATATTGTAGTTATATGATTGCAAGAATTTCCAATTAATGTTGGCAGATCATTGTTTCTGACATCTCCATATACATAAATTGTACGAAAAACACAGCGTAACATAATAGAAAAGGTACATTTAAAAAATATATTTTAAATAAGCCAGGTTTGGATGGATTAAGTTAGAAGCTAATTGAAATCACAGAACGATACAAATATCACAAACGATATTTATAATAGTGATTTGGCGGATAAGAAATATATTGAACCTGTAGACGGGCTTGCTTTCAAAGCAGAAACATTTAATTTATATTTCCAAATATAATAGAACCTCGATTATCTGTTCCTCTTTTATTCAGAACGCTCTGTTAACCGACCATTCTTTATTAAACATAAAAAAAAAATATTGAGCACATTATTTGCTTATGCTTTTTTATTACATCTTTCCTTTACACTAAGGGCTGTTAAACGTAGCGGATGGATCTGCGATTCGATAATATTTATCCGACAGGTGGTTAGTATAACGTGATCAACAATTCTTTGAAATTTGAATAAAAATTAATATTTTGGTAAACTAGCACCAACTACAAATTGTAATATTAGATAATATGCATAACAGGAAAAAAATATTACAATTTACCTTTCCTGTTATTTAATTTTTTTTTGCACTTCTTATGAATTTTTCTTTTTTTTTAAATGTCTTATTATATTTCCTTTTACTTTAAAAATAGTTCTGCATACCAATGTGTAAAAATAAAATATTGAGTGCAGTTCAAAAGTGAAAAGGCAAATTTACATTTGTACAACAAAACTAGAAACTCCACACAAAAATGTGTTTACTAACTGAAATACATGTGAAGCCAAATGGTCATAAAATTATTAAGTAATTATATAAAAAAAAGCAATCAGACTAGTTTTATAAACATCTCTCAGAGTAAAATACATAATAGACTCTCTAACCTGGAAAAAATGTTTTCGTTTCAACTTAAACTGTACAAGTACAACTTTAAGCAACCATTTTGTGGAATTATACAATTCTAAAAGTGCAATCCAACTAATAATATTTCAATTTTATACAATTCTGACAAAACTGCTGTTTTATGATTGCAATTAAGTACTATAAGTAGTTGAAACTAATTATCTGGCATCTACTCTGGCTAAAGTTCCAATGTTTCATTACAAGTTTATCTTCATTCATAAAACTTTCATTAAATCTGGTCCCTGATGCAATGGTTAGTACAATAGCATCTCTTTTATAAAGTGGATGCAAACTATCATTGACATACAACTCAAAATACATTAAAAATTGTAAATTATAGTCTTCCTAATATTCTTCTAAATCATTCATGAGGAAATGGAATATAAACGTGGCTTTCTTCCTTTCAGTGGCTTGTTGGTTGATCTTCTTGACTGCTGAAGGCCCCTGGGCCCCATTCATAGGTTCTCGCAAGAGAATCCCGCCGAATATGGTCGAAAGCAACTTCCCATCCAGTCTATTGGACGTTGCATGATTCAGAATCTCTCGCAGGAACGCGATCAAGTATCGGAACACAGCCCTGTGCGTACGAGGGATTTCGTTCATGACGTTCCTGCAGCTGATGAAATTGTTTGAGCAATCCAATGCCTTGAAGTAGAACTCGTAGGGAATGACGGGTTCCGAGAGCGCCTCTAAGAACAGTAGGAAGGTTTCCGCCACAGAGTGGATCGAGCAAACTCCCAGCTCGTAAATCCCGGTATCAAGCTTGTCCCTTATCTTCTGTATCTCCAGTCTCAGGCCTGGTTGCAGGAACAGCTCCTTCTGGGTAAGTCCGAACTTGTAGAGGTGGTCGATTAGGACCCACATCTCTTTTGGTATTTCGAAATTTTGGGGCTTCAGCTTCTGGTTGGCGATTATGTTGGTTTCCAATTCAAACAGCTCTGCGGTCGGAACCTCTGCTATGGGGTCCGACAACCTCACCAGGGCCTCAAGGGAAGCCCCAAAGCAACCTGGTACATATGTGCCATTGACTGTTATGAAGAGATCCTTACCGCCTTCCAGATGGAGAACCAAGATGTCGTAGATCTTGTCCTTGCCGGCGTTCAACTTATAGGCAATCTTTTTATCAACAAAGACTTCTAGCTCGACGTCACACTTCTCTCCAGGTTTTAAGAACGACATGTAAGGTTTGATGCTCAGCCAGTCCTTGCAGTAGCGTGTATCATTTAGCTTCTTTTTAAATTCAAATTGAACCGGGACCTGCCCGTTGTTGGCGATGGTTATGATTTGGACCTTGGACTCGATGAAGTGAACCTTGTCGAAGTTGACCTCAAGCTTGTCCAGCATGACCTGCGGCAGGAACTCGTTCTCAAGCTTGTCGAGCTTCTTCATCTCCTCCTCGTATATCTTCCTGTACTTCACATCGACGATGACCTTGACCTGCGACTCGAACATAGCACTGATGGGTTTATGGTCGCTGTGCATCAGCTCCTGGTGGCTTCTATAAACCTTTTGATTGATTTGGTCTCCTTTCCACAGCACGCGATCGCACCAAGCAGGTGAGCGATTCTTCTCGCTGGTATCATAATTGTTCGTATCCGTATCGTATTTATATGTAGGTGGAAAGTTGAGGACCCCTTCGTTGAATCCAACGAAAACCTTCTTCAGTTGCTTCTGAATAATCAGCTGATCGTGCTCCAACAGAACAGCATAGGACTTCTTCTCGATCAGAGCCTTGACCTGCTCCGCATCCAGGTCCATGATTCTGTAGTTCATGTCTCCTATCCAGTAGATGTGGTCGTGGTCCTTGATGTACTTCGGGGGTTTGAAATGGTTGAAGGCGGTCCGGGCGCAGATGTCGCTGTAGTCCTGGTTTCTCCTTTCGCATTCCTCAACGTGAGCGGCCAGGTGGCAGTTGACGAAGCAGATGGTGGTTTGGTGGAAGTCGAGTCGGACTGCAACCCCGCCTTTGTTACCCAGCTTCCCCATGATGCCCGTTCCAACGTAAACCGCGGCGATGTTCTTCACATGCTCGTATAGCTCCTCCTTGATAAACACAATCATCATAATTCCCACTAATCTTATAAGTTTGACCAATTTATAGTTGAAGGAAGAGTTCAATCCGGCTTTAACTGCTTCTAGCCACTCTTCCTCCTTCGGCGTATCTGTAAACACATATGCCTCTTTGCTCAGATCGAGTTCTTGGAAACCTATGACATAGAAATCAGGTGGCTGTGAATCGACGGCCAGCCATTCTTTTAATGACTCCACAGGGGACTTTCCGTTGACATTCCAGCTGCCTGCGAAGACAGTATATGTTTCAAGGTCAACATATTCTTCTTCTCTCATAGCCATCTGCAACCTTATAACGCTCTCTCTCGCAGCTAGTGGCGTCACTCCCGTCGCTATACTCTGCCTCGGTAGGTTGCCAAAGTCCGGGGACTGAAGCTGACTCTTTGAGAGGTCGGTCTCGCTGTTCACAGACAGCAGCTGCGAGTAAAAGGCGCTGTCATAATCAGGGAATGCGTCATCCATATTCACAGAGCTCACCGACTGAGAATCAATGGACAGAGTATTGATGCTGTCTGCCTCATCCAAGAAAAACGTTGACTCTTTTATGAGGGGGATGGGTTGGTACTTGGCGAGCCACTGGAAATCGGAGCAAGGGCCGAGCTTGGAAGAGAACGCCTCAGAGGCTCTGGAAATGCTCGCAGAGAAGCTTTTAGTTTTGGCATTGTAAGGGAGTTCAAAGAAGAATTTGTGCTTGCCCCCGGTCATCTTCAGGTACACGTTATTGTCATTGTTGAAGCCAGAGGTGTCAATGTCGCACTTGAAAGTGTCATCCACTGCAAGGGCCCTCTCTACGGTCAGGTACCCGGGATTCGAAGAGGGTGTTTGGGTTTCTAAGAGGACGAAAACCCCGTGCTCCCCGGAATGTTCGACGAGGGCCAGCACTCGATTGGATTTGACCCAGTCTTGCACTAGACCGGCCTCGATGGAGAGGACGACTTTGTCGCCGGAACAAAGGAGTCCCTGAATTGCGGTGATTTGATCCATGGTTGTGCGGGCAGCAATTTGTATTGCTTACGTTATTTACATACGCAGATAAGTCAGGATAGACAGAGAGTTGCGTAAATTATACAAGGCTAACATGTTATGGAAGTTATTCATAAAATTGGATTAAAATGGAAATAGTGCAGCACTCACATAATAAAATTTTCTTGTTCTTGTAGTAAATTGTAAAGTTTAAATGTTTCAGTAAGCAGACGGCTTAACAAATTCCGAAAATTTAGATCAGATCCCACCCAGCAAGTAAGTATTGAGTTGTTTACTTCCTATTGATAAGAATGTCAAGTAGGTGGCTTTATTCTAGCCAAGTAAAATATATTCTGTTTGGTTGAATAAACGTAGCACTAGACCTACACAATGGGCTATTCGTGACAGTGCAGGATCTATCTAGAACAAAAGACTAGGAAAATTGCCTTGTCATTTGAGACCAAGGTAAAATGAAGGCGAATATATTAACTGGCATTCCATGCAACCGAAATTGGCGGAGGACATCGGACGATGATGGATTTTATGTGTACTTGTCACCTATGCATGGCGGATATTTTATGCAGACGTAGCGGTTAACAAATTGTGATCGATCCGAGAAGATTGACTTTAAATTTTAAAAACATGTTCAGATAACAAAAACTAAGCTAGCATCCCACTTTTCAAATTTCTACACCACGATCCCTGTGAAAACACCGTCTTTACCCAAGGATAGTGAAGACCATATATATATATATCAGGTGTGCCCGTGTTTCGCTTTTTGAAAGGAGCAAGGAAAGAATTCTTTTGACGTCATTTTAGCTCCGCCTTACTATGAGCTTTTGATCATTCTCATGTTTGTATGATCATTCTCATGGCTGTATGTTTCAAGCATTGCTACTTAGGTTCGATCCCCGTGGGTAACGACTGGTGATTTAATTTTTAATTAGCAAAATAATGTAAATATCTGTAAATAATTTTGTTCAGGTAGCTTCACTGCTAATCCGTCCTTGTTTAGTTATGTGCCCGTATTTTACTTGATTGAAATTGTAACTCATTTAATATGTCCAATACAAATGCATTGACCTGATGGTTCCTAACCTCATTTTACTTTTTCAAAATTCATGGACATGCTCTCGTGGCAGCTAATATTATTTTAATACGCGTGATTTATTAAGCAACTTTTTTGCACCTTTTATATACTAAATACAATCCTTAAAATATAATTTAAACTCTTAAAATTTAACGAATTCTAAATAAAATTAACGATTATCACTTTTAAATAGTTCACAAAAAAACAAATAGATGGCAGCACGTCAAGAACCATTGGTTCAAATGGTTTCTGAATATTTTAATAACGAAACGACTTTGGAAATCGATTCAAATTGTTTTTTGAAGCAAATTTTAACTGTTTTATTTTAAATAAATTCATGATTAGTTAAAAACAAGAATTCTTGTTAAATTAAGAACTCCTTGACAATAGCGACAATTACTCTTAAAACGACTGTCGAGAGCATTTAAAAGAAAGAAGAAGAGAAAAAATTTAACTAATAATTTTAATTAAATTTAATTAATAATTTATTGAATTAAAATTAATTAATAATTTATTGAATTAAAATTAATTAATAATTTATTGAATTAAAATTCATTAATAATTTGAATTAAATTTAATTAATCATTTGAATTAAATTTAATTAATAATTTTAAATTAGCAATTTTATTAATAATTTTAAATTAGCAATTTTAATTAATAATTTTAAATTAGTAATTTTAATTAATCATAATTTTTAAGTAGTAATTTTAAATTAGAAAATTTAATTTATGATATTTTTTCATTTAGGCAGTAGTTTTAAATTAAAATTGTAATGAATAATTTTAATTAATTAAATATATATATAAATGATAAATAAGATGTAAATTAAAAGCTTAATTTTTGCAGGTTAATCTTCAATCGTTTTCTAATTTAAATTACTAACAAACCTGGCTGACATTTTACTGGGATTTAAGTCTGTAGCTAGATATTGATGGTGGGTCCGGATTGAAGCAATTTTAAATTAGTAATTTTAATTAATCCTAATAATTTTAAGTAGCAATTTTAAATTTGTAAATAATTCTTTATTATATAATTAAAAATAACAGAATAATAATCATTATTTTCCGGTTAATTTTATCATGCATGACTGTGGCGTGAAATGGGGGAGGAGGTTTCATTGGTTGCGTGGCGAAGTAAAACGGCGCATTGTGGCAAAATCGTAACGAAATATGGCGTTGCTCGTAAAAAAATCAAATAACTGTATAAAAAAATATATTATTTTGAAAAAAACATTGATCCTACCGACTGCGCCACATGTTTTATTGTCGAATATCGAATACAGTCATGGCAAACCATTACGGTTGCGGTTACACATTTAAAGTTACAGATACAGTTACCAGTACATATACAACATCTCCCCTTTTCATTTTTAAAATTTTAAACATATAAAAAGTTCTTAAAAATATTACATTGCAAAACAATCACACAATTAAAACATTACAATGAAATGACACACTACTCATGATACTTGCAATCGATCAGGAGGTTTTACAATTCTCCCATACCTGGTTACTTGATACCCAGGTTGACGATCAACCACTTCTCTCGACTTACACAAATCAGATTCAGTCACACTTTCATTACACACAGTATTTTCATCATTCACCTGAAAGTTAGGGCTATTTGCTGATGGTCGCAAATGCACACGGTTTCTCCTTAACACAGTGTTTTCCTCATTTCTTACATAATAGAATCTAGGAGTATCAGCAGACTTAATTACTTTACCTGGTTCCCAAAATTTACGATTTTGAATTAAGACATTTTGATTAGGCGTTAACTCAGGAAGAGGTCTTGAAGTTCTATCATAATAAGATTTAAAATCTTTTTGTTTTTTCATAATCTGCTGTTTTACGTTAAGCTGTACTGCAGGAACAAATAAATTCTTACTTACAGGAACTTTAGTTTTAACCCTTCGACTCATTAAGATTTGGGAGGGAGAAATTTCTAACCCTTTAATTGGGGAATTCCTATAATCCATTAAAGCAAGTTCTACATTTCCCTTGCACTTCCTTAGAATGTTTTTAGCTATTTTAACAGCGCTTTCCGCCTGACCATTTGATTGAGGAAATGTGGGACTACTAGTAACTACTTCAAAATCCCACTCTTTAGCAAACTTTTTAAACTCAAAAGAATTAAAAGGCATATTATCTGATACACTAATTCTAGGAATCCCATGAGAGGCAAAAATTCCTTTTAGCTTATTAATTACCTCGCTGGCACGTTTGTTATTTAAAACTAGCAGCTCAACCCATTTAGAGAGATAATCTATGACAACCAAATAATCTTTCCCACCATGTTGTAAAATATCCATTCCAATTTTCTCAAAAGGTAAATCTGGGATATCATGGGGAATTAAAGGCTCTTTAGTATTACTTTGTTTATACCTCTCACATTCAGTACACTTAGCTACTACATTTTCAATATCATTTGCCATTCCTGGCCAGTACAAAAGTTGTCTGGCTCTACATTTTGTTTTTTCCATACCAAAATGACCCTCATGTAGAATTGACAACATTTCCCTACGCATTGATGCTGGGACAAAAATTTTTTCATTAAGAAATACAATATCATCATCTACAAATAAATCATTTTTAAACTTAAAATAAAATTTCACATTTTCAGGAAGTCTTTCTTTAGTATCAGGCCATCCCTTTTTACACATATTTACAATTTCACTTAAAATGGGATCATCTTTAGTTTTAACCTGAAATTCCTTCAATTTTTTGTCGCTTACATGCAAATGTTTAGTAACCTTTACACAATGTACAAGTTCTTCTAGAAAAGGATCATTATCAACCTCTTCTTTATTATATGACCTGGAAAGAAGGTCTGCTACAAACATGTATTTACCTGGTAAATACTGTACATTTAAATCATACCTTAGTAATTTTAGTTTCATTCTTTGTAATCTAGGTGATATTACATTTACTACAGTTTTATTCATAATAGACACTAATGGTTTATGATCAGTATGAACAATTACATTTCTACCATATATATAATTATGAAACTTTTTTGTTGCAAACACAATACTAAGAAATTCTTTTTCAACTTGTGCATAGTTCTTTTCTGCATCATTTAACCCTCTTGAGGCAAAAGCAATTGGCAGCCCATTTTGCAATAAGCAACAACCCATACCATCTTTAGAACTATCACATTGCAAGACTATTTCTTTATTGCCATCAAAAGTACCCAAAACAGGAGCATTAATTATTTTACATTTTAATTCATTTAAAGCATCAGTGTGCTTAGGCATCCACTGAAACTCAACATTACCCTTAAGCAACTCTCTCAAAGGAGCAGTGCTTGTACTCATATTAGGAACAAATTTTCTTAAATAATTAATCATTCCTAAAATACTCTGCAATTGTTTTTTATTAGTGGGTATTTCAATGCTTAAGATAGCTTTTACTTGTTCTGGGTCAGGTTTCATACCAAATTTATTAAATACATGCCCTAGATATTTAACCTCAGAAACACAATACTGCAATTTATTAGGATTAAATTTTATGTTTACATCCCTAGCTCTTTGAATTACTTGATTTAATATTTTATCATGCTGTTCTTTATTTTCACCTGCAATTAACAAATCATCAAAATAAACCAATACACCAGGAATATCACCAAAGTTTCTTTCATTAAACTTTTGAAAGTATTCAGGAGCATTTCTAATACCAAATGGAAGTCTTAAAAATTTATAGCAACCAAAAGGTGTACTAAACTTACATAATTCACTAGAATTTTCTTCTAATTCTATTTGATAAAATCCATCTTTTACATCCAGAACAGTAAAAACAGATTTATTACTCAATTTTGGAATTAATTCTTCAACAGTTGGTATTAAAACATGCTCACGTTTTATGGCATTATTTAGATCTTGTGGATCCAAGCACAATCTTAAAGACCCATCTGTTTTTTCTACTAACACAATATTACTGACCCATCCTTCAGGATAGTCTACTTTAGAAATTATATCACTTTGAACCAGTTGATCTAATTTATCTTTTAACTTAAGTTTTAAAGTTTCTGGCACCCTTCTTGGGGGTCTAACAACTGGTGTGACAGTTTCATCTACTTTAATTACACATTTCATGTTAGATTTACCAACTCCTTCAAACACATCAATATTATCATTAATAAATCTATCTTTAGGATCGGTTATATTATGCACAACATTTCTGTTTACCAAACCTAGGTCTATACATCCAGATAAACATAACAGAGGCTTATCACAAATGTTTGGTTCTACTACCACAATATTTAAAATTTTAGCTACATTATTTACTTTACACTTTAATTTTACAGTACCTAAAGGCTTAATTTTAGCACCACCATACGCTTCTAATACAATGTTACTAGCACTTAATTTAACATCATTAAGATCCAACATATTTATTGAACAGGTATTTACCTCAGCACCGGTATCCAACTTAAATAACACCTGTTTATTTCCCACTTCAACAAGCTGAGTCCATTCTTTTACACTAGATTTACCACTATTTACACTACCTATGTAGAACACTTGGCCACTATCTTGATTCTCAGAGCTCACTGAAGCCTCATTTTGGACTTCGGCAACCCTTTTGAAGCTTTTCTTATTTACTTTAACCAGTAACGGGCATCCGACTTTATAGTGATTCACACCATTGCAGTTCCTGCATAATTTTCCGTGAGCTGGACAATTCGCTTTTTCGTGACTTGTATGGCACTTCTTGCACAAATAACGATAGTTATTCCAGTTTTTATCCGAATGTTTCTTTATACCATTACGGTCTGAATCGATAGGTTTCTGTTTCGCTTTTGGTTTCAAAGCATTCACAGTTCTGCTTCCTTGTAGAGTTTCAGCTTGAGATTTACTTAATTCCGATGCTCGAGCTATTTCACAGGCCTTAGATAAACTGAGTTCTTTTTCTCGCAGCATCCGCTGTTGGAGCGATTTATCCTGAACACCCAAGACAATTCTGTCTCGTAATACGCTGTCAGTCTGCTCACCAAACTCACAGTTCCGTACTCATTTTTTTAACTCCGTAAAAAATGAATCAAAACTTTCGGCTTCTCCTTGACATTTACTATTAAATAAATATCTTTCTACCACAACGTTCCGTCGTGGAGCAGCATAATGTTCAAATGCTGCTAGCACTTTATCAAAGTCGTTACGATCATTTTCTGAGAGTTCAAACGTATTAAACAGTTCTACAGCTTCCTCACCAATCACATTAAGCAGAATGGCTAGCTGTACTTCTTTAGTTTTTTCTCCATGACCGGCGGCCTTCATAAATATCATAAAGTTCTGCTTCCACCGCCGCCATTTTTCACTTAAATTACCGTCCAGGCTGAAACACTTCGGTGTCGAAACCACTATTGGAATTCATTTCTTCCTAGACGAAACGACGTCAATTTATTCGCTTCCCGTCTTTGATTCGATTATTTTCAAACGATTTATTTCATCTTTAAAGAAGTTCGTTTTCACGTTTCACGTGCGACTCGACTTGACTGCGCCATGTTTTATTGTCGAATATCGAATACAGTCATGGCAAACCATTACGGTTGCGGTTACACATTTAAAGTTACAGATACAGTTACCAGTACATATACAACAATTTGTAGAATCTGTGAAGCGGGAAAAATTCTTGCCTAAACATCAGCACGAGATGCAGCGCCGCAGAAAAAAAAAATCCAGAGAAAGGTTATGAATACAGATTTAAACGAGAATCTGTTGACCCCACCCTTCTTAAATAGAACCAACTTTTCCATTATGTGACCTTCATATTTATAATAGTTGAATATAACTTTTTAATAATCCTCCATAAAATTTTTCAAACGAATGTGCATCAATCTTGTAAATGATCAAAACCCAAATAAAAAAAAAAAAAGTGGAAAACTTCGTTTTCGCGTGAAAAGTAACACGTCTGTGTGACAGAAAACTAATTTGTAAATGTAATTGAATAAAAAATTAGTTAGTTTTGGGTATTTTCAACTATAATCTCAATAAACAAAAAATATTTGAATAACAAAAGGAGTACATACTTTAAACATATCAGCTAATTTTTTGCACGATGCTCCTTTCTTTTGTCTTGAATCTTCCAATAGTTTATGTTTTGTGACAGCATACCGTGAAAATGGTAATTCAGATAAATTAGCAAGCACGTGCAGTACTGGAGTGATTTTCAAATTCAAATGGCAAATGAGAGACATACAACCTCTCAGAAAACTGATTTTTGAGAAGAGGAAAAAATTCCACCGACATTGTGAGGGAGCGAAGAGGATCACAATTAGATGCGTTATTTTTTTGACAGGAATCATTTACAATCCTTTCTTAAAGCTCGTAGGGGATGAATGGGTCTTTTCAGGGAAAATACCTTACTTCGAAGCAAACAATTTATGGATTGAGGCATTGTGAATTCCCAGGACCATGTGAATTCCGATTCAACTGCCTCCCCATTTCAAGTGTTAAAAAAAGTAACCCTTTACATGTACAAACAACCTACAATTACCTTTTATGTTGCCAACTAAATACTAATAGACCTATTTACTCCCGAGTTAAGCAAATGTCACGTAGGTTGAGGTAACCCAAGACAAACATACAGACCTACTACTACAGACTACATTGTCCCGTCCCCCACAGAAAGTCGAATGTTCTGTCTTAAATTTTTTTTGACCACTGTTTTCCTTAAAATCATCCCTTCAGGGGACAGAAGGGAAGGAAGCAGGAGATACATGTGGGTTATACCAGGAAATGCGACGTGTGTTTTCTCTATAGAAATCGGAGATTTTTTTTTTTTTTTTTTTTTTTTGCACGTTTTTTTTTTTGGGGGGGAGGGGGGGGGGTTCTAACCCAAGGTAACCCAATGCTGGCTACGCCACTGGCCAGAATACCGTAGGTGCTAGAATATCAGACTCATGTTGTGGACTTCGTCTCGCCATCTTAACGGGATATAATTTGTTGTATTTCATATTAAAAATAATATCAAGAATAATAATATTGAAAATCAAGCTTACTTTTTGAATGATGAATTACTTTCAGAAATTCTGTCTTCTTAGTGTGATAAAAAGTGAAATTTTTCATTGCCCCTTTCATTACAATTAGAAATGTCACTTATTCTCTGTCAATCGTCTCCCCTATCCAGATCTTAAATAAACGTATGGTATTTTACATTAAAAATATTAGTATTGAAAATAAATAATTATTTAAACTTAATTTTTTATTTGATGAATTAACTGTCCTGTCTTTTTATTGTGATGCAAAAGGGAAATTTCTCATTGCCCCTTCATCACAATGATAAATAACACAGCTCTTGCAATCGTCTCTCCATCTCGAGCAGAAATAAAGTTTATTATTTGAAATTAGAAATAATAATATATTGAGCAAAATCATTTTCAAACTTACTTTTTGAATTCATCACTTTATTTCGGATGTCCTGTCCTTTTATTGTGATGAAGAAGTGGAATTTCTCATTGTCTGCCATCTCAATGACCAGAAATAAAGTTTATTATTTGAAATTAGAAATAATAATATTGAGCAAAATCATTTTCAAACTTACTTTTTGAATTCATGACTTTATTTCGGATGTCCTGTCTTTTTATTGTAATGAAGAAGTGGAATTTCTCATTGTCTGTCATCTCAATGAAAAGTTGCACTTCTTTTGCAATCATCTCTCCATCTTGACCTAAAACATAAGTATATTATTTGATATTAGAAATAATGGTATTAAAAACAAATTCTTATTCAAACTTACTTTTTGAATTCATGACTTTATTTCGGATGTCCTGTCTTTTTATTGTAATGAAGAAGTGGAATTTCTCATTGTCTGTCATCTCAATAAAAAGTTGCACTTCTTTTGCAATCATCTCTCCATCTTGACCTAAAACATAAGTATATTATTTGATATTAGAAATAATGGTATTAAAAACAAATTCTTATTCAAACTTACTTTTTGAATTCATGACTTTATTTCGGATGTCTTGTGTTTTTATTGTGATGAAGAAGTGGAATTTCTCATTGTCTGCCATCTCAATGAGAAATTGCACTTCTCTTGCAATGATTTCTCCATCTTGATCTGAAACAAAGGTTTATTATTTGATATTAGAAATAATGATTAAAAACAAATTCTTATTCAAACTTACTTTTTGAATTCATGACTTTATTTCGGATGTCCTGTATTTTTATTGTGATGAAGAAGTGGAATTTCTCATTGTCTGCCATCTCAATGAGAAATTGCACTTCTCTTGCAATGATCTCTCCATCTTGACCTAAAACAAAAGTATATTATTTGATATTAGAAATAATGATTAAAAACAAATTGTTATTCAAACTTACTTTTTGAATTCATGACTTTATTTCGGATGTCCTGTCTTTTTATTGTGATGAAGAAGTGGAATTTCTCATTGTCTGCCATCTCAGTGAGAAATTGCACTTCTCTTGCAATCCTCTCTCCATCTTGACCTAAAACAAGAGTATATATTATTTGACATTAGAACTAATGGTATTAAAAACAAATTAGTTATTCAAACTTACTTTTTGAATTCATGACTTTATTTCGGATGTCCTGTCTTTTTATTGTAATGAAGAAGTGGAATTTCTCATTGTCTGCCATCTCAATGAGAAATTGCACTTCTCTGGCAATCATCTCTCCATCTTGACCTAAAACAAGAGTATATATTATTTGACATTCGAAATAATGGTATTAAAAACAAATTAGTTATTCAAACTTACTTTTTGAATTCATGACTTTATTTCGGATGTCCTGTCTTTTTATTGTAATGAAGAAGTGGAATTTCTCATTGTCTGCCATCTCAATGAGAAATTGCACTTCTCTGGCAATCATCTCTCCATCTTGACCTAAAACAAAAGTATATTATTTGATATTAGAAATAATGGTATTAAAAACAAATTCTTATTCTAAATTACTTTTTGAATTCATGACTTTATTTCGGATGTGCTGTCTTTTTATTGTAATGAAGAAGTGGAATTTCTCATTGTCTGCCATCACAATGAGAAATTTCACTTCTTCTTTTGCAATCGCCTCTCCAACTTCACCTGAAATTAAAATATGTTATTTGATATTAGAAATAATAACATTGAAAACAAATTTTACTCATATTTACTTTTTGCATTAGTGAATCAAAAATGTTTTTACATCGCAAAAAAAGCACCATAAATAACACGATCAATACAACTAAACATTTCGTGCCACAGGAGAGTATTTCAATCGAAAAGTTTTACAAAAAATGTTTGTGGTCCGATAGAAATCAAATGCATTACTTTTGCCTTTTGTACTAGAAAAATATTAAAAGACATTTTTACCTATAGAAAAATAAATTAATTTGTTTTAAAAACGTATAATTTTAAATAAAAACTATATAGATGCATCTATAAATAGCTGTCCTTTAAATTCTAGAATTTGATATTCAGTATAAAAATTTCATGCTTTATCAACCCTAATTAATGTAATAAACTTACTCATTGTAAACTTCATGTCATGCAATAATATACTGAAATATGTAAATGATTCTGCTCCAATAAGTCTAATAAACGTCTCTAAGTTTTAACATCACCAACATATTTGAAGATTGCTTAAAAATATTTAAAAATTCTTTATTTTCTATTGAATGGTTTTACTAACATAACTTTAGTTAGTAGTAGTATCCATATATATTTTTTAAAAACGTTACCCAAAAATCATATTCTACAAAACAAAATTACCAAATTATTTTATAATAATCATTTACACTATAAAAAAAAGGTGCATATAAATGAGTATATGAGCGAATTCGTTTTTTTAGTACAATTGCATCGTAAATGAGCGATGACGTACTCATATTTAAGTAATCGCACTTCCGCAAAAATGAGCATTGTGCTTTAATATTGCTAATATCATCTTCTGTTGTTTGTTTATTGCTGTTTAGTTTTTCTTTTATAACTGGACTTTGCCAAATAGTACCTCGCTATTTAAATCTTCTTAATTGTTTTCTACAAAATTATGTACTATGAAAAACATTATAAAACTACGTTATACCGAACAGTAATTCTCCGATGAGCATTTAAAATATTATTTTGAAAAAACATTTAAACTAATTTCAATAGTATTATATAAAAGTAAACTTCATAAACACTTGTAGAGACGTTTTCAAAATCATAAAATAAAGTATTTTAATAAAAATTCCGATATCAAGTGGAATATGCATTAAAATATTATTAAACGATAATCGAAGAGTATTATAAACGAAGTATTATAAATGTAAACATATGATATATATTTAAAGAAAGTAAAACTCTCATATAATGCTGCAGATAAAACCCTCAATGTTAATTAGATTATTTCAAGATATTTCAATATTTCCATGCTAAATCTTCTTAAATTTTCTACGATATAAAAGATTGTTACTTACTTAAGGAAAAAAAGTCCGCATCAAGTTTAATATGCTGGGAAATAGAACAAGCTATGTTTTCAAAGATGCAATCAACATTTCTTCAAAATGGCGACCAAATGAACGAAATTCCAATAAATATATTAAAGCAACAAATATGCATTGTTCCAAGATAACATTTGCCAAACATTGTTGAAGTTATTAAAGTCTTGATATCATTGAGGTTCTAACAATTAATTTGTTGTCTTTCACCAAAACATGTAAAAGCATTCTTGTAACAATATGTTTCTAGATTATCATTCTATTGTAAAAAAAAGTAACTGTTCCTAAATGAGGCAGAGTGTATGGCAATAGAAAGATCTGATTCAAATAGTTGACTTTTTAATCTAACTCTCCCTCTATTTTTAACCGACTGAACAGCGCGCCAACCATAAATTTAAAATAAAACCGCCAGAAACTTTAAATTAAAACTGCCAAATCGCGCGCCAAGGAGAATGGTTCTCAATTCGACTTTTATGTATTTTTTAATTTTAATTATTTTTTTTATGTATGTTCGCGCTAGATTTCTGTTCCAATTAAACTATTTCGATATTTTTTTGGCGTAAGTTGTTCAGGGGACAGTAAAAACCCATACTTATTTTAAACGGTTTTAATGTTGCTGCTCGCTTGTGCTCTAGTATTTATATTAAAATAAAAATAGTAATGATGAAAGTTTAAAAAAAATCAAAATTATCTTTATGTTAGCAGTACGATGCTTTAAATATTTAAGTCAATAAGTCTCAGACAATAGATTTAATTTAAAAGAAGTTGATGTCCCTTGTTTTATATTAAACTAAAACATACTTTCAGATTTTAATTTTATAATTAAATTCAAAAGTATTTTGTATTATTATTTCCATTGCTACTTTTTCTTCATTGCTAATAAAGGTTACTTTTATTTATCATAATATATAAAGACAATTTAGTTTCCCTGAAAATACAGTGTTAAAAATAGGTACTCAAAAAATAAGTTAAATGTACTCATTTTTTAGTACATTCGATGCTTATCATGTCTGTGAATATTCATTTTGAAAAAAACATGTACTCAAAAATAAGTACAATGAATAAAAAGAGCAGTAACTTCCCTACATAGGCTGCCTTCATAAATTACTTTCCATAAATATCAACAATTACATCCGCAACTTATCGGGAATCGAACCCGGAACTTCAGGCATTGCAGTTCAGAGTCTTATACGTTAAGCTACAACGGCGACTTGAATAAGTTATATATAGAATAAATTTTAAAAGGGTGTTCCAAAAGAAGGGGATGTAAGATGATTGAGTTGTAATAACTCAGTTTCCATTTAAGAAATCGACTCGACATCAAATAATGTAGAAAACCATCTTCTGAACAGCTATTTAAGTTTGTCAGGTCGCTTTGTTAAGATCGCTTGAACAGAAACTGAGATCAGCAATTCTAAATCACACTGCTCATTTTTGCGAAAGTAAGATTACTTAAATTTGTGTATGTTATTGCTCATTTATAATGCAATTGTATTCAAAGAAAAACGAGTAGGTTTATGTACTCATTTTTAAGTACCTTTTTATTTTATAGTGTACACACAAATACACTTATAACTTTTTACCTATTAAATTTTCATATTTTTTTTATTTTAAGGTAAGTAGATAAATATATAGTTTTGTAAAATTTTATCTAACAATAAAGAACAAATAAGTGCAATAAAGAGTTTTTGTGAAATTTTTAATGGGGGCTTTCCAGCACCTTTTGTATCCCTTGGAATCGCCAATGAGAACATTTGTACTGGAAAATAATATTCTCAATCTTCATTATAATTACAATAGCAGATAATGCATAAATAATCGCATGCACAAAAGTTTGTAGCTCACTTTAGCACACTACAATATTGGCACTCCATTTGACTTCAGAATTCATTATATTTGATAAACATAATTTAAAGGCCCATTCTCACTATGAATTCCTATCTATATTCTAAAATACCTTAATAAACATTGTCCTAGTGACGCTACCTTTGATCGACATCTGTAATACCTTTAGATAACACAGATACAATTTTAAGTACACGGATTTTCAATTTCCATAATAGAAGATAAAATTTATCTTAAGCTATCAGATTAAATATGATGGATGTAACAATATGACGCTTCTCTCCGAAATCGCTTGAAACACATGGGGTGGTGATGATTTCACAACCGAACGCTATTTCAAACATCTATATCATTCTAATTATATGCTCCTTTTATCTAGAAAACTGATAGATCGATTTTGAGGAGACTTGGCAAACGGATTATAAATATACAATTTTTTCTTGATATATCTTTGACGTGAAACTTATTTATTATAGGTTTGTAAGGGGTCAATTGCAAAACCGCATGTAACGAAAGTATATAACGAAAACGTGTGACAATATGATATTGCTTATATATTTGCAACTAGTACGCACGTGGCTCACGTTGGTATCGTTGTGTAGAGGAAAAATGCCGCTGCTCGGTCCATGCATCTGTCGCATGAATTTCAAAATTAAATGCATGGCTAGAAAAACTGGAGATCCTTGGACGTATATATACCTCTTTGAGTGTTAAAAGGTTAATTAGGTCATTTTTCATTTAATTAATTAGGAAATTTTTCATTTAGTTAATTAGGTAATTTTTATTTAATTAATTAGGTTATTTTTCATATAATTAAATAGGTCATTTTTCATTTCATTAATTAGGAAATTTTTCATTTAATTAATTAAGAAATGTTTCATGTAATTAATGAGATACATTTAATTTAATTAATTAGAATATTTTTCATTTAATTTAATTAGATCAATTTCTATTTAATGAATTACGTAAATTTTCATATAATTAATTAGGTTCTTTTTCATTTAATTAATTAGATCATTTTTCATTTAATTTAATTTGGTCATTTTTCATTTAGGTAATTAAGCCATTTTTATTTAATTAATTACATAATTTTTTTTATTTAATTAATTAAATCATATATCATGTAATCAATTAGGTCATTTTTATTTAATTAATTGGATCATATTTCATGTAATCAATTAGGTCATTTTTATTTAATTAATTGGATCTTTTTTCATTTAATTAATTAGGTCATTTTTCATTTAATTAAATTAGTTACATAATTTTTCATTTAATTAATGATGTCATTTTTCATTTAAAATGCTAGGTCATTTTTCATTTAAAATACTAAGTCATTTTTTATTTACTTAATTACGTCATTTTTTTTAATTAATTAGATCATTTATCATTTAATTTAATTAAGACATAGACTATTTTTTATTGTAGGTCGTTTTTAAACTGTCTAATGCTTTTGAACGTCTATCGATTTCTATAAGTTTGATGTTCTACAGAAATCCATGGATAATTGAACGAGTATAAAATTTTAAAATTGTTGGGGCCTTCGAATGGAGCCGATCACTTTTAGCAATCTGAAATATTTAGTTTCATTTATATTTGAGTAGTCCAGATGCGAAAGTAGCAATATCCACGAAAAACTTTCGCAAAAAAAGTAAATCGCAAAAAAATATTGTCAAAACTTAACTATTATTAATCTGATAATACATTTTTTGGTAGAAATAAATTAAAAAAAAATGTTTTTATTAAATTGTGTAGGTTTTTAGAATACGGAATAGTTTAAAACCAAATTTTAATTTTCACATAACTTGTTTTGCAACTGGAATACAGATTTAACTTGTTTTGTAACCGCAGGCGAATCTTTGTTCAAGAAGCTTCTTCTACTTCTGACTTCTTTTCTAATTTATATTAGTTAATAACTGATTTTGTTTTTTTACTGTATTTCAAAATCCCGGTGGTTGCATAGTCTTATATGTCCCAAAAATGCTCAGCAAAAACACAGTTCGAAGTTCTCTCAACTTCAACGAATACTATTTGCAAGATTTCAAAACTACCAATAATCCCTTATTTACTATTGTATGGAATCGAATGCGAACTCTGATAAGGAAAATACACCCATTCAATGAAAGCGTATCATAAAAAATAAAATTAAAAAATTCACTGTTCATTTTAATGAGGACTTCTGATAGGCAGAGTTGGTCAATGACGTCATCAGGCAGCTGTTGTTGCCATTGTTCAGAGAGAAACCTTGAGGGGGAAATGATAGGCGACTTTTGTGTCTCCTGTCGTCTTATTCTCATGTTTATTTCTCTTTATGGGAGAATGTAAAATATATGTGTGGTTATTATTCCCGTTTCGTGATAAAGGAAAATAAAGTTGTAAAAACAACTTTATTTTCCTTTATCAATGACGGGTTGGTCAATGACGTCATCAGGCAGCTGTTGTTGCCATTGTTCAGAGAGAAACCTTGAGGGGGAAATGATAGGCGACTTTTGTGTCTCCTGTCGTCTTATTCTCATGTTTATTTCTCTTTATGGGAGAATGTAAAATATATGTGTGGTTATTATTCCCGTTTCGTGATAAAGGAAAATAAAGTTGTAAAAACAACTTTATTTTCCTTTATCACGGGACGGGACTTCAAAAGAAGTACACTGTAAAAAAAGTGTGTTTAAAAATGAGTACATAGACGAACTTGTTTTTCTTTGAGTACAATTGCTTCGTAAATGAGCGATGACGTATTCAAATTTAAGTAATCGTACTTTTGCAAAAATCAGAAGTATGGTTTAATATTGCTAATTTTAGCTTCTGTTCACTCCATCCTAACCTTCGAGCATAAATGGACTGTAGGAGAGCGAATATGACGTCATAATCGTGAAACCAACATCTCAGACCGAATGACCTCAAACACGTGACTTCTTTTCGAAATTATGATTTAAAAATACTCGCGATTGGCTGATGAATTGGGAAATGCGTATCAATGGAAATTTATGAATGGAATGACTTAATTAACCACGTGTCTGAGGCCATACATGTTGGCCTCACTTTGATGTTAGCGAGATCACAAAATTATGTATTCTCTACTATGAAGGATCTATGCTCGAAGATCTTAACAAAGCGACCTGACAAACTTAAAATAGTTGTTCAGAAGATGGATTCCCACATTATTTGATGTCGATTGCTCCAATGGAAACTTAGTTATTTCGACTCAATTATCTTACTTCGCATATTTTTGCCACGCCTTTTTAACATTACTTCTGCTTATAACTT
Source organism: Troglohyphantes excavatus (assembly GCA_963932185.1). Lineage (NCBI taxonomy): Eukaryota > Metazoa > Arthropoda > Arachnida > Araneae > Linyphiidae > Troglohyphantes > Troglohyphantes excavatus. The sequence continues at coordinate 7,031,057 of OZ010668.1, forward strand.
ATTCACGTCGCTCTGGTAGTACAACGGATAAGACCCTGGACGTCGGTGTGGACGACATCATGTAAACGGATTGGGTTCAATTCCCGGTAAGTCTTGGTTGTAATTGTGGAAATTTATTGAAAGTGATTTATGAAGGCATCCTATGTAGGCAAGCAACTGCTCTTTTTATTCATATTGTTGAGAACATGTCTTTTTCAAAAATGAAACTTATGTATTCAGAGCTATGATAAGCATCGAATGTAATCAAAAATGAGTACATTTTACTTACTTTTAAGTACCTATTTTTAACAGTGTATATATTTTAATGTGAAACGTTTTAATCAGCTACTTGGGCTATAAATGATGGTTGGTTGAATTAACAACGCAATGGATTGTTATCAACGGTTCGGGATCTGTTCCAAGGGAAAGACTCGGGAACATTGCGTCGTAATTTTCAACCGTTTTCAGATGACGATGACAGTACCTGAGCAGATACTTCACGCATCTTCCGTAGGTGGGAGGATGTTTTGGTTCTGGACAGATTTAACGAGCACTAGTCCTCTACACACGGCAGAAGTTTTTTGTGGTGGCAAGATACGGAACTGCAAAACCTCCGATCACGAGCTCGCTGCACAGCCCACCACTGGGTCGTTCGGCTATCAGTGGCTATAATTGGATGGGAACACCATGTAAGATTTTTAGGGTTATCCTTTCCGACACTATATTTCGTAGAAGAATAGCACGATTGACATAAATGTTGTCTCATTCGATAGTGAGTCATTCAGGATCCAATGCGTGTAGAATCTCGATGAATGCTAAGCACGTGTAAAGTTTTGGTTGGGATCCATGGCAGATTGCGTATCTCCCTTCTTTTGGTGAGGTTTTTAGTTAACGTCCTATAACTAATTCTTATACAATTTACATAAACTGATGAAAAGACGTTTCATGTCCTTTTAACCGTATATACTCTGTATACGTATACTGGCAGTTCAGAAACAAAGTATTAAGATATTAAGATATAGTTGGTTTTTCAAATGTTATTTTTCAACTTCATCTATGTAGAATACAACTGGAAGCTAAATGATTTATTTTTCTCAATTTTTGTGTGTTTTTCTCTTGATTTGCAATGCTTTTTAACCGATATGTGATGTCACATGTCCCACCCCTTGTAACCCCCTTCCCCCACCCTTGTCACAAAATGTCACAGCTTAAGGAACCCCTTCTTGTGGTGTCATTTGTAGACGGCCCCTTTTCGGGAGACAACATATCCCTTCATCACCGCAAACGATAAAACATCTGTGTGGAAGACAGAATGAAAATACCTTAAAAGTCGGAACGACGAAAGTCTCGTTAACTAAAGAGTCAAGATTTCTAAAAGTATTAAATGCCTACAGGAAATCAAGTTCGACTGGAGAGGTGGGTTTGGATTTTAGATGTTGGTTATACATATTAAATCTATGATTATATTCCCTAGTGTTTGGTGTTGGAGGATTTTTTGATTTCTTGTTTAATAGTATATGCCTGGTGGTCCTTGATGCGAAATTCGAACGGTCCTTTTTATTTGTCCGGTATATAACATGTTATATTGACATGCGATGTTATGAGTCACATGATAAATCGGACAAAAAAAAGTTGTTACGATATCGTTTTAGTCCAGAAAATAATGGATAGGGAAATATTGTAAACTTTTATAAAACTTTAACTTGAAATTGTTGACTAATTTTGATTTATTTTAATTAGAAGAGAAAATAACTAAAATATTTCGTGTAAATAACAATTTTTTCAAATAGAGCTTCGAAAATTTCCTCACTCAAAAAATTTTAAAATATTATTTTTTTAGCTTTTTTATTTGAAAAACTGAAAAACGACTATAATCGATTCGGAATTAAAAAATAAATAAAAGTTTAATAGTTAAGGTGTACTTTTGTTTCCGATAAAATCTCACAGATGGCGACACCAACTTTAAAACTTTTAGTGAATATGTTGTTTTGCCGTTGTTTCAAAACAAGCACATGTGTTTATTTTGAGTCGACCCCAGCATATAAGTACCCCCGCACTTTTAAGGTTTCCCTGCACTTTTTTCGGATGTTGCCCCAGCATTTTTATTGAACCCCTCACTTTTTTAGTACAGCATTTTTTTAAAATAAAATTTAAGTCAATTGTTTTACTGCATTGCCAAAATTAGGAAAAATGTATCCCAACTCCTCCTCCCCACCCACTACTACAGACGATAAACGCTTTTACTGAATAAGTAAATGTGTTCATGGGCCTTCTATCTTAAGTACTTAAACAAGGCTAGGCCGTCATTTGAAGTGTCTTGTCTCTGTAACTAGAAGTTTAAATAGAAACTGCAAGTAAAACTACGAATTGTTTTAGCCCATTTTGAAAACGTTTTTTTACATATACATATATTTATTAATTTTTGAGCTATCCGATTTACAATATTGTTCTCTCTCTAGATTAATATACATATGCTTTTGTTATAAAATTGTTGTTATATATTTCTATTGTCGGAAATGGAACGTAATTATTGTTTTTCTGAAAAAACTTTTAAGGACACGCCAGTCCAATTTTTTTTGTCTTTCGACTCCCTCCCCCCACTCTTTTCACCTCCCCCCTCACTTTTAGCATTCAATCTCCGCCCTTAATATATTAGTGTCATCACAATAATTTAATTTTAAGCTACTACTAATTTTTTTTTTGAAGTAAACAAATACAAATGGATTTTTTTAAGATGATTTCTAGACATACACAAAAAGTATTTACTGTATTCCATTGAAAGTACTTACGTAAATATCTATTAAAGGTCTTAGGATATCTAAAAGTTAAGAACCGGCATGCCATTCAATTCGTGTACCAATTTACAAAGAAAATTCATCTAGGTACAGGACTCACTGTATGGCAATATTTTGTTCGTGAATACTTTTGGACCTACGTGGTACAAAGGTCGGAGAGCAGAATGGGTTAATAATGAACCTTTTCGACGCGGCCCACTTTGTATATACGTTGCTGTGTCATTCATCCCCATATGATGATTTAATGTAGAGTTATGGAGCGGAATCGAATACTGCATTTGGCGTAAACTTCCATCCCTCGCGATAAAAAGGTCAAATAGTGTAATGGGTTAATAATCAGTCTGTTCAACGGGGACCATCTTTCTCTACACGATGGTATGTCATTCATCTCCAGATGATAGTTTCACTTAGAGTTATAGAACGGAATCGTGTACAGCAGTTGTTGTAGTCTTCTATCCCTCGTGATACAAAGTTCAAAGCGCAACCAGGCTGATTAATATTCAACTTGGTCGACAGGGACTACCTTTTTCTACACGATGGTATGTCATTCATCTCCATATTATGATTTCACTTAGAGTTATGGAGCGGAATCATATACTGCAGTTGTTTAATCCTCCATCCCTCGTGGTACAGAGGTCAAAGCGTGACCAGGTTAATTAACATTCAACCTGGTCGACGGGGACCACCTTTCTCTTCACGATTATATGTCATTCATCTCTATAGACTGATTCCACGTGGAGAAATAAGGCATTTACAAATGTCGTTTTTGACTATGCAACTATAGGTACTCGTACTGAACTGAATTACGTATTTACGTTAAAAAGCGGAAGATAACATTCTTTTCAAATTTGTATTCGAAAGAAGAAACGAAATGATTTTTAAATAATACATATTATTCGATGTATGATTGCTACGTTAGCTCTATTTAGTTTCCTCTAATAACATTGTTTCAATAATAACAGTTAAAATATAAATTTATCTGATAACCTACACATTTATTTACATTGTTGTGGCATTGTTTTATACTATGCTACCCAAAATAGTTATTTTTTTTTTGTTTTAATGAAACGGACGGAGTGAGGGGGGAAGGATTCGATGTTTTTTTTTTACTATTTTTTTTACTTTACGATCGCTTCGCTCAATTAAAATAAAAATGTTTTTTTCCCTACTTACGTAGAGTAAGGTGGGGGGGGGGGATTTAAGTATTTTGTAATTAAATATTAAATTATACATTGTTAAACTGTTTTGATCTAATTTTTAAAAAAAATGTATTTCGGTTAATGGAGTAAGTTTGAGCAAAAATTACATTTCTGGGTGATTTAGTTCAAGTCCAACAGACAATTTGTTTGAGTCTACCAAAAAAAAAAAAAATTATATTCATGAAAACTTCTATATAAAAACTGGAATGAAAAAAACCCTTTTAATTTAATTTTTTTCCAATGAAAAAAAAAATTCTAATTTATATAACTTTTTTTTTCTTTTTTTTTGCAAAGTGGGAAATATGCGTTTACGAATTATTAATGCTAAAGAATAGGAAATTCTACACAATTATGAATTTCGAAGCTTATTAATGACAAGAATTAAATGAGATATATTTTGCACTGTTTATGCACTGTATATGTTAATATAATGAAGTTGCATACCGGTTTTTCTAAAAAACAAACTGTCAACAAAAGAATATATTTCGATACAAAAATGACCACCTTTTCAGTGTTTTATTCGAAGTTTTATATAATGTTTTAAATAGAATAAGAAATTGTCGTCTGAAAAAACCTGAGTTATTCATGAAACTTTCTATATAAAAACTGGAAATTTCGAATGGTTCCCAGAATAAAAAGAAACCTTTTAATTTAATTTTATACAGCAATTATTTTCTATTAAATTATTTTAACAGAAATTATTTTCTATTAAAACTGCCAGATGGCGCCTCTGTGAAGAAATCTGCCAACAGCCTGTGTAAAAGTTCGGGCAGTTCAGCTAGTTGCATCATAAAATCCCCAGAATATGCATTCTTTAAATAGCAGATATTAAAAAAAATGTCACTTATTTTTACTATGGAGTGAACAATAAATAAACAAAAAAATTACAAAGCAAACAAAATGCTTTTTATTTTCGCATACTACGAAAGCAACATCATTGTTTTTTCGAATCGATGTTCTTCGAATCGGTCGTTGAATAATCAACCAAAACCACCGGATACTACTTTTGAATTCACCGCGTATCAGGATATTTATTTGCTTCAAGATCCGAGTTCCATTTAAGACGACACTCACGGATCACTCTCTGAGCAATTTTTTCAGGGAGAATAATTTTTGAAGAGGTTTCCAGAAAAGAAGAAAAAGAAGTTCGAATTTCAGCGAGCGCAGCAAAAGTTGTACGTTGTCTTATTTCGGCGGTTGAAGGAAAGGGTGATTTATTTTTAAGCTCCAGTAAAAAGATTCCTGAAGCTTTTGAATTTCTGTTTATTTCTTTTTTAACGTTAGCAGGTTTGTGTTAATTGCGTTCTTTTTAGAGAACAGTTGCTTTCCATCCCGTTCTTTATAAGAACATGTTCTTTAAACCGTTCTTTTTTACAATCATGGATTTTTATCTCTGTACAATCATGGATTTTTATCGCTTTATAATCATGGAATTTTATCTCTTTACAATCATGGATTTTTATCTCGTTACAATCATGGAATTTTATCTCTTTACAATCGTGGATTTTTATCTCTTTGCAATCATGGATATTTTTCTCTTTACAATCATGGATTTTTATCTGTTTACAATCATGGATTTTTATCTCTTTAAAATCATGGATTTTTATCGCTTTACAATCACGGAATTTTATCTCTTTACAATCATGGAATTTTATATCTTTAAAATCATGGATTTTTATTTCTTTACAATCATGGATTTTTATCTCTTTGCAATCTTGAATTTTTATCTCTTTGCAATCATTGATATTTTTCTCTTTACAATCATGGATTTTTATCTCTTTACAATCATGTATTTTTATCTCTTCACAATCATGTATTTTTATCTCTTTACAATCATGGATTTTTATCGCTTTACAATCATGGAATTTTTTCTCTTTACAATCATGGATTTTTATCTCTTTGCAATCATTGATATTTTTCTCTTTACAATCACGGAATTTTATCTCTTTACAATCATGGATTTTTATCTCTTTGCAATCATTGATATTTTTCTCTTTACAATCATGGATTTTTATCTCTTTACAATCATGGATTTTTATCTTTTCACAATCATGGATTTTTATCTCTTTACAATCATGAATTTTATATCTTTTCAATCATGGATTTTTACTCTTTGCAATCATTGATATTTTTCTCTTTACAATCATGGATTTTTATCTGTTTACAATCATGGATTTCTATCTCTTCACAATCATGGCATTTTATCTCTTTACAATCATGGATTTTTATCTGTTTACAATCCAGGATATTTATCTCTTTACAATCATGGATTTTTATCTTGGTCTACTATAAAAACCGTTATTTTTTTCCATTTTTTAGTAACTGTTATTTTATTGCTTTTTTTTCATATCGATTTTTTTATATAGGGAGTTAGCTGATTGCTGTTTGAATTGGATGTGAAATGTAGAACAATCAACAAGCTGGGAAAAGGAAAAGAGGGCAAGGAGGGAGGGGGTGCTAGAAATGCAAAAAATGTATTTTTTTACATGAAAAACCAATCATATCTACAGTTAAACATTCTACATGTCGAAAACTTGTCTGAACAATTCACGATTCGAAAATTCGCACATTATTTTTTACATTAATATCAAACTCTCTTAAATACCCGTTCTTCGCACGTGGAGAAACACACACACACTATTAAAGAAAATACAATATTTATAAAACGATATCAATATATTTATAACCCTGCTGAGGTCGGACTGTTCAAAGCAAAGTGAATCGGAAATGAGAAGAATCGGAACGGCACTTACTGGAAAGACGTCACTTACTATTATTGACCGTCGCTTATTACGCGCGGGCTCGCAAGAACTAACAAGTGATCGATTCGAGCAGACAATGGAGGAAAAGGGTGGCGGAGGTTCGAGCGGCTGCTTGTTTATTTTCTATAATGTTGTTGTGCCGCTTAGGTAAGTAAGAAAAAAAATGTTTCAGGTCCATTTTACACGAACGGGTAAAATGCGCGTGAGGTTTTCGGTGATTCGAGAATTTGTACCAAGTGGTATGAATTCTCGAATCACATAGAAGGTCACATAGAATCACATAGAATGGACCTTAAATTGAGTGAAAAGGGTTATGAAAATTAGGTAACAACTTTCTACTGCGCAATATATAAATTTATTTACGTGCTTAGATCATCGTTTCGCCTTTACACTCTGGACGAGTGTGTGCTGTCCGTGAATTCCCTTTATTTTAAATTTCGTCAATAACGTTCGATTACTTTAAGTACCACTTCTCCCCACACTCTGCTACTAATGGGATAATTATCCCAATCAATAGGCTCGTTAAAATATAATAACTTACATGATCAACACTTAAGCACGGTGCCAAGGCAAACTGAAACTAATTAAAATGTGTATTCTGTTAGTAAAAGAGAACGCTACAAGTATATATGTACATATATATATATATATATATTTAATAACATCAATCATGAAACAAATACACAGAATATATCATACATATTCCTGCGAAGCGCTTAAAGCTGCATTAGCACAAGGAACTGCAATATTTATTTAAATCAATTTTGAGTGAAAAGTTCATCCAGCCGGGAGTCGAACCCGGGACCCCTTGTTTAGCGCACAAGTGTTCTACCACTGAGCTATCCGGACGACTCCAACCTTCAGAAATATCTTTCTGCGTATGGGTTTAAAATAAAGTTCACTTATGAATCTAATAAATATGCTTTGTATAACATTGTTTGCTTTATATAACACTAGCAAAAGTACCCGTTCTTCGCACGGTGATAAATAAAATAACGACAAATAACTGAAAATATATACATTTCCTCTCCTCAGTCAGATAATTGCATACCATTTTAAAATTCCTCTTTAAAAAGTGATAAAGCTTTTTTTTATAATTTAAAATATTTTTATGTTTAATAAATTAGAAATTAAAAAAGTAAAAATATCTCTATACTACTTGGTTGCTAATCCACCGATAAAAATCTAATAATTTCTAGATTATCTCTCATAAGATATGGAGTTTAAAAAATTAAACATCCCTGCACAAAAATATTTTTAGAAATTAATAGGAATTTCCTTTCGGTATGGGTATACATAGTTGTATTAAATACCATAATAAAAAACGACGTTTTTAAAATCCTTAACTCCAAGTGGAATTAGCTGATAGGTATAAATAATATACTATTTTGTAGACGAAAGTCAGACGTTTCGTACATGCCGATTTTTAACCCATCCCCCCTTTTACGTTTGTACCCGGTGAAAATGAGTGTACCTCTATCATTAATTCAACTTGGAATCAGCCTATATGGATAAATGACTTACGATCGTGTAAAGGAAGGAAGACCGTTTCAACCATTGTAGGTCATTTATCATCTCCCCCTCTCAACCTTGTATCCAGTAAGGCTCAATGCAGCGCGGTCTGTACATATCATTTTTTAACACGGATGCCGCGATTTATTCGGGAAACGACTATAATTATATTTTAGTTTTCAGTGCTTACTTTAATCAATGAAATTTTAATTACTGTTGTCATCATTATTGAAAGATAATGTGAACTATAACAGGTATTTTATAAGAATAAATATTTGCATAAAAGTTTATTTTTATCTAAGGGAAAAAATATTAAATTAAATAATAAACAAAGCGCTATGATTTTCATTTATATATTATTTTTGAAAACAATCATCAAGAAGAGTTTCATTAAACTGCAATTTCATTGAATGCAGTTTTCAAGCGAATTTTAATGAAACTTCTGAATCAATCTCGCTATTGAACTGTTCTGAAGCCGTATGGAATTGAAAAAGGCAGTAAAAACAGACAATATATATATTTTTTAAAGATGACCATATTGAGAAATTTGATCATGAACTCTCATGACTAAACTTTCAAAACATTCCGAATTTCCCTTTTCCTAGTATTACAATTTTAATTTGACTATTTCCAAATGCCCATTCCAGTGTATCGTTTAGGCCACATCTTTGCAATCTTCGATCTTAGTAGTTTGCATTTTTAACCTCTGTAAAACAGAACATAAAAATGTAAATTACAGGCAGAATAAACCTAAACGTTTTTTCAAAAAAATTGCCTCAAGTTCTTAATAAATATGACAATAAAATTAGCAGCCCGTCATAAATATTTAGCCAAAATCAGTATGTTTTAAAATACTACACAATTTACTTTTACTTCGTCCAAATGCCCACGCTTTAAAGAATTTCCATGAATGCTATTATTACAGAAGAATAACCACCTATTTTAATTTTAAGATCATTTTTTTTATTTCCGTATCAATGTGTTAAAAATTTGCTATTTACTCATTTTGTTAAACTATTTTCCCTAATTTTCTTTGTGATACTATTGTTATCGATTTCTTAATAAATTATTTCGATATTGTATTCGCATCGAAAAATACCTGTCATATAAATGTTTAGTAAGTTTCCTCAGCAAATTAAAGCCAAGACGCACTTTTTCAAAAAATAAATTGTTATAACTTGGCGCTTGGCGATAGTTTAGCAAACGGTGCAGCATATTATAATCTCACCATGTACTTCAATCATTCAGAACAATAATTTAGAACATATAATTCTTAATGATCGCCATTTTACTTTTTAAAAGGAAATATTCATTTTTACATTAAATAAAATATTTATTTTCTCAATTATCATTTGGTACCTGTGGAATTTTATTCTTTATAACATTAAAAAGTCATATAGAGTTGAAAATTCACAGTGAAACTAAAGCTTCGTACAATTTTTAAAATTATACTGTCATAAAATATTTTTCAAATAAATAAAATGGACGTTCATACACAAATTACCCGCATTTCAGAAGAAGTATTCTAAAAGTTTGATCTGATATAATTAAATATAGTTACAATTAACCTGTATACAAACAAAACAAAAGAAATAATACAATTTTAACATTTTAAAACAATTCTAAACCATTTTCCTAATATAAAATTCTAGTTGTTTTAATTTTTGAGTGAATCCGTATTGTAACAAAAAGCCCAATGAGCAGACGTTTTTCAATAATTATTAAATCAAACAAAACCAATGACGTCGTTTTTATATTGCCAATAACGAACAATTTTATTTTAAATTGCTAACGATATTTTCATCCATGTTAAGTCAATGGAATACATTAAAATAGTTATAACATACGAATGGGACATCGTACAAACATAAAAATTATCACAAAAAATGTCTAATTTTTCAAGTAAAGTATTCTATAAATTTTATAAAGCTACGTTTTGTAGTTATGGAGTATTCCGTGTAAATATCGGAATTCTAATTGGTTTATAATTTTGTTATATTATATTTTCGCTTTTCTCCGTTGATTTTAACTGATTTTACTGTTGCCACTTCGTGAAACTTTGATGACGTACGCTAAAAAATGTCATAACATTCGAATGGAACATCGTAGAGACTTGAAAATAGTCGCGTTAAAATTCTTATTTTTTGAACTAACTATTCTGTGAATTTCAAAGCTCTGCGTTTTGTAGTTACGGAACCTATAATATACTGACAAACCAACAAACACACATCCGGACAGATTTTGAAGATTTCTGCTTTATATATAAGATTATGCTTTGTATAACATTATGCTTTGTATAACATTTAGCGTGAAAAGGGACAAAGAGTCTCATAATTTTTCATGCTGTGTATGAGGAACACACTCCAAGGCGAATCGAATTAGAGGTGGGACGAAATTGGAAAGATTAGGGGGCGTCGTTTATTACACCACGCATTGCGATTTGATTCGCTTTTGGTATTTTCATTAAAACGTTTTCGAGGGTCGAAGAGCCTTTAAATTTCGGTATTTATACGGGGTCTGTATTTTTTTTTTGTCTTAGATTTTTATATATATATATATATATATATATATATATATAGAGAGAGAGAGAGAGAGAGAGAGAGAGTGAAAAGATCATCTAGCCGGGAGTCGAACCCGGGACCCCTTGTTTAGCGCACAAGTGGTCTACCACTGAGCTATCTGGACGACTCCAACCTTCAGAAACCTTTCACTGAGAACACAGATCGGAAAGGTAGATACATACAGACACACTACATAACACGAACTCCTGTGAAGGGCTTACAGCTGCATTAACACAAGGAACCGTGAATATATTGTAGTGTATGTATATATGTAGTAACCGTGAATTTATTGTAGTGTATGTATCTACCCTTCCGATCTGTGTTCTGAGTGAAAAGTTTCAGATAAAAGTACACAAGTAGATTACTCTTCTTATCTATGATATAAGGGACAACTCTGCCTAATTTCATCTTCCTGGGTACATGAAAAGTAGCAGAATGAGAGATGAATGAATTTTATTTTAACCCCGTGCGCAGAACGGATTTTCAACTAGAAATTGGAGAATAGCTTGATTTTCTTATTTAAGTTGTAAGGAACAATTCTGCCAAATTTTATCTTCCTGGGAATATAGGAAGATAAAGGATTGTTGTTGAGTGAGTGGGGAGAGCTTTTGCATTTATACATAAAGGTTGCATCCAATTTAAAAGATTTAATGATTTAATAAAGTATACTATCAGTTAAAAGATTTAATGATTTTAAGATTTAATAAATAGGCCAAGGATTTAAAGACAAATAAATAATATACGCAATATAAAATTGCGTTTTTAATAAGGAATTTTGAGCCCAGAACCAAGATATCCCAGTTAAATAAAATCGTCAAAGTAGTAAATCGTCGTAGTAAAATATAACATCGGAAAACAGCAGTTCTAAAACAAACCATACATTTAGATAAATCATAATAAGGAACTAACAACTAATATTTTAACTTCAATATTAATAGGATACACTGTTAAAAATAGGTATTCAAAAATAAGTAAAATTAACTGATTTTTGATTATATTCGATGCTTATCACAGCTCCGAATACATAAGTTTCATTTTTACAAAAGACATGTACTCAAAAATGAGATGTAGCTCGCATGCATAAGATGCCTTTATAAATAACTTTCAATAATTACCGAACCCATGTCTACAGCACCGCTGTCCACAGTCTTATCCGATCGGCTATCGAAGCGACGCGAAGAAGTTATAAACTTAAGTAATATTAAAAAGTGTGCCAAAGATAATGGGAAGTTAGATAATGGAATTGTAATTATTCAGTTTCCATTTAAGCAATCGACATCAAAGAATGTAGAAAACCATCTTCTGAACAAATATTTTATGTTTGTCAAGTAACTTTGTTAAGATGGCTTGAACAGAAACTGAGATTAACAATATTTAACCACACTGTTCATTTTTGCAAAAGTATTGTGGTACGTAAACGCTAATTTACGATGTAATTGTACTTAAAAAAAACAAGTTCTTCCATGTGCTCATTGTTAAGCTAATTTTTTTTACAGTGCACAATTCGTTAATTAATTTAAACTATATTTTGCTGAATTGCCATTTGCATTGATGTAGTATAAATATTCTTATATCAGAATAGCATTTTTGTGTGTAAAACAAGTTTACGAATTGCAGTCCTAATACATAGTGCAGTTAAGTATTAATTTAAACCTTTTCACTTGAAGAATGCCTTTAGCATTTATGTATTTTGACATGAAACGACTTTCAATTTGGATAAAATGCCGCATGTAACGGAAGTATGTAGTGCGCATGTGCAAATGGCACTGTTGACGCGCCACGCATATCGTATGTGGAGCTAAATTTTGCTGCGCATGCGCATTCAACGAAGGCTGTATCTTGGCAGCACATATGTCGATTTGAGTATGAGTGGTCCCGTTTGACGAATGTATTATTCATCTAACTCAAACCGGTACTTATCAGGAGTTATAAAGTATTATTATTTATTTTTATTATTATTATTATTTATTATTAGACACACAATGTTGTCAAGGAGCGCCAAGGCCCGTTCAGACAACGCAATAAAACTATATATACAATAAAGTACATACATTTTAAAAACTACGAGCACAATAAAATATATACATTTTTAAAACTACATATATAATAAAATACATATTTCATATAAAATAAAAACAAAGACAAGATGACAGGAAAGTCCAACAGAACATCCATTTCATAATTCAACAAATATATTACATCAACATTTTTTAAAGTTCTTTTGACAGTATAAAATTATATTACATATTTTAATAGGGATTCTTCATTCATATTTAAAATATATTTCTTGATCTCTCTTTTAAATTTATTTTCTATAGATACTATTTGTTCAGGTAATGAATTGAAAATTTTAGGAGCTATATATAATATATAAGTGTAATATGTAGCTATATATAATATATAAGTAGCTATGTATAGAGTATAAGTACATGTGGACGTGATTTGGACCCTTCCCGAAATAGATGTAAGCAATTTTCTTTTCAGAAATATTTGGTCATTAATTATTTAATAATTAAGTTAATAATGTGTATAATTAATTATTTAATGAAGTCAAAACTATGCATATTTTATTACCTAATTAGTATTACGTTCGTGAAATTCTTCTCAACGTTAGGTTTAATTTTTGGTAATTATTAATATTATTAAAATTTTCTCCCGCCTGTACCCCCATCGAAATAGATTTCAACTTTATCGAGAATTTCACTTTGTGTATGATTAACTTAACGATGAAATACAGAACTGTCAATTTAAAAAGTTATTTTTCGAAATAAGGAGACCATCAGCGATATACAAGGTGGACATTCATCCTATTGTAAAGGTGTGACTTACGCGTGCCGGCCTATCTGCACGGAAACCTTGATGGTCATCCCCATACCGCCTCAGAGCAACAGTAAGACATCTGAAAAAAAACAAACGAAAATGAGTTCTCGGTCTTGCTAATATTACCAAGTGTGCTTTTATTTAGTGGAACACTTGGGGACATTTTTATGTCTTCTTTGAAATCTCTGAACTGCAGCCTTAGATATTCAGTATTGAAAAAACAGCAAATTTTAATTTATTTATTTATTTTAATTTAATAATTAAATTTTTTGCTCATATACTACTGTTGTTCTGATGCGACAATACCGTGTAGGGACTAGAGCGAGAGAAGAGGGGGAGATATATAAAAAGACGTTGTCATATTGTGATTATGTCAGGTCAGAGGAGAGAAGAGAGATCACTGCATGTAAAATTTATTTAGTGGTTATTGTGCAAAGCTTATTAAACCCTTTGCGCTCACTCTTTTGGCGCCGCTCAGGCGACAACATAACGACTCGTTCTTTTGGTTCCCTGTTCTTTAAAATAAACGAGAACAGCATGTTTAAAAAACATCGATATTTTTTTCAACTCGTTCTTTTGCAGATCCAAAACAGATTAGGTTTCTTTTTTTCTATAACCATAACAAATTCTAGGGAAAAGAACATAAGGATGAATAACTGTTCCGTAGAAAGAACGGAAAACGCAAAGAGTTCTTGGAGTGCAAAGGGTTAAAGTTTGACTTCCTGATTTTGTTGAAAAGGACAGAGAGTGTGCTAAATGTTTTTTACCTACATAAGTCTTCCAAGATTATACACATGGTAAAAAAATGGACTGGTCTTGGGGAGGAGGCAAATGCTCCTGTGGCCCTTCCCAGACCCGCAAAGACTCTTTACGTTAACAGTTATTTCCGTGTCTGTTATTCCCCTGTCATATTTAGTGATCATGAATAACAATAACAAGTCTGTTTTGGAGTCAGCGAAAGCAAAGCTAATAATAATAAGCTAACGAAATAAAAGCGTTTATGTTCGAGAACATGTTCGATTTTAACCCTTTGCACTCCGATGTGGCCTCTCAGGCGCCAACATAACCGACCAGTTCTTTTGTTTCCATGTTCTTTAAAATAAACGAGAACAGCATGATCTTGTGTTTAGAACATCAATCTTTTTTTCAACTTGTTCTCTTGCAAACACAAAACAGATTAGGATTTTTTTCCCCTTTATGAGTATAAAAAAATCTATGAAAAATAACGTAAAGAGGAATAACTGTTCCATAGAAAGAACACAAATCGCAAAGTGTTATTGGAGTGCAAATGGTTAAGAACTGGGGACAAAAGAACAAGTCGTTCATTTGTTGGCTGGGAGGCACTCCTCTTATCCAAAGGATTAAATCTTAGTATAAGTGTATGTAATTCATTTCCCTTTCTGATAATGCATAGTAAATATCATGTATATCGTTATTTTTATTCCTTATAATAGTGCTGAATTTTCAGGTTTTTAGAGATAACTTTCAACCTATCAGTTGTTAATTTTGGAAGAGAAAATTATAGATATCATCACTTTTAGGTTCTTTCGCATTTAAAACATTAATATGAATTTGGGTTTGCCAGAGATCAAGTTAAGAAAGAAAAGTTCATATAAAAAGAACAGATTTTTGTTTGTAATCAAGAACAATCAATTCCTGTTCATTTTAAAGAACAGGTGAAAAAGAACAACATGTTATTTTTTTTTCGGATCACTAAACGTTAGAATCCTTTGCGTTTAGTTTCGCAAATGGAAGAAAACGTCGTTTCAAGTTATTTTCTGAAATAGAGAAATACGATATTGCATTTGCCGGCTTTAAAAAGTGACAAGTTTGTGTGTTCCATGTTTTTTTGGTATTAATATTCCTAACTGTATATAATTCATTCGGAAAATTTTCAAAATATTTCCCTTCCTATTCTTGCATCACGGTTTCGTAATATATATATATTTTATAAGAATATTTCCTATACATTTTAAAATTTGTAATATATCGAAAACTATTTTCTTCCTATATATTTCAGTCAAAATTCAATGCAATTTTGTTATTAATACAAACCGCACGTTACCCGACCCGAAAGATAGTAGAGCTTCGGTTGCATGGATAATATAAATTGTATTTGTTATGGGCTGAAAATAATATACGTTCCACTCACGGGCTTAATTAATAAAACGTATAATAGGAATAAATATGGGAAAATATTGTCATGTAGTTGTTATAATCAATTGCTATTTCTTTATAAGCAAGCAATTTTTATTTACTAACCGTTAATTAACAAATTGACATACTAACTCACCCAGCTCGAGGGAGCGATCCTATTTATACAAATATTACATGAAATAACAGGACAGAGTTGGTAAATCAATTATAAATTTACATAAGAAAGAATAAGAATAGTTGCCACCACTGCCGATCGAACTCGCCAGCGCCACCTTTCGGACTCCTGCCGGCGAAGTTGTTAGTCAAATTAGCAACTAAAACATAAAATATAATAAATAACAACCTTTAAATCTTAAAAACTCAATACAGTTGATCATTAATGGACTGTTTTCCTTCCTAAAAGCAAGCCGAGATTCGCCATTTTGAAAAATCAACTATATTGTAATATTTAATTCCTTCGAAATAGAACACCTGCTAATATTATTCTTGGGCGCATTTTTTATTCAGGAACCTATGATATATTTACATTATTTTTAATTTATTCCGCTCTTTAAAAAGTAATATAATTGATTATTATGGGACTGATGTTGTTACGGCTTTCTAAATGTTTTTTTTTGTGATCCGCCATTTTGAATTATTTATTGTCTTCGGAAAAGAATATCTGCCTGTATAATTTTCGTTTATTTTGATTTACGAATCTTTGCTGTATTGACGTTATATTTAATTTGTCCTGCAGACGATTTTTTCTTTCATTTAAAACTATATATTTAACTTCTAAAGGCATTAATTTTTTATTCGAAATATGTTCTTCTGTTGACAATTTATTTGAAAAAAAAATATACCATATGTAACGCCATTATATTAACATATAAACAGTGTTAAATACATTGTAATTAATTCTTGTCATTTAAACCTTTGAATTTCATATGTTTTTTAGAATAAATGCACTTTTACCAAAGATCGTTAAAATAAAACAAATGTCTTATTCTTTAGCATTAATAATTAAACAACCCTTAATTTCCACTTTCTAAAACGTTTAAAAAATACTGACAGTAAATTTACAAATATTTCTATTTTTTCATTGAAATGTAATAAAATGTTTCTTTTTATACAAAACCCAGGAATATTGGTAAATCATTAGATTTTCTAGATCAATGTAAATATAATGAGTATAAGCCCTCAATTCAGTTTAAGTAAGCTATAGAAATGAATATGTCACTTAATTCTAGCAACTACTTACTTTAATCGTTTTTTGTAGTTGCTCTTTCATTCAACAGCTAGAGATTTGACAGATAAATAAAAATAATGAATAGAAATACGTTAAAAGGGAAACTAGGTTGACATAAATGTAATCGCAATGATTATAATCCCTCAATTCAGTTAAAATGAGTTATAGAAATGAATATGACACTTAATTCTAGCAACCACTTATTTTCGTAGTTTTTTATAATTGCTCTTTTATTCAACAGCTACAGAGATTTGACAGATAAATAAAAATAATGAATAGAAATACGTTAAAAGGGAAACTAGGTTGACATAAATGTAATCGCAATGATTATAATCCCTCAATTCAGTTAAAATGAGCTATATAAATTAATATGACACTTAATTCTAGCAACCACTTATTTTAGTAGTTTTTTATAATTGCTCTTTCATTCAACAGCTAAAGAGATTTAACTGAGAAATAAAAATAATAAAGATAAAGAATTTAAAAAGAAGAATTAGTGGAAATTAAAATTTCCACCCCCTCTCACCTAAATTTTTTTTTTTTATCCATTGAAAAAGTTTTGCTTCACGCTTTTAAAATCTACCTTTTTTATTTCCTGTATTCCGTTTTTTAAAAAGTGAAGGGCGAACAAAAAAAAATACGATATTAAAAGAAAACTCCAGTTTCCGTCTTACGTTTCCGCTCTGCGTTTCAAAGTGCGGGGTGTTAACCATGCCCTATCTACCCTTTAGAAAATACTTATTATATAAGGTAGAGTGCGATGCGCTGGTGTTAAAAAGAATAAGGTGTTCTTATTTCTATAATGTGTTTTTTCTGTGAAAAACTTTATCTCCCCGTTTCCTTTATTATGTGTTTTTGTGTAAGAGAAAACTTTACAGCGTACTTTTCTGAAAGTTTCGGGATAAGTTTTTCCCCTCTTCTATTCGCTTTTGTAAAGGATTGCACACACAACATAAAGGCGGCGGGGCCTAAACTAAAATTATTTTGTATTTTATTATCAATTCTAGAAAATAGCTTGAGCAATTTATTTTTTAGTTTCTGTTTTTAAATGAATTTGTATTAAACCACATTGAAAACATATAGTCGGCTAAACGAAAAAAAGTGTTTCATCGAAATCTAAGGATATTATCTTGCCATTGTGCAGAGGTTTAGTAAGGCCACATCTTGAGTATGCTGTACAGTTCTGGTCACCATATCTTAAAAAATACATTGAATTGTTAAAGAAAATTTAGCACAGGGCTACTAAAATGGTTCAAGGGTTTTCAGGCATGAATTATGAAGATAGATTAAGAAATTTGAATATGTATACTCTGGAAGAGAGAAGGGTTAGGGGAGATTTGATTCAACTATTCAAATTTATCAAACAAGGAGATGTGAAGGGTTTAGATTTTAATATGAGTGATAGAACGAGAGGTCATGGGTTTAAGTTAAACAAATCCCATTTTAATCGGGAAGGGAGAAAACACTATTTCTATAATAGGGTAATAGACAAATGGAACAACTTGCCAGTGAATATTGTTAATTGTAAAGGAGTAACGGATTTTAAGAAGAAGTTAGATATGCATTGGGGGATAGTTAAGAGGTACTAGATGGACCAACCTTGTGGGGCCTTGAGCCTGTTGTTGGTCGTCAATATTTGTATATGTATTTGTATTTGTAACGCAATTGTCGCATTTGTAAAATTGTTTTCAGTGCTGGGAGTTTACAATTTTTTTCTGAGGCGTGCACTGTTAAGAATATTCATTCAAAAATAAGAAAAATTTACTCATTTTTGATTGCATTCAATGCTTACCATGGTTCCCGAATACATAGAGGCATCCGTGTCCGAGCGGTTAAAGGCGTCAGCTGGGAATCCGAGGAATCCTGGTTCGATCCTAGGTGATGAACTTGACAAAGAAAAGTAAAAAAAGTAGTGATATTGTGATCGAAAGGTTGCCAGCTTCCATACAAAATACTAGAAAAGTCATCTAGAACATCTGCAAAAAATAACGGCGTGTATACGGGACTGGTGCACGATAAAATTGATCGGGGTCCAAAGTACCGACGTCTATTGAAGGCGTTGATTGCCAGTTCAGGTGTTTCCCCGTCATCTGATCATGGATCTAAAATAACGAGATGCATGTATGAATATGTGTGTGAATGTGTATGTGTTCCCGGGTATTTCCTTTTTTCGAGATAGACCCCAAACCCCTTCGTCAATAGCCCACTGTGCAGTTTTAGTGCGACGTTAATTAACCCAAACAAACCAAACCGAATACATAAGTTTTATTTTTAAAAAAGAAATGTAATCAAAAACGAATAGAAGTAGCAGTAGCTTGCCTACATAAACGACTTTCAATAAATACCAACAATTACAACTTAGACTTACCGGGAATGGAACCCCTGTCCACAGTCTTATCCGCTCGGCTATCGAAGCGACGTAGATAAGTTATAAACACAAGTAATGTTAAAAAGTGTGCCAAAAAATGAGAAGCAAGATCATTGAATTGTAATAACTCAGTTTCCAATAAAGCAATCGACCTCAAATAATGTGGAAAACCATCTTCTGAGACCCATTTTAAGTTTGCTAGATCGCTTTGAAAAGATGGCTTGAACAGAAGCCGATATTAGCAGTATTAAACCACACTGCTCATTTTCGCGAAAGGGCGATGGTTGCTTAAATGTGAGTACGTCATCGCTCATTTACGATACAATTGTACTTAAAAAAAGGTAAGTACGTCCATGTATTCATTTTTAAGCACATTTTTTTACATTGTGCACTTTTATATTTTTACCGAAATTTTAAGTCATTGCAAAGAGGTAGCTTTTCAGACATACCTAAAAAAATTAGAATGGAAAAATATTGAAAAAAGGGGTATTTTTATAAAAAACCGGATGCATTGCTGGAAAAACTGGACATGTCTGGACATGATATCCCGTCCATGAGCGTCAGAGGATTAATACAGAAGCCATATAACTCTTATGTCTGATATTCAGCAGCCATAAGAGATGAAGGTTAATTCCTAGGGAACGGTGCCCCCGCCAAATGTGATTTGGCGACAATTGGTGGGCGATAAATTTTATAGTTTGGCAACCCTATTTCATGACGTTTCTAGCAATATCATGATGTACGGCAACCCTAATTTTTTTTTTCTCGCACCGTTTCACGTTGTTTTGCAAAGGCCGTGGCGCCAATTTTCAGAATCGCGCCAAGGAGGCACCGTACACTATGAATTTACCGAGATGAATATTATTCACTAGTAAACAATCGTTTTAATTAGCATATATAAGCCATTAATTTTCACACAAAACACACTTGAATAGTATCTTCATCTTCACTCTTAACCCTTTGCACTCCAAGAACACTTTGCGTTTTGCGTTCTTTTTTATGGAACAGTTATTCCTCTTTATGTTCTTTTCCCCATAATTTTTTTTTGCTCATAGAGGAACACAAAAGCATAATCTATTTTGGATCTGCAAGAAAACAAGTTGGAAAAGATCATGTTTTTTTTTAAACGCTAGATCGTGTTCTCGTTTATTTTAAAGAACAGGGAACCAAAGAACTGGTCGTTCTGTTGGCGCCTGAGAGGCGACAGCGGAGTGCAAAGGGTTAACTTCTGCATAAAAATTATGAGCCCACATCGTCCACAATCACCGCTCCTTTTCCATTCCTGCTCTGAATAATCACGACAGTAAAGTCATTGGCTGACTTCTTCAAGTTCTTCACTGTCAATGGATTCTTGTCACTGATACCTCTATCACTGGACACTCTTTCTTGTCTCCAAAGTTATGTTCTTAATTTTTTTGGGTTAGGCTTAAGTATGTACTGATAACAAAAATCAAATAATGTTTTTTGAGCTTAAAAATACGTACAGCAAGATGGTATTAACGAGATTCTGAATATCAAACATATATACAATTGAAACATAAAATATTAACTTGAAGTATATGTAAAATAATGCAAAAAATGCACCTATCTTTAGTTAATCATCATACAACAACGCATAGAAACGATGTCAATAATCGTAGAGGTAACACCTTCGAGCATGGATCCCTCATAGTAGAGCAAACATCGGGATATCATCTCGCTGACATCAAAGTGAGGTCAACATGTATCGCTACAAACACGTGACTAATGACGTCATTCCATTCATAAATTTTAACTGTTACACATTTCGCAATTCATCAGCTAATCAAAAGTCGATCGCGAACGTTTTTTCATTCATAAATTTTGAAAGGTAGTCACGTGTTTGTAGCGATTTGGTCTGAGATGTTTGCCTCACGATTATGACGTCATATTTTCTCTACTACTGGCCATTCATGCTCGAAGGGTAACACTACGAGTGTAGCATTACACTCGTAGTTCTAAAGAAATCCGACAGGTGGCTATTTTTACCGGGGGAAAATGATTTTTTACCATCATTCCTCGCCTTCAAGTTTTCCCCCGGGTTCAACTAAACGGGAAAATTAAAAAAAAAATTATGATATCTGAAAATATTGGCTAAAAGACAAACGGCAATTGGAATGTGTGATTTATTTCAATCATACATACAATTGAAAAATAAAATAGTAACTTAAAATATTGCAAAACAGTGCAAAAATATACTACCTTTAATTATTCATACCACAACACATAGAAACGATGTCCATAATCATTAAGGTAACACGCATGTAGTAGT
The DNA here is from genome assembly GCA_963932185.1 of Troglohyphantes excavatus. NCBI lineage: Eukaryota > Metazoa > Arthropoda > Arachnida > Araneae > Linyphiidae > Troglohyphantes > Troglohyphantes excavatus. The sequence goes on from OZ010668.1 coordinate 7,052,728, forward strand.
TCTAAAAAAAACCGAAAGGTGGCTGCATTTTCCAGGTGGAAATGGTTTTTTTTACCGTCTTTCCTTTCTTTCAAGTGTCCCCACGGATTCCCCTATAAACTTGAATTAAAAAAAATTATGATATCTGAAAATATTGGCTAAAAGAAAACGGCAATTGGAATGTATGATTTATTTTTTTCACACTTGTCACATTATATTTGAGTTAATTTTATTAAGGCATAGTTTGGTCCAAAGCAATGTTTCTGCTTTAATACACTATAAGAAAAATCTTCTTATTTACAAATGCCACCAGATGATGAAAGTTTATAGGTTTATAAGGAGAGTTCGATTCCGTATTGTGTTAATTGCTAATTGTCAATACGTACTTTTATAATATTTACATAAAGCAATTATTAAATAGTATCAAGTAAAAGCATTAAGGATCACTTAAAATAAGAATTAGAATAAATACAGTTACACTAATTAGAATGTTCCAGAAAAATACTCCAAATTCTTATTAAAAATTTACATTTTTCAACGTCTTTTTTTTAATAAAAAGATAAGCAGACGCTTTTTTTATCTACAAATATATATATAGCGACCATTTTCTAATAGATATTAAAAGTATCTTTAAAATATCTCCAGCCGTTTTCCAAAAAAAAAAAAAAAATTCAGTATAAAAGCTAATCAGCTAATCATTTGAAAATATATTTTTTGGTACATTTATAATTAAAATTACTCTGAGAGTACTTAAAAATATTTGAAAATTATGTATCCTGCATCACTTTGTAAAAAGATTCCAATTTCCCATTAAATAATTATTTCTAAATAGGGGACATTTTAATGTTTTTAAATACTATACATTTTTATTAAAAGATACATTCATTTGAAAAGTATAAATAAAGGCTTTTAAAATAATGACACAAAGTTTTAAGCTCTTTATTTCTTTTCCTTTCAAAAGATTGCGTTGTTTCAAATTATTGTTAGAATGATAATTAGTCTATGTAAAGAAAAACAATATAACTTCTCCATTAACTATTACTTTAACCATAACTTTTCCATTAACTATTACTTTAACCATAACTTTTCCATTAACAAAGTGACCTGACAAACTTAAACTCTTTGTTCAGAAGATGGTTTTCCACTTCATTAGATACCGATTGCTTAAATGGAAACTGAATTATTCCAATTAGATTATTTTACTTCCTATTCTTTTGGCACACCTTTTTAACATTACTTCTGTTTATAACTACTTCAAGTCTCCGTGTGAGTTAACGGATAAGACTATGGACATTGGTGCCTGCAAATCTGGGTTCGATTCCTGGTAAGTCTTGGTTGTAAATGTCGATATTTATTGAAAGTGATTTATGAGGCAGCATATGTAGGCTAGATTCTGCTAAATGCACTGATTTTTGAGTGTACATGCATTTTTCAAAAATGATACTTATGAATACGGAGCCATGATAAGCTAGAATGTATTAAAATGAGTACATTTTACTTATTTTTTAATATATATTTTTAACAGTGAACATTTGATATTTTTGAAAAAAAAGTTAATCGGTCATTTTGAAAAAGGGTTAACTCCACTTTTTAAAATTTTTCAGGGCGAACAAAAAACGCAATTTTGTCCTTTTTTATTTCAGAATATAAATCCCGATAAAACTAACTTTAAAGTGTCATGATTCTGAAATTTTGCTGTAAAAGTAGTCTAAAAACAGGATTTTTCTTATCTGGAAATGTCCCGTTTCCTCATCTTCCTCTACACGATGGTTTGTCATTTATCCCCATAAGCTAATTCCACGTGGAGTTATGGGATGGAATCGTATTCTTCAGTTGGTCAACATTCCTCAACTACGTGGCACAAACGTCATATAAGGCGGAATGGATTAATAATAGACCTGTTCATTACGTCTCATCTTCTTCTACACGTTGGTGGGGGGCTCCGTGGCCCAGTGGATAAAGGCGTCAGCTGAAATCAGAGGATTCCTAGTTCGATCCTGTGTGAAGGACTTGACTAGGAAAAGTAAAAAAGTAGTGATCTTGTAATCGGAGGGTTGTCAGCTTCGCTACAAAATACTAGGAATGTCGTTTAGAACATACATAAATATCGACGTGTATACGGGACTGGTGCATCTATAAATCTAATCGGGGTCCAAAGTCCCGACGTCTATTGAACGCGTTGGTTGCCAGTTCAGGTGTTTCCCCGTCATCTGACCATAGTTCAAAAATACGAGCCATCGTTTCCGGGTCTTTCCTTCGAGATAGGCCCCGAACCGTCGTCAATAGCCCACTGTGCAGCTCTAGTGCGACGTTTTTTTAACCAAACCAATATACACCATGGTGTGTCATTTATTCTTATAAGCTGATTTCTCGTGGAGTTATGGGGCGAAATCGTATACTGCAGTTGGTACAAATTTTCCCCCCACGTTGCACAAAATTGAAAGCGGAATGAGTTATTAATAGGCCTGTGGGAGACGTCTGACCTTCCTCTACACGATGGTGTGTCATTTATCCACATATGTTGATTCCACGTTGAGTTATAACGATTTTACAAATGTCGTTTTTAACTATGCAACTATGTAGTAATCGCGTCAAAATACGCACCGATATTTTTATTTTTGCTCATTCCAGCCAAAAACAAGAACTCTGTGGCATTAACAAACTATCCCTAAACATCTATCTCTATCCTATCCCACCGAACCCAGAGGTTACCGTTGCAATTTCGAACAATACCAATAATTTTCAACCTCAGTAGTCAATTACTTTGTTTAATTACACGATATTCGAACCCAACATTTTACAAAGTCGGTCCTCATTTTAAATTCGAACTCCGTCAAGTGATTTATCTAATTCCTCGGACAATACCCACATTTCCTTTGAATCGAATTCTTCCCATACATTCTTCTCGTCAAATACACCATTCAGCACCATAGTGTGCTTCATTATCCAGAGTGTGTTTTCTGCGCTAGCCCTATTATTATGTCTGTAGAAGTAAGTGTATGCAGGACCCAAAATATAATATAATCCGCTTAGTTTGATGCGGGATCTAATGACAGGGCAAAGAGTTCCCCTCCTCATTATAAGTTCGAAATTTTCGGGGCACTAAACGATCGACTTATTTAGAGTTGTTTTAATTGCAGTTTTAATGAACACAAGGAGGAGGAGTCCTTAAGAGTTGATTTGGAATTATAATACCCTTATCATGTACCGAATCACCAATTTTAAATAAAAAAAAATTATAAGCAATGACAAATAATTAAGCCTTTTTTTTTTCACACGCAAACAAAAATTTAGTACTTGAAGTTATTAATAAATTTTACGAACTTTTAAAATTGTCTTAAGACAAAATAACTTTTGAAGAAGTTAAATACTTTGACACTCTGCACACAAAGAATATCTTTAACATTGTTTTCCCACATTTTTCCGGAGGTCGAATAGCTATGTGGTTAAAAGCATCAGTTGCGAATCGAAGGGATCCCGGTTCGATCCTATGCGACGGACTTGACTAAGAAAAGAAAAAAAGTAGTGATCGGAGGGTTGCCAGCTTCGCTACAAAAAACTAGGAATGTCGTCCAGAACATCCAAGTAGCCTCCGTGGCCGACCGGTTAAAGGTGTCAGCTGTATCCGAAGATTTCTGGTTCGATCCCAGGCGATAGACTTGACAAAGAAAAGTAAAAAAATATGCGAAATATTGCGGTGGCAAAGAAAGTGGGACACATCATGGCTGCCTCTACATCGGCTTCAAGCCATTATTTCGTATTTTTCTATTTTTGATATGTTTTTAAATTTTAAATATCTTGCACAAATATTACATTTTATTAACTCAATGACATATTTATGTGGATTAGGATATTGGAACATCAACTGCTACTATGGTATCGCGTTCGAATATAAATCTGACCATTTTCAAAACAATTTTGGCAATAAAAAAGTAAATGCTGTAGGAATAAAATATAATATTTATATACATTTAATATTGCTACAACTCTATGGCATTAAAACACACAACTAAATCACTTAAAAAAAATTATTTTGGGTACACTACGTCTGCTTTCAATTGGCTTCTTCAGTGCCACAGAGTGGAATTGATTTGAGCCTTCCAGAAGTTACAACTAGAGTTAGTGAATAATTGTACCGATCTGTTATACTCAGTCTCGTATCATTGCAATTAAAGGGACCTCCAGTTGCCCAGTGGGTAAAAGCGTTCAGTTGTAATTAGATGATTGCTAGTTCGAACCCGTGCGGTTGCCTCCACAAAGAAAAGTAAAAAAGCAGTGATCAAACGATAGGAGGGTTGCCAGCTTTGCTACAAAAAAACTAGAAGGTCATCCAAATCATCCACAATAAATTATACTTGCGTGTATACGGGACTGGTGCACGATAAATCTGACCGCAGTACAATATCCTGACGCCTATTGAGGTGGCATCGGGTGCCAGTTTAGGTGTTGTCTACGTTATCTGACCATGGTTCAAGAATTCGAGGCATCGTTTCCGGGGTTTTTCTTCGTAATAGATCCCGAACCGTCGCCAATATTCTAATTTGCAGCCCTAGTGTGACGTTATTTAATCAAACCAAACCAAACCAATTAAAATTATTATCATTTCGTGGTTACGCTTAAGATGCGGAATATGTCATCGCGTTTTTCTTCTGCGGCTCTTGCGTTTTTGATACGAGACGCTGGATTCGTTGTTCAATTCAATCAACTTCTTCACCTTTATCCTTCTGAGCATTAAAACTTACTAGACATGTTTTAAAAAATTAAAACATCTTGCAGAAACATTAAATTTTATTAATTCAATATCATATTTCTATGGATTGGGATATTTGAGAATCAATTGCTGTTAAGGGTACTTGCGTACGAATAATAAAATTGCGTACGAATAATAAAAAGTAGGTTTTACATATATTGTCTATCGTTCTATATTTTCATTGTTTTACGCTACAAATAAGATCTCTTAAAAATAATTGTTTCCATTTTTGATATTTAAATTTTTTTTTACAGAATTTAAATATCTTGCAGAAATATTACATTTCAATAACTCAATATCATATTTCTGTGGATTGTGATAGTTGAACATCAATCGCTGCTGACGTATCGCGTTAGAATATAAAAAAGAACATTTTCCCCATATTCATTCTATTGTTCTATTTTTTCGTTGTTTTACTCTACAAACAATATCTTTCTAAGAATTCTTTCTATATTTGATATTTAATTTTTTTTTAAATATCTTGCATAAGTATTACATTTCATTAACTTAATATCATATTTCTGTAGATAGGGATATTGGAACATCAACTGCTACTATGGTATCACGTTCGAATATGAAATAGAAAATTGTCCCCTATTCTTTCTATTGTTCTAATTTTTCATTGTTTTACGCTACAAACAAGATCTGTCTAAAAATCCTTTCTATTTTTGATATTTGTTTTTTTGAATTTTAAATTATTTTGCACAAATATCCCTTTCATTAACTCATTTCTGTAGAGATTGTGATATTTGAACATCTATTGCCGCTGATGTATCGCGTTCGTATATAAAATAGAACATTTCCCCACATACATTCTATTGTCCTCTTTCTTCATTGTTTTACGCTACAAACAAGATCTTTAAAAAAAAATCCTTTCTATTCCCGGATTCCTTCTTCTCCGAGAAACTTGGATTTTATCGTTATCCCTCCGAAGCCTAAAGGAAATTTCTATTTCGAAACTCATGAGATTCCAAAGTAGAGAGAAGACCGCGCAGTAAAAGTTCTTCGCTATTTTCAACAGATATTTGTAAAAGAACGCATCAGAATGCCAAAAAAAAAAAATATTTTATACGATAGGTGTATACATGCACGTTTTTAGAACAAACTTTTATTGGTATTGTAATAAATGAGCAGTTAAAATGCAAAAGCAGTTATATCCAAAAATTTAAAAAAATAAATTTTGACTACTTTATAATTTTGCCTTTGAATTGCATTTTAAACGCGATTTAGATGTGATAGTTATTTACTGTCTGAGAGCTGAGTAATTAACCGGAAAACACAACACTCTCAAAAAATTGTACTTTAAAATGAGTACCTGAACCTACTTATTTTTCTTTCAGTACAATTGTATCGTAAATGAGCGATGACGTACTCAGTACCGTACTTTCTTAAAAATAATAAGCAGTGTGATTTGATTTTGCTAATATCAGCTTCTGTTCAAAACATCTTAACAAAGCGACCTAACACACTTAAAATAGGTGTTCAGAAGATGGTTTTCCACATTATTTGATGTCGATTGTTTAGATGGAAACTGAGTTATTACAACTCAATTATGATACTTCCCATTATTTTAGCAAACTTTTTTAACGTTTCTTCTGTTTATAAGTTATTCACGTCACACTGGTAGTACAACGGATATGACATTGAACTGCGATCCCTGAGGACCTGTGTTCGATTCTCGGTAAGTCTTAGTTGTAAATGTTGATATTTATTGAAATGAATTTATAAAGGTTGGCTAGCATATGCTCTTTTTATTAATTTTTACCCATTGTACTCATTTTTAAGAACATGTCTTTTTCAAAATTGAAATTTACACATTCGGTGCCATGATAAACATCGAATGTATTCAAATATAAGTACATTTTACTTATATTTTAATACATATTTTTAACAGTGTACTTTATAAATTTGTCTTTGAATTCCATTTTAAGCGCGATTTAGATGTGAGAGATATTTACTGTCTGAGAGGTATTTACTGTCTGTCTGGAGACGATTTATTATCGAGAAGCATTTACCAAGCAAAGAAAAAAAAACCTTGCAGTTCCAGTGGTGATCATAGTTAAAGGTAGTGTTGCGTCACTTGAACAGAAGCATATTGTACAAATATATTAAGCAGTTTTTGGTTTTGTTTTGTTTTGTTAATTAACGTCGCACTAGAGCTGCACAGTGGGATATTGTCGACGGTTCGGGGTCAATCTCGAAAGAAAGACCCGGGAACACATACACATTCACACACACATTCATACACACATTCACACACACATTCACACACACATTCATACACACATTCACACACACATTCATACACACATTCACACACACATTCATACAAACACCTCGCTATTTTAGAACCATGGTCAGATGACGAGGAAACACCTGAACTGGCACTGGCACCCAACGCCTTCAATAGACGTCGGGACTTTGGACTCCGATCAGATTTATCGTGCACCAGTCCCGTATACACGCCAGTATAATTTGTTGGATATTCTGGACGACTGTCTAGTATTTTTGTAGCGAAGCTGGCAACCCTCCGATCGCAAGATCACTACTTTTTTTTACTTTTCTATATCAAGTCCATTGCACGGATTCGAACCACCAACCCTCTGATTAGTAGCTGAACGCCTTACCAACTGAGCAACTGGGGCTCTGCTTGTGTATAAGAAAGTGGTATATATACTGGAAATTCCCAGCAGAAAAGACAGCAGAAAACCTTCACCAAAATTGTGAAAGAAAAGCGAATCATATACTGCAGACACTGACGGCATTTTCTCTCCCCCTCCAAAAAACGATACAAATGTCAAAGAGGAGAAAGATCGGCTTGCTCAAAACGGTCACACTTTCCTCTACACGATGGTAGTTTATTTATATCTATAGCTGGAGTTGTACTAATTTTATAAACGGATTCACGTAATAAGAATATTACACAGTTAAAAATATGCACTCAAAAAATAAGTAAAATGTACTCATTTTTGAGTAGTTTCGATGCATATCATGACTTCGAATGCATAAGTTTCCATTTTGAAAAAGACATGTTCTCAAAAACGAGTACAACGACTATAATCAATGAGTAAATTTGAGTGACATGAAAATTACAACCATGTCTTACCAGGAATCAAACCCAGATCCTCAGTACCACAGTCCAGTGCCTTATCCGTTAAAATACCATGACTATATTACGAAGTTATAACAAGAAGAAATGCTAAAAAAGGTGTGCCAAAAGAATGGGAAGTAAGGTAATTGAGATGTAATAACTCAATTACCTTAACTTAGGTTTCTATTTAAGTAATAGACATCAAATAATGTGGAAAACCATAGTCTGAACAACTATTTTAAGCTAGTCAAGTTTTATTCAGATCGCTTGAAGAGAAGCTGAGATTAGCAATATTAAATCACATTGCTTATTTTTGGGAAAGTAGGGTTACCTAAATTTGAGTACGCCATTGCTCATTTACAATGCAATTGTACTTAAAGAAAAACGAGAAGGTTCAGGTATTCATTTTTAAGTAAATTTTTTCTTAAATTGTACTTTGAAAATACAAATTCTTAAATATAATTTAGGGTTACCTAAATTTGAGTACGCCATCGCTTATTTACAATGCAATTATACTTAAAGAAAAACGAGAAGGTTCGGGTATTCATTTTTAAGTAATTTTTTTTCTTAATTTGTACTTTGAAAATACGAGTTCTTAAATATATATTAATTAAACCAAAGTTCCCGAATCATTTAAATCTGCTTCGCAAAGTGCTGCGAGATCTAAGAGTTTTGTGCAAGGAAACGAGAATATCGACGACTTTCAAAAACCCATCAAGGAAAGATCTCCAGAACTCTTTCCACTGATCCGACTTGTTGACACTCATATTTCCCTTCTCAACCTCTAGGCGGAAGATCCAATGACAAATATACGATCTCATTTCAGAAGTTGTAGGAAAACGGATTTACATTTAGGAAGTATTATACGAAAAGCCTGCAATTACTGAAGTGCATTTGACGTCCTATGAAATGTACAATTCCTTTTAATGGATTTGGTATTGGTTTTATAAATGTGTTCCTTTGTTCGAATCTTAATTTAGAACGAATATAAATGTATTTTGTTTTATGGGAGGGGGAATGCCTCTAATTTTGATTAACCGCTTTGAGATTGTTGTCGTCATTGTTAGGGAAGTTCATCCATTAAAATGGATCAGTTGGAATACTTGTTTTGGATGTTGAGGTTTACTAAAATTATGGTTTAATTCTTTATTGGCGGTTTCCAGTTTGAAATGGTAATTTTAATTAGAAATTAACGATGGGTTTGAATTTTAGATTCAATTCCTTTTAATGGAATATGTATTGGTTTTAAAATGTTTTCCTTTGTTCGAATTTTTATATAGAACGAATATAAATGTATATTGTTTTATGGGAGAGGGAAAGCCTTTAATTTTGATTAACCGCTTTGAGATTGTTGTCGCCATTGTTGGGGAAGTTCATCCATTGAAATGGATCAGGAATATTTTAATACTTTTGGAATATTTGTTTTGGATGTTGAGGTTTACTTAAATTATAGTTTATTTCTTTATTAACGGTTTCTAGTTTGAAATAGTAATTTTAATTAGAAATTATCGATGAGTTTGAATTTTAGATTCAATTCCGTTTAATGGATTTTGTATTGGTTTTATAAATGTGTTCCTTTGCTCGAATCTTAATTTAGAACGAATATAAATGTGTTTTGTTTTATGGGAGGAGGAATGCTTCTAATTTTGATTAACCGCTTTGAGATTGTTGTCGCCATTGTTGGAGAAGTTCATCCATTAAAATGGATCAGGAATATTTTAATACTTTTGGAATATTTGTTTTGGATATTGAGATGCGGTTTAATTAAATTATGGTTTAATTCTTTATTGATGGTTTCTGGTTTGAAATAGTAATTTTAATTAGAAGTTTAAGATCTATTTGAATGTTAGGCATTTTTAATATAACTTCACATTTATTAATGCATTTGTTCGTAGAATATTATTCGTGCCAACGTAATTTTTTCATACTCAAATGTAATTTATTTAATTTTGCGAAGGATCTGAAAGAAAATAACTTGGCAATGTTGTCCTATTTCAAACTGTTCAGAGGGTTTTAAAATGAAGATGACTTGAATTTTACTGTATTGTTCTTTAGCATATTTGAATTGTAAACCAAAAAAATAATATTATACCTAAACAAGAACATTAGGCCTTAAAATAAATTTTTCGTTTAAATTTGGCGTTTTTCGGTAACATTGGAAATTTCTTAAAAAATGGCAAATGCTTTATAATTTTGTGTTAATGAATATAAAAGGTACCTAATTGCTAGTATTTTGACGTCATGGTTAAAGAAATTGTTTTAATCTGTGGGTTTTTTTAAACTGCCACACACAACTTTAAAATGACCGCTAGTTGCATCTATTGAGTTTTATGCTAACTATTATAGCATTGTCACGTAGGGAACCATGTACCTAGTTCTTATAACCGCCGCTAGGTCTCGTATCTTTCTAAAATGATTGCAATAAAGGCAATCAGTTGCTTTGAGGTCTGTTGTTCTAAAACTGGCTCGTGTGGGTGAATTTTTCGAAGATTGTTTTATTACTTATAAGTACAATATGGCTCTATAAAAAATATTTGCTAATACCAGAGGTATGTAGATTATATTTAACTATATATTCATACTTTTTGAAAATTATTTTAGTAATTACACATGATGTTGTATTTATGCTACACAATGGTTTTAATTAATTATTTAATTAGGCACTTAGGATTTTTCTGTATATCTTTTTAACGGTCCAGGGGCAAAAAAAAAAACGAAAAAAAAAAATGTATTATTTCATTAAAAAAGAAAAAAAACGTGCACTAGATGGTTAAAAAACTGCAATATTTTTTTTTAAATTGTTAAAAATACTTTAATTCGTATATTTTGTTTATGCTGTTTCGAAGTAGGATATATATAAATATCAGCTCAAAACAATTGAAATTTCGAAAGATATAGTTACAAGTTTGGGAAAGTAATTTAACATTACCAGCTATAAATTTTCCGAACTCACAATTAAAAAACTATTTGACCAAATAACGCAATTGATTTTCAACGGAACACTTTGACTTACATTATAAATATTTGGTCAAAATTGGGTGTTGCTTTTGAATTTTTTAAAGATGGTTTGCATTTGAATATAAAGACACCCCCTATGCAAAAGTTTGGCACATTATTGTGTAGTAGACTAGTAGATTATCTGCAAAATGGTATATTAGGTTTTGCTCTACGATGAATAGTGTCTGAATGAAGGGAAGAGGATCCTTTTTTTTTCTCTCGGAGCTTTAGAATAGTACAAACCAAGATACTTTAAAAATCGAACCCCACCCATAAATAAAATTCCCTAGATATTGAATCGAAGTAGGATTCTTTCGAGGGAATCCCTCGAAAGAATTGAGGATTTGGAATAAAATAAGGGAGGAATCGAATACGTAGGGAAGAAATCGTCTTTTCGGGAAAGTAAAGAACAACTCGAATCAATGGAAGGAGAACGTAACAAATGAGATCATCAATTGATACGGGGGGGGGGGGGGGGGGGGGGGAATTCACAGTTTGACAATTTGAGGCGGTCACCGCGAGGGTTATTTGTCGAGGCCCAGGAGGTTTGTAAAGTTTTTTGCCGGATTTGCGCACTACTTGGAAATGTCCCCGAATATGTTTAATAATATATTTTACATTCTTTTGGAATGGGTTTATATGGTCTTATGGTTTCCTAATGGTGTCGATGGATGGATGGTTGAATTAACGTCGCTCTAGAGCTGCATAATGGGCTATTGGCGACGGTTCGGGACTCATGACAGAGGATAGATCCGGGAATACTGATTGGTAATACCGTTATATTAAACGATTAGATCATGAGAACAACACATGAACTGCAATCGGAATTAGCTTTAAGGACGTTTGGACTATGGCACGAAATTTATATACACAGTGAGTATATGTGAACATACAGTGATTACACGTATGACGTTGTTTAGTTTCGGACTCAGCATTGAAGGTAACGTATGTGTAGGATTTGAGCAGCGAAATGGTAATCGGAAGTTTTGACAGATCGGAAGTTTTGACAGATCGGAAGTTTTGACAGATCGGAAGTTTTGACAGATCGGAAGGCCCCCCCCCCCCTCTCCAACAAAAAAATGGTTTGGGATTTATACCGATGAACATTGACTCGTATATTTGATTGTGATTCATAGTCATATGGCGAGTAGATGACACTCTACACCAGTGGTTGCAATTAGCTGTAGGTCACGGACCTCTAGCAAAAACTAAACTATGACTAGGTACCCTTTTTTATATATGCTCATGTCCCCTCGCTTTCTGGGAGTGTGTAAACTGTAAAAAAAGGTGCTCAAATATGAGTACATGAACGTATTCGTTTTTTTTTTAGTAATGAGCGTAAATGAGCGATGACGTACTCAAATTTAACTAATCGTACTTTCTCAAAATTGAGCAGTGTGATTTAATTTTGCTCATATCAGCTTCTGTTCAGGCCATCTTAATAAAGCGACCTGAGAAACTTAAAATAGGTGTTCTGTAGATGGTTTTCCACATTATTTTATATCGTTGCTTAAATGGAAACTGAGTTATTGCAATTCCATTACCTTACTTCCTATTAATTTGACACACTTTTTTAACATTACTTCTACTTATAACTTCTTCACGTCGCCCTGGTAGCTAAATGGATAAAGTAATGAACTGTGGTGCCTGGGGATATGGATTCCATTCCCGGTAAGTCTTGGTTGTAATTGTTGATATTTATTGAAATTGATTTATGATGGCAGCCTATGTAGGCAAGCAAAACCTCTTTTTTATTCGTTGTACTCATTTCTAAGTACATTTCTTTTTAAAAATGAAACTTATGCATTCGGATAGTTATGATAAGCATCAAATGTAATAAAAAAAGAGAGTATATTTTTCTTATTTTTGAATACCTATTTTTAATATAGTAAGACTTGTTTGCAATTGTCAAAGTTTATTGAAGGATATTTATGAAGGCAGCCTATGTAGGCATACATCTACTCATTGTTACTTACTGTGTCCATTTTTGAGAACACGTCTTTTTCAAAATTAAAAGATATGTTTTCGGAGCCATTATAAGCATAAAAAGTATTAAACAAATAATAAATTTGACTTATTTTCGAGTACCTATTTTTAAAAGTGTATGCTTTAATTTAATACGTGCGGAGAACGGGTTATTTTTGTTATTGTGCTATGAACTTCAAAAGAACAAATTTGTTTATTTATTTTCACAGTTACTTCAAACGATCTAATTTAATAAACGTTTCCTGAACAAACCCCACATTTACTGAAAGATTTTTACTGACTGAACCCAAATTTACTGAAAGATTTTTACTGAAAGAACCCAAATTTACTGAAAGATTTTTACTGAAAGAACCCAAATTTACTAAAAGATTTTTACTGAAAGAACCCCACATTTACTAAAAGCTTTTTACTGACAGAACCCAAATTTACTGCAAGATTTTTACTGAAAGAACCTATATTTACTGAAGAAGATCCCTCGAACACTCACTGAATCTTAAGAAATCATCCTAATTGGCGTCCTAAATTTATTCCGAAATTTAAATTCCATCACTTTAATATTTCATATTCACTTTTCCCATACAACTCAACACAAAAAACACCAAAACCGACAACCACTCTGTTAAATATCGCGCCATTTATTAAATTTTCTCAACCTGAAATTAGCTCGGGGGAGTTGCATAGTTTTTTTTCTAAAATAAATGTTTAGATTCGCAGAAGATCCCTGAGGTGTCGAGATTGATTATACTTTAGAAAACTTTTACTATTTTTACAGACGAAGACGAAGGAGAAAGTGCAACGGAAGAGTTCTTACAGTAAAATGAAGGTAAAGCACAATATCGCATCTTTTAAGCCCTAAATTCAGAAGAACTTATTCATATCTTTAAAATTTCATAAAGAAATTCTGTTAGGGAAGCATAAACCTTAAAACAATAAATTTACACTGTCACAAATAGGTATTCAAATATAAGTAAAATGCATTAATTTTTGATTATATTCGATGCTTATCATAGCTCTGAATATATGTTTCATTTTTGAAAAAGACATGTACTCAAAAATGATTACAATGGGTAAAAATGAATAAAAAAGAACAATTGCTTGCCTACATAGGCTGCCATCATACATCCCTTTCAATAAATATCGACAATTACAATAAAGACTTACCGGGTATTGAATTCATGTCCTCAGGGATTGCAACCCAATGTCTGGGATGTCAAAAGAATGGGAAATAAAATAATTGAGTTGTAATAACTTAATTTCCATTTAAGCAATCGACATCAGAGAGTTGTAATATTAAATAGAGAGCGCCTTCAATACCAGACTCTCGTAAGGCCACGGTGTCAACATTTAAATACAAAAACTCACATCACGTGGTTATAGCGCTGCCACATTTGGCGTTCAGACATCTGCAGGAGTTTCAAATTTGGCGCGCTTTCTCCTTTTTTGGTGATAAGGAGTTCTGTCCGTATTCAACTTTTTAACATATATGTACGTATTTACTTATTTTCAAACAATATGCGCTAAATATTTCCTCTACATTAACGAAACGAAAATATTTTATTTGTGTTCAATACTCGAAGAAGCGAAACTTTTTATATTTCTCAGGTTTTATGGTTCATATTTTCTTATTGAAGTATACAAAATAACAATTGAAAGAACTTCTCTTATGGTAAATTTTTTACATAAAAACGTAATGCAATTATTTTAAAACTACAAAGTAAGAAAAATCTCCTTAATATATCTGTTAAACTCCCTTAAATTGTGCCACTCGTTCAAAAAAAACTATATTTAAATACAAAATTAAACACAAAACCATATTACAATACTTCGATCTCGTTTAGTTCTTAAAGTCGCCAAGGCCTGCCAAGTAATATCGGCGCATGAATGAATTGGCATTTCCACATATCACATTGGTTCAATGATGGACACACGGAAATCAGCATTTTTATTCCTCTATTTGTATCATTACTCTATGGTAGCGACATCAAATAATATGGAAAACCATCTTCTAAACACCGAGGTCGCTTTGTGAAGATGGCTTGAACAGAAGGTGACATTAGCAATATTAAATCATACTGCTCATTTTTGAGAAAGAACTGTTACTTAAATTTGAATACGTCATCGCTCATTTAAAATTCAATTGTTCTAAAAAAAATAAGTAGGTTCATGTACTCATTTTTAAGTATATTTTTTTTTACTTTGTAGTTTTTTAAGAAGAAGCTTATAGTAGTTAATTTATACGACTACTAATTGTCAAAGAAGTGTTTTTTGCATACCTGTTCGTTAATGCCAAATTATGTTTTTTATTTTACTTATGTTTCTTATTAACTTTATTTGCACTGTTAAAAATGCATTATTATATTTGACGAAACTGTTGTTATTTTTTACGAAACAGACACTTGTTATATCTTCCGATTAAATATTTCGTCAAACTGAGGAAATCCATTTTTTTTAACGAAATGTACTTCATAAAAATGAGGATGGTTTTAAATAATATAAAAATTTAATATAGACGGGATGATTCGAATCGCGGACATCTCGTTCCATAGTCTAACTCTCTATCCACTCGGCAAATTCTGAAAATATAAGTATAGTAAAAAAAAGCATCCAAACATGAACTGATGATCCAGAAAAGGGCAGAGAAGGAATCTGAGTAAATGACATTTGTTCAAAAATTGAAATTTCTTGTTTCGTTAAAAATCATGTGATTCAATGACGAACCGATTTTCAAATATAACGAAAAAAGTATTGACGATCGAAGAATTTTTAAAATGGGAGTGTCATTTGTGAGAATGAGGGAACTTCAATATTTAAATCCTGAACTGTTATTTCTTTCAACAAGCATTTTAAATTCATTCAATTTCGAATTTTTACTTTGAAATGTTTAAATTTTAATTAATTATTAAAATACCCTTCACAAATCTTTTCTTTAAATTTAAAAATGCTTTATTCTTGTTTATCTCCCTCTCTCTCTAACTCTAAATCTAACTCTCACTAACTCTAATTTTAACTATCTCTAACTCTAATTATCTCAAACTCTAACTCTTTCTAACTCTAACTCTCTCTCTTTCTCTTTCTTTCTCTCTCTATATATATTCAAACAGCAAAAAAAAAATGTTAAATTTAAGGACCTAATAACAAACAACATATAAATAACATATAATATCTACCTACATTTAATAAACTATATACAAACTAATATAGTCTAGCTTTGAATTACACTCCATTAATGAAATTTCGTACGTTGAACACAAGGATAGTGAAGACTATATATAGAAGGTGCGCTCGTTTTTCGCTTTTTGAAAGTGGGCAAGGAAAGCACATTTTTGTTCCGCCTTTCTATCGGTTTTTGATCATTCTCATTGGCTGTGTGTTTCAAGCATTGCTACTTAGGTTCGATCCCCGGTTGGGTAACAACTGGTGATTTAATTTTTAATTAGTAAAATAATGTAAATACCTGTAAATAATTGTGTTCATTTAGCTTCACTACTAATCCGTCCTTGTTTTGGTATGTCCCCGTATTTTACTTGATTGGAATTGTAACTCATTTAATATGTCCAATACAAATGCATTGACCTGATGTTTCCTACCCCCATTTTACTCTTTCAAAATTCATGGACATGCTCTCGTGGCAGCTAATATTATTTTAATACGCTTAATTTATTAAGCAAATCTTTTGCAATTTTTCCGTAATAAATGCAAACCTTAAAATATAATTTAATCTCATAAAATGCAGTAAAAGTAACTAAATAAAGTTAGCTTATCACTTTTTAATAGTTCATAAAAAAACGAATAGATGGCAGCACCTCACAAACGAGAGCATTAGACACGCCTACAGAAAGCGCGAGGTAGGCATCACTATGACGTCAAAAATGTCCTTTCCCCGCCTTCCGTCAGACAGCGCGAGAACGAGCACACCTTATATTGTATATGTATGCAACACGGTGTGGCGTTCTCTTCGCATATACCTGTGGGTCAGGTCTGGAAACCTGTGTTCACTGGAAGACTCTTCATACTCAAACAAAACTTTCGTTTAAAAAAAAAATGAAACTCATAAATTAAATTTTTAAATTATTTAATTAAAGTTAAAATTCTAAAGTTTAAAGAAAATAACATCTAAGTTACAGATTATTTACAATTAATACAAAAACAAGAAAACAGAAGAGACGCTTAGCAGACTGGCTTCTTCTAAGTAAAGAAAAAAAAACATCGTTCCAGGTGAATGCTCAAAAGGTCTCTGATCTTCTTTAAAGTTTTCTCAGAGGTAGGAAATAAATATAAGTTCTCAATGCATCAAGCTGGTGGCTCCACCCAGTGTCACTAGATAGAGACAGTCCTTGATGATGTTAAGAGATATATAGAGTTCTTGGGATCGTACAACGGAAAGCGATCCAAACAAGGGACCCAATGATGAATTACTTCGATGAAAAAACAAGACAGCTCCTCGAGCTGTACGTTTCTTGCACCGACAGTTCAGCCTCTTTTTATCCCTATAGCCATTGCTTATAGCTGCCTGGTTCTTACATCAATCGATAGAAGATTTTTTTATTTAAGTGAAAAAGTATAAATCTGAAAATTGTGTAGTTGTCTGGTGATTTCTCCCGTGTCTTTAATTCTATAAAATAAAATATAAAAATTACAATTTGAATTTCCTATTAGTTTTAAGAAAACCCATATAACCCAAGAGAATTTCCCTCTCTACGTTACTAAGCTTTAAAATAGCATTATTCTCAATTCAGGATATCAAGTTTCATTAGAAAACTTTAACTCTAAATCCTTCCTACGTTTACTTTTATTATATGTAAGGGAAAGACACAAGGAACACTTTGCTGACAACTTAGTTTCATGACATCAAAAAGAAAGAAAAGTGATAAATAATATTACAAATTTATGTACTGTCTTTTTAAATTACCTCTACTTTGATGTCAGAACACTTACACTCAGTATAATAAAATTAGTTTTCACTTTTGTTTTTTAGTTGATAAGAGAGAAGTATGAATTACACTTTGATTTGGTCTTCAAGGAAACTTTCCCAAGATATAGAAGCACAAGATGTATTAACAATTCAACGTTTGTCTTTTGATGTTGACCTGATTGGAATCGACTGATTTCAATTCCGAAAATATCATTAAATATTTATATTCCAGGTTGTATAGGGAAATTTTTCACTCCATATCACTGATATTTTTTTAACTAACTATTTTAGATGTCATGAATAATAGAAAAGGGATAGAAGATTGGGATTTTTAAAAATTTCAGAGTATAGTTATAATTCGATTTAAAATGAATGAAATTGTTACAAATAATTCGACTCTTATTAATAAAGTTAACTTTTTTAATTAAATATTTATATCGGATATTACACGGTAATTAATTTTGTAAAGAAATAAGAGCAGTGGATTTTTTTTGTCAAGCTTCCTATTTTTTGTTTGTTTTGCTCTTATCTCTTCTATTTTCCTTTACATAGTTCTGTAATTAGTCCAAAAACTATTGGGTACCTTGCATATTTGTATGATAAAAAATTATTTTTTTCCCGATAATTTTTCCGACATCTTATTAAAACTCTAGCTCTGCATTATAAAAAAAATATGAAAACTTAAGCGTGTGTTTGATCCAAATCGCATTATTTATAAATAATGGATTAGTTTATTTAATATAGACTTTTGAATTGCTAATTAAAGTTTTTCATAACTTTAAAGACGTTCGAATTTAATAATAACATTTCTAACCGATACTTTAACTAAATGCATAAATTTTTCGTTACAGCCAGGACTAATTTGGGACTTAAACGTCCTCACGTTAGCCGTGGTGGGAAGTTTGGAGAGTGGGATTTCAATCGAGGTGTTGTCCTTGTTTCCTGAAAATAATTTTAAATTACGGGGTAGCCTTGATTTTTTTTTCCTTCCGCTTGATTTTGGTTTGGTTAATTAACGTCGCACTAACAATGCACGTTGGGTTATTGGCGACGTTTCAGGGCCTATCTCTGAGGAAAGACTCGGGAACGATGCCTTGTATTTTTGAACCATTGTCAGATGACGAGGACAACATCTGAGCTGGCACCGGATGCAACATCAAAAGGCGTGAGGACGTTGGACCCCGATCAGATTTATGGTGCACCAGTCCCGTCCAGTATACACGCTAGTATAATTTGGTGGATAATTTTAGGTGACTTCTTA
This sequence comes from Troglohyphantes excavatus, assembly GCA_963932185.1. Lineage (NCBI taxonomy): Eukaryota > Metazoa > Arthropoda > Arachnida > Araneae > Linyphiidae > Troglohyphantes > Troglohyphantes excavatus. Next base: position 7,071,704 of record OZ010668.1, read on the forward strand.
GTATTTTAGTAGCGCAGCTGGCAACCCTCCGATCGCAAGATCACTACATTTTTATTTTCTTTGTCAAGTCCATCGGTCGGGCTCGAACTCGCAATCCTCTGAAGTCGTCTAAAAATATCCAACAAATTACATTGGCGTGTATATAGGACTGGTGCACGATAGATCTGATCGGGGTCCAATGCCTTGACGCCAATTAAAGTTGCTTCGGGTGCCAGCTCAGGTGTTCTCCTCTTCATCTGACCATGGTTTAAAAATACGAGGCATCGTTCCCGGATATTTCCTACGACATAGGCCCCGAATCGTCGCCAATAGCCCAAAGTGCAGTTCTAGTGCGACGTTGAACACCAAACCAATCCAAGCATTCAGCAATTGGGAAGGTTAATTTCATCAATTTTGACAATATTGAATCACCAGAATTTTGAAAAAAAAAATTCTTCATTATTTTAGATTTATTTCCGGTGGTATCAGCTCATTTTTGGTTCTTATACGTATAATGGCACAAATCAAAAGAGCTTTACTGTCCCGGGCTATACAGCGGTGAGTAGGGCAAATAACTTGTAACTGCAAGAAGGTACACTTCGGCAATGCTACTGTGGCGCCCTCTCACTAAGTTGAAGTCTCAAAACACTGCAGTGAAGTTGACTAACAGGCGCTTGACCTGAAGTTTTGGCATGCGCAGAAAGCATATTATTTTTTGGCGCCTGCTTTGGACGCTTCGTACGCCAATGAAGGTTTGTTATTCCGTGCTGTTGTTGACTGTAAATATGTCGATTCGATTTCATTACATGCTATAAATATCGGATCAAATAAGGACAATTCTCAATATTTAAGGTAAGTGGCAAGCAATTTATTATTAATATAGTCAATTTAAAGATTGCATATACTTTTGAATGTTATTTTATACAAAAACTTTGTCTCAAATGAAATTACGCGACTTCTTTGTGCGTTCCATTGATCGGCGGGATTCGAGTTATATAATTACTAGACTTGGAAGCATTTTGTAGTTTTTTTTTATATATATGTAAACTGAAAGTACAGTTATATAAGGGAATTGCGTAGAAAGCCAATTTTCATAAGTGGAGATCGTTTGTCAACGTTTTAAAATCCAGGCAAATTATTATATTTGTTTGATTGATGTGCAAGATTTAAACTAGTTTCGATGATTTACGAATAACAGCAATCTATATTTTAGGAAAATGGTATAACAAAAACTTGGCCTAAAGAGCCAAAATTTTGCAAACATCTCAAAAAATAAATATTAAAAAATATATAGGTAATTCGATTGCACATTCATAAAATTGATCAAAACATCTTTTTTAACTGAAATAAAGTATTGCCTTATTTTATTAGTTTTTAACATAAAAATAAACCTTTCAGCTTATCTTAATTTGCTTATATGAGCAATTAGCTTGAATTCGATCAAATCTGAAACTTTTAATCCTTGAACCCCATGTGGAATACAAGTATACAATTATTAAATGTTTATTGAGTATAAGTATTCATGTTGAGTATATAAGTATTTCTTCCTTTTTTCCCAAAAATTCTTAGTGTTCGATTTGTTTCCTCTTTGATATAATAATATTTTTACTGACTTATGTATTTTTTCAGTTTACTCTTCAAAAACTGCTGTGAGAGGCCGGTGGCTTCGAGGTATAGCATCCGGCTAGCAATCAGAGGACTGTGAGTTCGAATCGGCATGAGAAATTGATAAAAGTTTAGATGCAGTGAACTCGTGATCGGAGGATTGCTAGATTCGATACTAAATTACGAAAGTTGTCTGAAATGATATTCAATTTCCGTTGTCGTGTAAACGGAACTGGTGCACGTTAAATCTAATCGTGGTCCAATGCTCTGACGCCCATTCAGATTGGATCAGATACCAACTAAGGTTTTGTTCTCGTCATGTAATCCAGGTAAAAATATACTGAACAGTGTTCCCCTGTATCTTCTTTGAGATAGCCCTGAACTATTGCCAATAGCCCACTGTGCACCTCTAGTGCGACGTTGACCAACCATCAAAAACTGCCGAGACACAAATACTGACAGAAAGTTGTTGAATGTAAAGAAACTAATATACAATTTTTTAAATGGTAATGACAGGCGATGAATCTTGAAATCAGAATTTTGAAAAGATTTCTACATATTTCGATAATGTTATGAATATTTCATAGATTATATGAAGAAATAATTGTTTTAGCAATTTTGATGGTCATAAAAACTACTTGTTATTTACTTGTATCACATGTACTAACGCAATATAGGTACTTAAAGAAACTAATTGTAAGAAAAAATATCTTAATTGAAGAATGTAATTGAAGTTATTATTATAATTATTTATAATTTATTATGATGTCGCCAAATATCTTAAAATATTTAAAATACTAATTATTTAAAATGTATTTAAATAATGTTAACAGAATTGGTTTGAATGCAACCTTATTTATAGTCACACTTTCACACATGATTAATTTGTGCATACAAACTTCTCATTGGCCTATATTGATGGCATTTTATCAGCACAAGCTTAAAAGATTTCATTGTGAAATTAAATTTGAAATAGGTATTTTATAAAAGTTACCATCATTAACATTTCAAATGAATATCGTGCATGCATAAATAAACATGCAAGTCCAATCGCAAAAAAAAAAAAATGATATATACATTTATTTCAATGGAGCTTTGGATTTTCAAGTTCTAAAAATAAAAGGAATATTTTCGAAATATTAAAAAAAAATGCAAAAATGGATAAATATTTTTTTTAATAAAATTAAATGCTTATATAATTTTTTGACATGTTTGTTTTGCACGCACGAACTTTAAATATTCTAGAGTTCTTTAATGGAGATACATTGCTATAGTTTATGAACAAATGTCACAGTGCATTCTAAAGTAAATTTTTTTATACTTTTCTACGATGCGAATAAAAAACAACTTGAAGTGGTTTGTATGAGTGTTATATGTCATAAATATTTATCTAAAATTATTTGTTCATGTTTTTACATTCATAATTATACATAATTATTCTCCGATTAAATTTGAATATATAGTTTTCTCTGTTTAAATGCATTTTTTAAATAAATATTTTCGGATACGAATCATTATTGTTTGTTTGTTCTCAATATGATCAGAATTGCTTTGCCTTGTAATTTTGTTCCACTCACATAAAGTAAAGACCCCGTTAATAAGAATTTTAGAAAAATACCCAAACTTAATTTTATGCAAACTAAATATTAATAAATATAAATTAATTTGTCTTAATAGAAATGTTACAAATTAAAGAAATTTGGAGAAATATTGGACGGAGAAATAAAACGTAATTGTTTACCAAAATGTTAAAAATATGGGAATATAAGATTTGAACTATTTATTTTTCATACAGTTAGAATTGAAAAATTTTAATCAGATGGTAAAAATAAGTTTCAATTAATTAAAAACAAATATTTAAAGATTACAATTGTATGTACAAAATTACCAATTATTTGGTTATAGAATTAAACTTGATTGAAAATTTTTAATATTTGATTAACCATGCATGAAGTTCTATATATATATATTTAAATTATTGAAAGAAGGTCCGATGAAGCGAAAAATAAAAAATTATATTTTTAATATTTTTCTAAAAGCATATGTTTTTAGAAAATGTACTAAACATATTTATTATATTAAATTTCTATCATTAAATAGTATGCTAAAAATAATTAAAAATACATTTTGTAATTTCTTTCTGCAATTTTATGTCTGCATTAATTTCGTAACATAAATTTGATAACGAAAGGAATTAGATTTCAAATAAAATTTATGAATTTTTTTTTAAAGAACATAAAAAGTTCTTTAAATTTGTTTTCATAAATTTTATTTGAAATCTAATTCCTTTCGTTACCTAATAATTGTGCCTTAAGGGTACTTTTCCTGCATATCTGCGTTACAATGAATTAAATCGCCAAGTAGAATCTATAAAAAGCGATAAACATGCCGACGTGCAACCCTTCAATGACGTCACTGTGACCTCAAGTATGGGGGCGCTGTCATCGACCGGCTTACATTACGTCTACGGGGAGTGTACCATCTTTAAGCCGTAGGGTTATTATAGTATCTTTGAGTAGGGTCAATACCACCGTAACTGACTCAAGGCTTGAGATCACTGATTCGAGTCGATCTTCCAAAATTTATTTGAAATTGTCCTTATTTTTGAAGAAATAAATTTCGTAAAAAAAAGACGAAATAAATTTCGTAAAGCTCAGTATACTCAGTTTGATGAAATATTTAATCGCCAAAATTACGGAAGTTTTTTCAAAAAATAAACATGCATTTTTAACAGTGCATTGTGCAGCTCTAGTGCGACGTTGTTTTAACCCAATTGTTCTTTGTTGATCCGATACATAAGGTTGGTTTAGTTTTGTTAATTAACGTCGCACTAGAGCTGCACAGGCGACGGTTCGGGGTATATCTCGAAGGAAAGACCCGGGAACGATGCCTCATATTTTTGAGCCATAGTCAGATGGCGAGCACAACACCTGTACTGGCACCCAACGCTTTCAATTGACGTCGGGACTTTGGACCTCGATCAGATTTTTTGTGCACTAGTCATGTATACACGCCGATAATTATTTGTGGATGTTCTGGACGATATTCCTAGTATTTTGTAGTGAAGCTGGCAACCCTCCGATCACAAGATCACTACTTTTTTAATTTTTCTTATTCCAGTCGGTCGCACAAGATTGAACCACTGATCTCTAACTGTAACTTCTGGAAAGAGCAAGTCATTTTATTGGCTTGAAACCGATGTAGAGGCAGCCATGATGTGCTCCACTTTATTTGCTACCGCAATATTTCGCATATTTTTCACATTAAAATAAACCGACGTGTATTGCTTTTGGCTGAGTTTTTTTCTATTTTCTTTTTAAACCCATTTTAAATTGCAATCTGCTATTAAATTAGAAAGTCATTTGTAAGTCAAAGTCGAAGTAGATAAAAAGCAAGAGCAAAAACTATTTGTTTGGCAATACAAAAATTAATTCTATAAGAAGAAAATATAATATTTATATACATTTAATATTTATACATTGCTATGGTAATAAAAAACACTACTAAATCACTTAAAAAAATATTGGGACACAACATGGCTGCTTTCAATTGACTTCAACGCGCCCATAGAGGAAACAAGGTTTGAGCCTTCCAGCAGTTACAGTTAGAGATCAGTGGGAACGCTTTGATTCCCAGCTGACGCCTTTATCCACTCGGCCACGGAGGCCTTCTGAAACTTACGGTGTTGCATCTTTTGTTACATTGCCGGTCTAATACTTTCCCAGCCACTCAGTTATTTAGTTAACTGAAAGGCAAGCTTGGAAAGTATATAACGTATCTATGTTTTCAGTAAAAACTTAAGTGCTTTCACCGAAGTTGCTTAGATAAATATATAATACCAGAAACGTAGAACGGCTCATTTTGCTTTCTTATCCCTCAATATATTTTCGGGGGAAAAAGTTTAGGTAGATCTTACGTGACTTTTTAGAAGGAGAAGGGGAATCTTCTAACAACATAAATACTTGGAGAAGCTGAAACTTTCTCAACTTTATTTAAAAATAATTTATCAAAAATTAATCTTCATGTTAAAGAAAATATTTTATCTGCTAACAGCAAGAACCTCTAACAGTTATACTCACTGACCTCTAACTGTAACTTCTGGATTGGGAAAAACATTTTATTGACTTGAAGCCAATTGAAGGGGGAACAACTGTAGCCCCCCCCCCCCCCCCCAACTGTAGCTACCACAATATTATGCGAGGTGCCGTTAGTCAGTGAGTTTGTGTTGCAGATCGATAATTACTGCCCCATACTAACGGATGCTAATACTAAATTTTACTTAAAACTTCTATGTTTCCATTCTTCAGATGTTGCAAAAACAATCTCTTCCAAAAGATAACAGAGCCCCAGTTGCTCTGTTGGTAAGGCGTTCAGCAACTAATCAGAGGATTGGTGGTTCGAATCCGTGAAATGGTTTAGTTTGGTTTTGTTAATTAACGTCGCACTACAGCTGACAGTGGGCTATTGGCGACGGTTCGTGGTCAATCTCGGAGGAAAGACCCGGGAACACATACACATTCACACACACATTCATACACACATTCATACATGCACCTCGTTATTTTAGAACCATGGTCAGATGACGAGGAAACACCTGAACTGGCACCCAACGCATTCAATAGACATCGGGACTTTGGACCCCGATCAGATTTATCGTGCACCAGTCCCGTATACACGCAGTCCCGTATACACTCCAGCCGTATACATTCTGGACGACTTTCTAATATTTTTGTAGCGAAGATGGCAACCCTCCGATCGCAAGATCACTACTTTTTAACTTTTCCATGTCAAGTCCATTTCCCGGATTCGAGCTACCAATCCTCTGATTAGTAGCAGAGCGCCTTACCAACTGAGCAACTGGGGCTCTCCGTGAAATGGACTTCTAATAATACTTACTAATCAGAGGATTGGTGGTTCGAATCCGCGCAATGGACTTGACATAGAAAAGTAAAAAAGTAGTGACCTTGCGATCGGAGGGTTGCCAGCTTCGCTACAAAAATACTAGAAAGTCGTCCAGAATATCCAACAAATTATACTGGCGTGTATACGGGACTGGTGCACGATAAATCTGATCGGGGTCCAAAGTCCCGATGTCTATTGAAGGCGTTGGGTGCCAGTTCAGGTGTTTCCTCGTCATCTGATCATGGTTCTAAAATAACGAGGTGCATGAATGAATGTATGTATAAATGTATGTGTGTGAATGTGTGTGTGAATGTGTATGTGTTCCCGGGTCTTTCCTTCGAGATTGACCCGGAACTGTCGCCAATAGCCCACTGTGCAGCTCTAGTGCGACGTTTTTTAAGAAAACAAAACCAACCAAAAGATAACAACCTGCTTACTCCTATGATCAAGCTCTTCATCTGACCATGGTTCTAAAATAACAAGGTGCATGTATGAATGTGTGTGTGTGAATGTGTATGTGCTTCCGGGTCTTTCCTTCGAGATTGACCCGGAACCGTCGCCAATAGCCCACTGTGCATCTCTAGTGCGACGTTATTTAACAAAACCAAACCAACCAAAAGATAACAACCTGCTTACTCCTATGATCAAGCTCGTCATCTGGCCATGGTTCTAAAATAACAAGGTGCATGTATGAATGTGTGGGTGAATGTGTATGTGTTCCCGGGTCTTTCCTTCGAGATTGACCCCGAACCGTCGCCAATAGCCTACTGTGCAGCTCTAGTGCGACGTAAATTAACAAAACCAACCTATGATCGAGCGAGCCCCAGTTGCTCAGTTGGTAAGGCGTTCAGCTACTAATCAGAGGATTGGTTGTTCGAATCCGCGCAATGGACTTGACATAGAAACGTAAAAAAGTAGTGATTTTGCGATCGGAGGGTTGCCAGCTTCGCTACAAAAATACCAGAAAGTCGTCCAGAATATCCAACAAATTATACTGGCGTGTATACGGGACTGGTGCACGATAAATCTGATCGGGGTCCAAAGTCCCGACGTCTACTGAAGGCGTTGGGTGCCAGTTTAGGTGTTTCCTCGTCATCTGACCATGGTTCTAAAATAACGAAATGTGTGTGTGACTGTGTGTGTGTTCCCGGGTCTTTCCTTCGAGATAGACCCCGAACCGTCGCCAATAACCCACTGTGCAGCTCTAGTTCGACGTTAATTAACAAAACCAAACTAAACCTATGATCAAGCGGCATTTCGTTGTTTTTGATTTTGTTAAACAATGTCGCACTAGAGCTGCACAGTGGGCTATTGGCGACGGTTCTGGGTCAATCTCGAAGGAAAGAGCCAGAAACACATACACATTCACACACACATTCATACATGCACCTCGTTATTTTAGAACCATGGTCAGATGACTAGGAAACACCTGAACTGGCACCCAACGCCTTCAATAGACGTCGGGACTTTGGACCCCGATCAGATGTATCGTGCACCAGTCCCGTATACACGCCAGTATAATTTGTTGCATATTCTGGACGACTTTCTAGTATTATTGTAGCGAAGCTGGCAACACTCCGATCGCAAGATCACTACTTTTTTACTTTTCTATGTTCACGGATTCGATCCACCTATCCTCTGATTAGTAGCTGAACGCCTTACCAACTG
>OZ010668.1:7084857-7122357 GCA_963932185.1 Troglohyphantes excavatus
TTCTGTGTTCATTTAAGCGACTTAACACAGTCTAGTAATTTGGAACCATTGTTAGATGACGAGGGCAACACCTGATCTGGCTCCCGACGAAAAAAATAGGTGTGAAGACATTGGACAACAAATTATTTAACATGCACCAATCCCCAATACACGGCGAATGTTTTTTGCAGACGATCAGGAACGAATCTAACAACCCTCCGATAACGCGATCGCTGCATTGTCAAAGACGATATTTAAACACAAAATTTAATCCGTACGACGATATTAAATAATTTTAAATTTCGAAAAAGGCCTCCAGTGGCCCAGTAGGTTCGCCAACTTCGCTACAAAAATACTAGAATGTCGTCCAGAACATCCACAAAATGAACGGTGTGTATACGGGACTCGTGCACGATAAATCTGATCGGTGTCCAAAGTTGCGACGTTTGCTAAAGGCGTTGGGTGCCAGCTCAGGTGTTGTCCTCGTCATCTGACCATGGTTCAAAAATACGAGGCATCGTTCCCGGGTCTTTCCTTCGAGATAGGCCCCGAACCGTCGCCAATAGCCCACTGTGTAGCTCTAGCTCGACGTTGATTAACCAAACCAGTGGCCCAGTGGATAAAGGCGTTCAGCTAGTAATCAGAGGATTGCTGGTTCGAATCCGTGCGATGGACTTAACAAAGAAAAGAAAAAAATAGTGATCTTGCAAACGGAACAAAAATACTAGAAAGTCGTCCAGAACATACAACAAACAACGATTGTCCGAAAGGAATTTAAGATGACAAAACCAACTACTCGGAAGTGATGTATAGCCCCAAACGACTGATCGAAGGGAGTACCAGCTGTTTTTGAAAAGCAATGTGCCATTTCCCGGTGCCAAAACCAACTGCTCGGCGAGGATCAGCAGCCCCAAATGACTGCTTCAAGGGGGTACTAGCTGTTTATGAAAAGCAATGTACCATTGCTTGGTGTTAAAATTAACTGTTCTAAAGAGGGTGAGAAACCCCAAATGAGTGGAAAATGCGGCTTACATTGTCAGACAATACACCAGGTGGTACGTGATTATATAGTTCATAAGCTATCCATCCATACCACACACTACATTCCTTCCTTAAAAATCCAACAGACCCCAAATATAAGGACATAAAAGCAAAAGCACTATAAATAAATTTATAACGTCAGAAGTGTAGAGGGGCTGATTTTGCTTTTTTTTTCTTAAATATATTTTCGGAAAAATAAATAAAAGCTTTAAAAAAATACATATAGGACTTACGTGACTTTTTAAGGGGGGGGGGGGAAGGGGCATCTTGTATCAACATAAATACTTGAAGAAGGAATCACGGTATGCAGAAACTGAAACCTTTTCAACTAATATTTAAAAATTATTTATAAAAAAATTGTCTTGATACTACAAAATATACTTTACGTGCAATCAGGAAGAACCTTGAAAAGTTTCAGCCCATAAGTGTTGTCATAATGAGAAAAGAGAAAACAAGTTAATGGGGTTTCCATTTAACTACATGCAGGTGGAAGTGTAAATTGGAATTGCACAATTTCTCAGTACGTCATATTCAAATTAAGCAAGTACTGTTCGCAGTGGCGGATTTAAGACAAAAGGACCAGGCGGCAAAAATGTTTGAAGGGGGCCCGTTTTCTAATAAATAATTCGCTACATTGAAATTTCATTTATTTCTATACATAAACATTCTTAGTGTCCCGTGCTTTGGGTTGGGGGCCTTGTGCCAACAAGAAAAAACTTAATCTGTCTTTTAATTTCTAAACACTTTTTTTTGTAAATATTTAGATTAGACCGTTTTGCTACATTTTTTAATTTAAAATAAATATTTAAAATAATGATTAGAAAATGCCGTTCTCATGCTCTATGCACTTAAACTCAGAGTTTAATTTTCGAGTGTCATTGTTTAGCTCCTCTCTTAAATAATAATAATCTTAAAATATATTAAAAATATTATACATTTTAAATCTATATTATAGTTTATGGATTCTCACACTACCTTCGCACAAGGCCCTACGTCTGGTAAGGGGCCCCACGTTTGACCTCTTTACAAAAGCAGGGCCCTGCCCCAGCGTCATAGATAATTTGGGGGCTGATCAGAAACTTAAGTACAAGTGCTGTTTGCACGGACCTATTTGATATTGGGGCTCTGTAAAGAGGAGTGGGCCCGGGCCAGTTGAAGAAGGGGCACCTGTCTACTCATATGAATAAGGATAAAGGAATCCAAACAGATAATTCTAGTGAAATGTTTAGTAAAATTAAAATATGTTAAAAAATAAAAGAAACAATTATTTCTCTTCCTCCTTTTTCTAATTTTTGGAGTCGAGGGGACCCCAAATGGATTCAAGACAAAGGGGCCCAGGCGGCAACTGTCCATTTGCCGCCTGTTAAATCCGCCACTGACTGTTCGAGTTACTTTTAATTTGAAAAATAGACTTTTCCTGTAGAAAGTAGCATCCTGCTAAATTTCAAGAAATTTGGCCAAAATTTAAAAAGTTACAAATAACTTTAGATTATTAAGAAATGAATTAAAAAAAAAACGTTTTTGCACACATTGACTAACTTTTTAATAATGCTCCGTTTTTCTTCAAATTTAGTTGGAATAATGCTTGAAATAGTAGAATGCTATGTAGTTAAAAAAAACTTAATTAAATTATTTTTCCAAATTTTTAATAGGGTTACTGGAAAAAAGTCAAAACGATTCAATGCCTGTTCTTAAACATTGTGTTGTTGCTGCAACAAAACGCATGCATTCATTTACTGATTTATGTTAGTTACGCTAACTATTACCCGCGGTTTCGCACATGTAAAAAAATGGTCCCTCATTGGTTCGTCATAGCCGTTGTATTCCTATTCTTTTTTTTTTCCTCAACGGAAAAAAAAAAAAATAGAGTAGGCACCCCACTGTATAGTAACAATTTATTCGTGGAAACATTTGGGCACCACGCGGTACACATTTCAGAAAGGGAGGGGTAAATTAGCCAACTTGGTTGGCGTGGACTACTTTCCTCTACACGATGGTAGATAATTTACAACTAAAAGGTCGATTCTCGGTGGAGTAATGGGAGATGAAGCATTTACTGCAAACAAGGTCGATCCCCCACTCCCACGCGCTACAAAGCTCAAATGAGGGAATGAGTTAACAATCGCTTTGGTCGACGTGTTTCACCTTCCTCTACACGACGCTATGTCATTTCTGCTCATAAGCTTATTGCACATGGAGTTATGGGTGTTGAATCGTATATTTCAACAATTATGTGCAACACCCCTTACCAACGCGGTACAAAGGTCAGAGGGGGGAATAGGTTAAAAATAGACCGGTTCGAAAAGTCATTATTTCGGTTTCGACTCCGACCCTGACCGAAAGCATAGACGATATAGTCGAAAACTGGTTTAGTGTTCAGAAATAGCTTAAATATTTGAAACGTACCATTTCGAACTTTCATTCAAACGGATAGAAAATAATTGATTTTTTAAATTTACAACTCTTTTTACTTCGTTGCTTTGTTCCTATAATTTGGTCAACATAAGGTTTAAAATATTCATAAGATTTAACAAATTGTTTTAATAATATTAATAGTTTTACTGTGATAATCAACAAAAATTTAATGCAGGCTTATATTTTGTAGGTCCCTTTTTTTTAAGATATTTGGTCCCTTTTTCCCTAGGGACAAATGTAAAAAGTGTTGCGAGCCCTGCTATTGAAGTTGCGTTGCGCGAAAGCCCAGGTGTTGTCCTCGTCATCTGTTCATAGTTAAAAAATACGACGCATTGTTCCCGGGTCTTTCCTTCAGGATAGGCCCTGAACGGTTGCCAATAGCCCAATGTGCAGCTCTAGTGCAACATAATTAACCAAACCAACCCAAGGTAGATCTTGAATCTTCCAATCTCTGTCCTACCGGAAGGACATTGTACGTTCAATCATTTCCCTAATGTTATATCCTGATATTCTATGTAGCTGATTTTTAAGGTATCAGACTGGGTTAAAATCGTCATTTTGGGTGAAAATAACGATATTTTTTTTATCATCTACTTTTGTACTCTGTTTCATTAGCTTTCCGAATCTGTCTCATTTTTGATTCTACGATTAATAGAAAAGAAATTACAATACATTTTAGATGACACGAATCTTCAAGGACTGTCCCAAAGTGTAACCGGAAGTGGCATTCCGAAACCGGAAGTAAACGTTTTCATTCGAATTTTTCATATAATTTGCAGTTATTATTTATTAAAATAATTGTAATTAATATTCATAATGTTAATTAGGCTTTAAATAATATTTTTTTTAATAATTTTATTTATTTGTCTGTTGTTAAATTGGCAACGTTTGAATGTTGTTTTGGTTTGTTTACGATTTGATCACTCAATTCTTGCGATTTAATTTGTATTCTTTCAGAAATTATACAAGCTTTTAGTCTGTTTTTTCTTGCATAGCATACTTCTAGTTTACAGTTTTACAATTATGCCGAAAATTAAAGCAAAACGTAGCAAGAAACGAGTCTTTCATGGAAATAGATATACTAGTAGCAATGAATCACGTGTTGATGTTTCGACTGCCAGTACTTCCAAACTGAAAGACAATGCAGTTTTATACGAAGATGCTGCAGTTGAAAACAATTCCCAAGAACTTATGGGCAATCGTATTATTGATTTACATACTCTGATATCCATATTTTCGATTTTATGCTGCCCTCTTTGCTTTTCAACTGGATTGCAACTTACAGAAGATTCAAAGTTTGGTATGTGCTCCAACTTCTCCCTGCACTGCAATGGATGTTAGTTTGTGAAAGGTTTTTCTACAACTCCCAAAGTGAAAACCAACAACAGCATAAATACATTCCTTGTCTTTGGATTGAGACTAATTGGTCGTGGATATAATGCTGGAAAAAAACTATGTTCTGCCCTCAGCTTACCTTTCCTGTCTAAATGTTCATTTAGGCAGCAAGAATTAACACTTCTAAACTGCGTTGAAAGATGTGCTCAATATAATATGACTGTCGCCTCCACAGAAGTTAGAGACTTGAAGAGCGTATCCCATCAAAATATTTCTAAATGCGGTGTTTCGGTAGATGGAACTTGGCAGCGTCGTGGCTATGCTTCATTAAATAGTTGTGCAAGTGTAATTTCCATTGATACCGGGAAAGTGTTAGATGTTGAAATTTTGTCCCAGTATTGTCGACCATGTAAGACTCATACCCGCTATTCTCATTGTGATAAGTTTGGTTGTTACACTCATGCCGGCTCTTCTGGAAGCATGGAAGCTGTGGCTGCAGTGAACATGTTCAGCAGGTCCGAAAGCTTACGACAACTCCAGTACGTTCAGTTTTATGGTGATGGGGACTGCAAAGCATTTAATGACGTAAAAGATGTGTATGGGGACAATTCGGTTTAAAAGTTTGAATGCATAGGACATGTGCAAAAAAGAGTAGGAGGGCGCCTTCGGAAACTAAAGAAAACTAAAAAAGGTCTTAGTGGTCAAGGCAAACTCACAGACAAGTTCATCAATAAGCTCCAGAACTATTATGGAATTGCCATCCGAAGCAACGTTGGGAATTTAGAAAAAATGCAAAGTTCTGTCATCGCTGCCTTTTTCCATTCTTGTTCTGGAAAGAAAAACCATATGCATCGACAGTGCCCAAAAGGATCTGATAGTTGGTGTAAATTTCAAAGGGCAAAATTTGCTGGTCTTGAACTTGCCGACATAACTCCAGGTTTACCTCCTACGATAATAAACAGTATAAAAGCAACATACATGGAACTGTGCGATAAAGAATTATTGAAAAAGTGCCTCCATGGACGAACGCAAAATTCCAATGAGAGTTTTAACGGTGTAGTATGGAATGTCATACCGAAAGGGACATTCGTCGAATCTAAAACGCTTCGTTTAGGTGTGTACATTGGTGTAATACTTTTCAATTCTGGATATGCTGGACTTTTACCTGTTTTTAGTAAGCTGGGAATACCTTTGAATAGTGACTTTCTTGAAAGTTTCAAAACAATTGACAATACGAGAATTGCCGACTCCAAACGCCACTCATTGCCCTCAACAAAACTCGCCAGCAAAAAAAGAAGAGCAATGAGGAAAAACAAATCCTTAAGAGATGAGGTCAAGGAAGGCCCAACTTATAAAGCTGGAGAATTTTAAAAATGCATAAAACTTTTAAGAGGTGTTTTTAAACAAGTTTCTACTTTAAAGTCGTTTTCTGAAAAATGCATTTTTCGTAGTAAACAGTTCACGATAACAGCAGTATACTAAAAAGTTTTTATGAGATCATTCTATAATTTTGTGAAATGCTTTTGTATAATATTATTTGTGCTCTGAACTAAACACCAAGGTCTAAGTTTAATTTTGGAAGTTTTATGAGTGTTTACGTATAATTTAATAGTTTGTTTTTTTGAATAAGTTATATTCAAAAACTCGTTTAACTGTATCTCAGTATAAAAGTAGACTATAACAAAAATTTTAGTTCAGAGCACAGATAACCATCCCAGATGTATTTTCCCAAAATGATTTTAAAATATATTGAATAGATTTTTTTTAGAGCTGTTAACGTAACGTTAAAATATTGTGATATTTTCTCTTAATTGTTCCATTTTTTAAAAAAATATTTTTGCAATATGTTATTTTTGCAACTTTTTCATAGTTTTATACCTTATTCCTACTGAAAAAAAAATAATTAGCAGGATTAATCACATTTTTAAAAAAAAAGTCTCCGCACCCAGTCGGATACCTACGCTTCTTGTCAAGAGTGAAAAAAAAATCATTTTATCTGTACCATTTTTATTTTGCGTGTTTTTTTTTATAAGCGCGGAGCACTGTGCAGCGGCACTTGTCGCACACCCCTAAGGGCAGACCAGACCCTTAAGGTCAGACCTGTCTCCGTTTATCATATAGCTACACACATGATGGGGATCGAACCCGTGTCCATCGGATGGTTGTCCCCTAACCGTGTGGTTACCGTAGGCACGACCACATTTGGAAAACAACCATTGATATTATATGATATTTATTTGATATTATATTTTTCTTAGAAATGGATTTTTATCACTACCCGTTCCGTTCATCTAATTGCTTTTTCAAATATCAAAAAATTAGGATCGGAAAATATTTTAAATAAAAGTAAATTTTCAGAAATTCTATTTATATGTCACATTAGATTGTAATACATATATGTAAAAATATAGCAAATAGGAATACATAAATACAAATTATTCAACAAAAAAACTAACTTATTTTTGTACATCTAACAAGATTGCGTTCGAATGCTTTACTTTTGAAATCTCGAGATGTTGGAAACGATACCACCATCCCTTTAGATCGTGGTATCTTTCCCAACCGAGACATCGTATTGACCATCCGCACGGAAAGAAAGTGACGCACTTCCTGGCGTCATCAAACACTTGTCCAATCATTAAACCGCTTTTGTTGAGATTGCGATAAGAAAAGCGCGCGAAAACGATCTCACTTTCGAAGTCACTTCGCATTGCCAAGACTTTCTGTCGACATCTCAAAGGAAATATCACGTGACCTTTCGATTCCAAAGGAAAGTCGTGAGATCTCCGAGATGGTGCTACTGCCCCTGGTGGAGAACTTGAAAGGCGCACACAATTCTGTGGCACAACTGGAAACAACTCACATAGAAGTGGCGATATATAAAATGGCTCGCGTAGAAGTGGCGATATATGAAATGGCACAAACTTGAAAAAGGCACGAACTTGAAAATGGCACGAACTTGAAAATGGGCCCAAACTTGAAAATGGGCACAAATTTGTCGATAGTAGATGATTTCACATCGCGGGACAGGAACAATAATGACAACCTTTGTTATCACCTTATATATTGAAGGTCCAGTGGCTGTGGGGCACTGCTGACCACAAGGTAAAAACCACGGCTCTTTAATTTTGAGTCTGGTATTTTCCATGGTCGAGGACGGGGAACGATCTGGTACTGGATGACATCATGAGATACTAGCTGGAACATGTGAACGCGAAATGTTCTGGCAATTTCATTCTGTGAGATTCAGAAATACAATAAAAACATCGGCAACTGCCGAACTATACAATATAGATGAAGCTTCATGAAATACGACGAACTTGAAGAAATAACTGGCACCATCAATGGATGCTGGAACGGCTTCATCACGAAAAAAATATAGGCACATGTTCTTAAACGTAAACTCTGGAAAATACAAATGACAATTTGTAGTAAATATTAGTTAAAGATGATTCATTATTTAAAAGTCTATCAATTTATCATTTTAGAAATTCAAATATTTAATTTTAATTTAGTGATGCAGTTGAATCAATAAATTCTAACGAGATTCAAAATTAAACGAAGCCTAACAACGTGACTCGAAAATGGCTCGCAAAGCGAGCGTAAATTGAGATACTACATATTTCAAGATTGAAGGGGAACTGCGTGATGAATCACAGCGCACCTCGTTTTTATAAACAAATCGATGAGCTGTAAAACCGATGGAGTAAAACAGGATACCCGAGGAAATTAAACAGCATTAGAAACCAAAACTAGCAACCCAGCACACTCAGAAAATCCGAACAGAAGTGAAATGGAGAGTGAGATCATCTCAAAATGGGCGGAGTTACTGACGTACGCCGCGGAAAGGGCGCGAAACGATTTCCGGCTGACGCTACAGCGCTTTGGATTGGATTTGTTAATTAACGTCGCACTAGAGCTGCACAGTGGGCTATTGGCGACGGTTCGGGGTCAATCTCGAAGGAAAGACCCGGGCACATATACACATTCACACACACATTCATACATGCACCTCGTTATTTCAGAACCATGGTCAGATGACGAGGAAACACCTGAACTGGCACCCAACGCCTTCAATAGACATCGGGACTTTGGACCCCGATCAGATTTATCGTGCACTAGTCCCGTATATACGCCGTTAATTTTTGCGGATGTTCTGGACGACTTTCTACTATTTTTGTAGCGAAGCTGGCAACCCTCCGATCGAAATATCACTACTTTTTAACTTTTCTATGTCAAGTCCATTTCCCGGATTCGAACCACTAATCCTCTGATTAGTAGCTGAACGCCTTACCAACTGAGCAACTGGGGCTCTAACAGCGCTTTGGAATTACGAATATCGGGGAATTTGGTTTGGTTTCGTTAAATAACGTCGCACTAGAGCTGCACAGTGGGCTATTGGCGACTGTATTAATAATAAAGGTCTAGGTAGGATAGGAAGCGTAGAGTGCAATGTTTGAATTAACATTAACTTTACAATTACTATTAAGATTAATGCCTTTAATTACTTTGGCTAGATCGTATAGATAAAGAGAGACATTGCGTTGTGATTTCAATATTAATTTACCCGGAACGTAGATTTTCCTGTTGGGAAGAAAAGGCATAGAAATGCAAAAACTTAACTAAAATTAAAATAAAGAAACGTTTAAACTTCTATGAAATACAGATTTATTTTCAAGTGCGAGGACAATTGGATGCATGACTCACCAAGCAAATAGGAGCTGACAATCCATCCCGAAGCATCTCTCAAAGAAATGAGAGGTCTTAGTCCTACCAGTAAGTCAGTCAGGGTCTAAGTCTAAGTGAAGTCTAAGAGTTAAGTACTGAGTGTGTTTTAGAGAGTCTACGTGCAGAAGAGTACTGTCCATGGTCGGCGTGTGGGTACAGCCCCTAGATCATCCCATTGGATCGCGGGCATAATGATTCCACGCCTGTGATTTGGCAAAAATACCCCATTCACAAGATTGGATGCCGACGAGTTGAAAGGGCCCCGACGAGATGAAGGGGACCCCATATATTTTACTTTTATGGGGCCTGGTGAGACGAAATACCCCATATATTTTACTTTTATGGGGCCTGGGTGTGGGACGAAAGACTTTCTTTGTAAAGGCTTCTTTTTAGACGGTTTATGGTCCAGTCAGTCTGGCGCTTTACTCTTGCGTGGGAAAACAGGTGTAGAGGCAGATTTAATTGTATCACCACAGCGACGGTTGAATATCGATGAGGAAAAAGAAACGAGTCGAATGACCTCGTTTTTGAAATAGGCTTAGAGCGAAAGTGGTGATATATTAAGAATTCGAAAAGGAAATTGAACTTACCAGTGTGGTTTTAAATTCAGATGGCATATGGTATAAAAACCATATGACAAATGTTATTTAAATAAATATCTTTCCAACAATCTTCAATATCCTTTAACTTTCAGAGAAACAGTGTAGTATCGGGTATATATGGAGTGACCACCACAGTTTTCTCAATCTCGGTGAGTCGGACGTAGGAACGAATGATGCTTGCAGTGAGTTACAAGGGGCGTTTTTAATTGTTGTGGACGTATTGAGATGGCGCCACGAGGCGCCGGTGGAAGTTTGCGATTGTTCTTAGTCCGGAATCGTCAATGTAGCTCTACCAGTCGGGCTAAAGTAACACTCAACCCCGAGCAGTTGTATCGGTATATATGTAGGCGAAATAACTTTAAAACGTGACGAATTTAATGTGCTCCAGTACCCTTTACACCGTGTATTATTTTTGGTGGGCGTGAGAAACGAATCTGACAACTTTCTAATTATCAGATCGCTGCACACCTGCTGCAACCCGAACTAGCTCTCTTCCAGCGTTGAGTACGTCGCACCGGCCAATTTTAAGTGAATTAAATTGAAACAAGTTCGAGCACCATTAGTTTAAATACTTACGTGTATACTGAGCATAGCAATGTAATTACACTTTAACAAATTTCAATATTTGTTTTAAATGAATATTTACACTCCATTTTTGAAAAAAAAAATCGTATCTTAATCCCCGATTTCTGTAAAAGAGAAAACGATGAAGAGTAATTGAAAATATTCCAAGACGTACACTGTTATTTTTTAAAATAATATTTGCCAAGCTTATACTCATTACAGAGATATGCAGTTAAATTACTTTAGGTAGGATAAACAAAACTAAAATGGATATCAGTTTTGGTTTTAATAGAACTCTACTTAAATAAATTTAATATGCACATAAACTGCACGTCGTTTTTCGTAGAATGTTTTAAATTAACTAAACAAGACCTATCAATATATATTTTAAATATTAATTTAAACAAACATAAATTTCGGTAAATCATCGTTAAAATAAGCAACAAAAAAATGCGTTAAATTTTATTTAAACGATTCCATCAGCTTTAAGTGATTATAAATATACATTTAAAACATATTTTTCAAGATATTTGTTAAGTTTACTGTAAAGTGTGTATGTTTACGTTGTTAAGAGTTCATAAAAGATAGTTTCTTTCAATATTTGTTTAATAGAAACTTAAAGACATTTTGAAAGAGCCTCTCTTTAAATTCGTTATTTGTTTACTCAATAAACAAGCAGCAAATTGAAAGTTAATTGCCATTTATTTACCATGGTAACTCCTATTGACTTACTTCATTATTTTAATTACATAGAAGGATTTAACTGATAGTATAGAGTAATTAATTTAGGGAAACCCTGCACATTTTAAATTTGAAAAATATTTTAAATTAATTTGCTCTCGATTTATATTTAAGTGAAGAGTTTCGTATTGACAAAGCCCCCAGGTAAAATCTTGGAGCATGGAGTTATGACGGCACACTTTCTAACATCAACGCGAAGCCAACATGTATGGCCTTAGACACGTGGTTAAATACGTCATTCCATTCATAAACTTTCACTGTTACACATTTCCCAATTCATCAGCCAATCGCGAGTATTTTTTAATTCATAATTTTGAAGAGATGGCACGTGATATGGGAGTTTCGTTCTGAGACGTGGGCTTCACGATTATGACGTCATATTCTCTCTACTACAGACCATTCATGCTTTAAGGGTAAAATAGTTTAAACAACGGTTGGTTGAAATAACATTATACTTGACTTATACAATGGACAAATTGGTGAATGTTCGGGATCTATATAGAAGGCAATACCCGGGAACATTGCCCCGTAATTTTGAGCCATAGTCACATGACGAGTACAACACTTAAGTTGAGACTGTCCTACGCAACATGAATGTCGTTGGAACATTGGATCATGACGGATTTAACGTGTATCAGTCTCCTCTACACGGCGGATTATTTTTGGTGGTTGAAATGAACGAATCTTAAACAACTAAAACTTAGAATATTTTCTGTAGTAACGTTTTGACGAAAAAAATTTCAATAAATTTATTTTACTAACAAATCATACTTGATGGAGAAGGACCAATTCCTTCGGAGTACCTCTGCAACGAATCATATTGGAAGCACTCGTAATATAAAAAAACGTTCAGAGACATTGGCATGAAGAAATGATGAATGTCAACGTAGCCCTGGAAATTGGCGATTTGGATCTTTAAACAATAAAATCTAAATATTTGTTGTAGTAAATATATTGATAAAAAAATGTGTCAAGCATTTTATTTTACCAACAAATCAGACTGAAGAACAACCAATCTCTTCCAAGTACCTCTGCAACGAATCAGATTGGGGGTACTCGTAAAAGAAAGAACACTTAGAGACATGAGCATGAAGAAAAGATGAATGTGGCCGAGGAAATTGACGGATCTTAAACAACTAAAACTTATAATATTTGTTGCAGTGAAGTTATTGATGAAAAAAGTGTCAAGCATTTTATTTCACCAACAAATCAGACTGAAGAACAACCAATCTCTTCCAAGTACCTCTGCAACGAATCAGATTGGGGGTACTCGTAAAAGAAAGAACACTTAGAGACATGAGCATGAAGAAAAGATGAATGTGGCCGAGGAAATTGACGGATCTTAAACAACTAAAACTTATAATATTTGTTGCAGTGAAGTTATTGATCAAAAAATGTGCCAAGCATTTTATTTTACCAACAAATCAGACTGAAGAACAACCAATCTCTTCCAAGTACCTCTGCAACGAATCAGATTGGGGGTACTCGTAAAAGAAAGAACACTTAGAGACATGAGCATGAAGAAAAGATGAATGTGGCCGAGGAAATTGACGGATCTTAAACAACTAAAACTTATAATATTTGTTGCAGTGAAGTTATTGATGAAAAAATGTGTCAAGCATTTTATTTTACCAACAAATCAGACTGAAGAACAACCAATCTCTTCCAAGTACCTCTGCAACGAATCAGATTGGGGGTACTCGTAAAAGAAAGAACACTTAGAGACATGAGCATGAAGAAAAGATGAATGTGGCCGAGGAAATCGACGGATCTTAAACAACTAAAACTTATAATATTTGTTGCAGTGAAGTTATTGATGAAAAAATGTGTCAAGCATTTTATTTTACCAACAAATCAGACTGAAGAACAACCAATCTCTTCCAAGTACCTCTGCAACGAATCAGATTGGGGGTACTCGTAAAAGAAAGAACACTTAGAGACATGAGCATGAAGAAAAGATGAATGTGGCCAAGGAAATTGACGGATATTAAACAACTAAAACTTATAATATTTGTTGCAGTGAAGTTATTGATGAAAAAAGTGTCAAGCATTTTATTTCACCAACAAATCAGACTGAAGAACAACCAATCTCTTCCAAGTACCTCTGCAACGAATCAGATTGGGGGTACTCGTAAAAGAAAGAACACTTAGAGACATGAGCATGAAGAAAAGATGAATGTGGCCGAGGAAATTGACGGATCTTAAACAACTAAAACTTATAATATTTGTTGCAGTGAAGTTATTGATGAAAAAAGTGTCAAGCATTTTATTTCACCAATAAATCAGACTGAAGAACAACCAATCTCTTCCAAGTACCTCTGCAACGAATCAGATTGGGGGTACTCGTAAAAGAAAGAACACTTAGAGACATGAGCATGAAGAAAAGATGAATGTGGCCGAGGAAATTGACGGATCTTAAACAACTAAAACTTATAATATTTGTTGCAGTGAAGTTATTGATGAAAAAAGTGTCAAGCATTTTATTTCACCAACAAATCAGACTGAAGAACAACCAATCTCTTCCAAGTACCTCTGCAACGAATCAGATTGGGGTACTCGTAAAAGAAAGAACACTTAGAGACATGAGCATGAAGAAAAGATGAATGTGGCCGAGGAAATTGACGGATCTTAAACAACTAAAACTTATAATATTTGTTGCAGTGAAGTTATTGATGAAAAAAGTGTCAAGCATTTTATTTTACCAACAAATCAGACTGAAGAACAACCAATCTCTTCCAAGTACCTCTGCAACGAATCAAATTGGGGGTACTCGTAAAAGAAAGAACACTTAGAGACATGAGCATGAAGAAAAGATGAATGTGGCCGAGGAAATTGACGGATCTTAAACAACTAAAACTTATAATATTTGTTGCAGTGAAGTTATTGATGAAAAAAGTGTCAAGCATTTTATTTTACCAACAAATCAGACTGAAGAACAACCAATCTCTTCCAAGTACCTCTGCAACGAATCAGATTGGGGGTACTCGTAAAAGAAAGAACACTTAGAGACATGAGCATGAAGAAAAGATGAATGTGGCCGAGGAAATTGACGGATCTTAAACAACTAAAACTTATAATATTTGTTGCAGTGAAGTTATTGATGAAAAAAGTGTCAAGCATTTTATTTCACCAACAAATCAGACTGAAGAACAACCAATCTCTTCCAAGTACCTCTGCAACGAATCAGATTGGGGGTACTCGTAAAAGAAAGAACACTTAGAGACATGAGCATGAAGAAAAGATGAATGTGGCCGAGGAAATTGACGGATCTTAAACAACTATAACTTATAATATTTGTTGCAGTGAAGTTATTGATGAAAAAAGTGTCAAGCATTTTATTTTACCAACAAATCAGACTGAAGAACAACCAATCTCTTCCAAGTACCTCTGCAACGAATCAGATTGGGGGTACTCGTAAAAGAAAGAACACTTAGAGACATGAGCATGAAGAAAAGATGAATGTGGCCGAGGAAATTGACGGATCTTAAACAACTAAAACTTATAATATTTGTTGCAGTGAAGTTATTGATGAAAAAAGTGTCAAGCATTTTATTTTACCAACAAATCAGACTGAAGAACAACCAATCTCTTCCAAGTACCTCTGCAACGAATCAGATTGGGGGTACTCGTAAAAGAAAGAACACTTAGAGACATGAGCATGAAGAAAAGATGAATGTGGCCGAGGAAATTGACGGATCTTAAACAACTAAAACTTATAATATTTGTTGCAGTGAAGTTATTGATGAAAAAAGTGTCAAGCATTTTATTTCACCAACAAATCAGACTGAAGAACAACCAATCTCTTCCAAGTACCTCTGCAACGAATCAGATTGGGGGTACTCGTAAAAGAAAGAACACTTAGAGACATGAGCATGAAGAAAAGATGAATGTGGCCGAGGAAATTGACGGATCTTAAACAACTAAAACTTATAATATTTGTTGCAGTGAAGTTATTGATGAAAAAATGTGTCAAGCATTTTATTTTACCAACAAATCAGACTGAAGAACAACCAATCTCTTCCAAGTACCTCTGCAACGAATCAGATTGGGGGTACTCGTAAAAGAAAGAACACTTAGAGACATGAGCATGAAGAAAAGATTAATGTGGCCAAGGAAATTGACGGATTTTAAACAACTAAAACTTATAATATTTGTTGCAGTGAAGTTATTGATGAAAAAAGTGTCAAGCATTTTATTTCACCAACAAATCAGACTGAAGAACAACCAATCTCTTCCAAGTACCTCTGCAACGAATCAGATTGGGGGTACTCGTAAAAGAAAGAACACTTAGAGACATGAGCATGAAGAAAAGATGAATGTGGCCGAGGAAATTGACGGATCTTAAACAACTAAAACTTATAATATTTGTTGCAGTGAAGTTATTGATGAAAAAAGTGTCAAGCATTTTATTTCACCAACAAATCAGACTGAAGAACAACCAATCTCTTCCAAGTACCTCTGCAACGAATCAGATTGGGGGTACTCGTAAAAGAAAGAACACTTAGAGACATGAGCATGAAGAAAAGATGAATGTGGCCGAGGAAATTGACGGATCTTAAACAACTAAAACTTATAATATTTGTTGCAGTGAAGTTATTGATCAAAAAATGTGCCAAGCATTTTATTTTACCAACAAATCAGACTGAAGAACAACCAATCTCTTCCAAGTACCTCTGCAACGAATCAGATTGGGGGTACTCGTAAAAGAAAGAACACTTAGAGACATGAGCATGAAGAAAAGATGAATGTGGCCGAGGAAATTGACGGATCTTAAACAACTAAAACTTATAATATTTGTTGCAGTGAAGTTATTGATGAAAAAATGTGTCAAGCATTTTATTTTACCAACAAATCAGACTGAAGAACAACCAATCTCTTCCAAGTACCTCTGCAACGAATCAGATTGGGGGTACTCGTAAAAGAAAGAACACTTAGAGACATGAGCATGAAGAAAAGATGAATGTGGCCGAGGAAATCGACGGATCTTAAACAACTAAAACTTATAATATTTGTTGCAGTGAAGTTATTGATGAAAAAATGTGTCAAGCATTTTATTTTACCAACAAATCAGACTGAAGAACAACCAATCTCTTCCAAGTACCTCTGCAACGAATCAGATTGGGGGTACTCGTAAAAGAAAGAACACTTAGAGACATGAGCATGAAGAAAAGATGAATGTGGCCAAGGAAATTGACGGATATTAAACAACTAAAACTTATAATATTTGTTGCAGTGAAGTTATTGATGAAAAAAGTGTCAAGCATTTTATTTCACCAACAAATCAGACTGAAGAACAACCAATCTCTTCCAAGTACCTCTGCAACGAATCAGATTGGGGGTACTCGTAAAAGAAAGAACACTTAGAGACATGAGCATGAAGAAAAGATGAATGTGGCCGAGGAAATTGACGGATCTTAAACAACTAAAACTTATAATATTTGTTGCAGTGAAGTTATTGATGAAAAAAGTGTCAAGCATTTTATTTCACCAACAAATCAGACTGAAGAACAACCAATCTCTTCCAAGTACCTCTGCAACGAATCAGATTGGGGGTACTCGTAAAAGAAAGAACACTTAGAGACATGAGCATGAAGAAAAGATGAATGTGGCCGAGGAAATTGACGGATCTTAAACAACTAAAACTTATAATATTTGTTGCAGTGAAGTTATTGATGAAAAAATGTGTCAAGCATTTTATTTTACCAACAAATCAGACTGAAGAACAACCAATCTCTTCCAAGTACCTCTGCAACGAATCAGATTGGGGGTACTCGTAAAAGAAAGAACACTTAGAGACATGAGCATGAAGAAAAGATTAATGTGGCCAAGGAAATTGACGGATTTTAAACAACTAAAACTTATAATATTTGTTGCAGTGAAGTTATTGATGAAAAAAGTGTCAAGCATTTTATTTCACCAACAAATCAGACTGAAGAACAACCAATCTCTTCCAAGTACCTCTGCAACGAATCAGATTGGGGGTACTCGTAAAAGAAAGAACACTTAGAGACATGAGCATGAAGAAAAGATGAATGTGGCCGAGGAAATTGACGGATCTTAAACAACTAAAACTTATAATATTTGTTGCAGTGAAGTTATTGATGAAAAAAGTGTCAAGCATTTTATTTCACCAACAAATCCTACTTGATCGAGAAAAAAACTTTATTTCCAATTACTTCTACAACGAATGAAAGAACATTTATTTTCCTCTACTCACTCAATGCTATCGATGCTTACTCAATTGAGAGGAAATTATATACATTTATATCACTAATTTCAGTAAAAACGGTAAAAAAATTATATTTTCTGATAAAAGCATTAAAATTTTCTTTGAATTTTGAAATTTGTGATTTTTAAAGTTTCGAATATTTCTCTCTACCTCTCTTTATAATAAAGAGTTAATACTAATGTGTAAGACGTTTTCATAATTGAAAAAAAAAATATGATAATTTCTACTGGTTTAAACACAATCAAGTTGACCCTTTTCTAAGGGAACTTTGCCAACCCGGTTTTTTTTTTAATTTAACGTATGAACGTTTACTTAAGTTGTCATGTTTTCAACCATTGTAAAACTAGAGATTAATCTTAATCGTTCATGATTGTTTTGAAGCATTTTTGTCCAGTTAAAAGAACAAATAAAAATGGCAAAGTTTTACCCGTTTGTGGTATTTTTGGGTTAAAAAAAATATTCTCTCATAAACTTTAATAGAAATTATATAGAAACACCACACACCACACGTATTCTAGCGATCTAAAACTATCTTCTTATTAAAATTCCTGACAGTCCCTGTTTTACATAAAAACACCGGAAAAATGTAATAAACCACTAAATTTACACATGGTACACTGAAATTAATATTCAGCGGTATGCACAACTATTGCATTTTTTTAATTATTCACTCCAAATGTAAAATGAACATGCTAAAGAATTTATCTTAAAGAAGAACAGGAACCTGCTTTGTTTCATAAAAATAACGTAAAATTCAAACAACATGTTTGTCGAATGCATAGGATTCACTTCTTAAAAACAACTTTTGAAAAGAGGTCATTTTGTTTGGAAGTATTTTGATGATCTAAATGTAGTTAAGGAACTCTCAAGAATTCGAATTCATTCATTTCAAAGTTTCAAGATATACTTAATTTTCACGAACATGACTAAGTCCCCTTATTTGTGTCATTAAGTTCATTTTAATTAGATACATTTAGAAAATATTATAATTACAAAATTCTTAAGAGAATTAATCACAAGTGTAATTAAAATAAATGGCTGCGTTAAATTTATTCCTGTTGCACTGGAGATTTCTGAAGAATTTTAAATATTTTAACGTTATATTATTAAAATATTATTTTTATTAAAATGTGTTATTCTTTTGTAAATTTAGAGCATGTTCTTAAGATTAAAATATGTTGCATCTGTGTACAAAACCGGCCATTTGCGTTAAATATTAGATAAGATAATTATTTATTATCATTCTTTATTCCCATATTTGCTCCTTGTAAAGTTTATAGTTGACAGTAAACTTTAAAAAATAAAGTAAAACAGGTGGTTGGTTGGTTACGCGTACAAGAAATTTGAAGGGTCCCTGTCGGGACACGAACTCATGACCTATTGTTCCGATGTCTCGCTCGCTGCAAAGGCACCTTTTAGATTTCTTTTGGAAATACGTTTAATAATTCTTTATGTAATAATGATTTTAAATGCATTTATAAACAACGCACAGTTCGTCATTGCTCTAAGAAATTCTCATTTTTTGAGTACCTAATTTATTATGATTGTCAAATGTAAGATATGTAAAAGGGATTTATACTATAGAAAGACAAATATGATTAAAAATACGGTTTTGAGAATGTGTAGATTTTTATTCTAGTTGTATGATTACGAATTCTTTTATGCTTTTAATACGTTTATTATAAAAATATATAATATCAAGAATATGATTTGCTTTAGCGTTTATTAAAAAAAATTAGTAGGCATAAAATACGCATGTACATAGAGTACGCATGGCATGAAGTAAGCGTGAAAGGTTTCCACCAGAAAATTATAGAAATGTAAGTTAATTTTAATATAAACAAATATAAATTAATTTTAATATATACAAATATAAATTAATTTTAATATAAACAAATATAAATTAATTTTAATATATACAAATATAAATTAATTTTAATATAAACAAATATAAATTAATTTTATATTAAATAACATCTTGTTGTTGCTTATCCTCCATAGTCTGACGGAGTCAGACAAGATTCACCAGAACTGTGACTAACATGAAGTCGAGCACAAGGAGAGGATCGCAGTAGATATCTTCCCTAGAGAGGCCCATGCATTCCATTATGTGCCCTGCAAAAGCCTGATGGTCAAGGCACTTAGTGCAGGTGGTGAAGACCTTCCTGCCCTCAAAAAAAGAGAGGCACTTGATGTGTCCGCTGGCAAGCCTAGAAAGAGCAGACCGGGAGCCTCTGTCGCTCGGGAGCTTTACAGTCAGACCTGGCTTTTTACCCATACACCAATGATGGGTAGGGGGCTTTCTCCACTCAGCCAAAGATTTAGATTTTTCATACCTCCCGCGGACCAACAGGCAAACGAAGGAACCAAGACAGCATTTTACCTACTGGTGCTCCGGTCTTCGGACTAACAGAAGCTGCACATTTCCTCCTCCTTATGACTAAAATAACATAATTAGGGTAACCGCCATTGTTAGAAAATTGCAGGGATTTATTCTGTGGTGGCTCACCACCTGTCCACCGCGGGTCGCATCTATTCCACAGCTCATGCAACTTCTGTCCACCGTAGGCCATTCTCGCCGACCAGCGAGGAACTGTGGGTTGTGCGAACTGAAATCATGTCCAGACGCGTCAGCTAGGGCTGTGCCCTCGAAGCTAATTGTATAAAAGCGGATGAGGTGCCGATTGTTTAACATATTTTTTCAACGGCTATTTTTTTGTGGTTAAGTTTAGTTATTAAAGTTGTTAATTTAAATTGTTAATGTCTTGAGTTCTTTTCTCGAATGGATTAATCGAAAGTTCCTTGCCCGCTGGTCACGTGGTAGTGCCTCATGGAGTCTGAAGGGTGCCGATTGAAAATTTATCTTTATGCCCTGCTCAATCCCTTTCAGTGGTAACCCGAGATTGATGATACCCGGCTCAATCCTTTCAGGGGTAACCCGGGATTGATGATACCTGGCTCAATCCTTTCAGTGGTAACCCGGGATTGATGATACCTGGCTCAATCCTTTCAGTGGTAACCCGGAAGTGATGATACCCGGCTCAATTCCTTCCGTGGTGACTCAGAATTGATGATGCCCGGCTCAATCCCTTCCGTGGTGACCCAGAAGTGATGATGCCCGGCTCAATCCTTTCAGTGGTAACCCGGGATTGATAATACCCGGCTCAATCCCTTCAGTGGTAACCCGGAATTTATGATACCCGGCTCAATCCTTTCAGTGATAACCCGGAAGTGATGATGCCCGGCTCAATCCCTTCAATTTCAAATACTAAAAAGCTAAGATATATTGTAGAATTCTAAATGCTAGTTTTGCAATGTAACAAAAATTGAATTTTAGAGGCTATATTAAATGAATATTCTACTATAATTTCTTCGGGTTAGGTCTACATCTCAATATCTCTATTGGAAGATTAAGGTATTACATACCTTAGTTCCTAATTGAAGAACTCACCCCACGATATATCTACGGGTGAGTATTATAACAAGGAAATTATATGTAAATTTTAATCCTCCTACAATGTTTATCTAGTTGTAGCACTGGAATGATGATTTTATTTCTTCGTATTTGTAACAAAAATAAAAAATAAACCACATTAATTAAAAATAAATTATTTTTATTTTAAAATTATTTTTTTCAAAGAAATACTATTGGTTTAAATCTAAAAAAAAAGCTTTTCATCCTATATTGATTTAAAATAAGAAGTATTTTATATGGGTACACTAAAAAATAAAAATATATTTTACGCAGCTTCACTTTTTCGCGGAAGATCGCTTCAAAACTATCTCTCCTATCCAAATCTGTCACAATTGATTTTACATTGACGCATTTTAAGCTCGGCTCAACGCTTAATAAAAACAAATAAAGAATGCGCAAAAAACTTCTTTTATGTTTTGAAACTGTTGGGAAACGAATAAAAAAAGAGGATTACTGCTTTAGAAATCCAGTGCTTCAAACATTTTTTTATTTCTGAGAGAGAGAGAGAGATAGAATGTTTTTACAAAGTTTTAAATATTTCTTTTAAAAGAAGGATTGTTTTGATCGTCAAGTTCCAAGTAAGTCTTTAGTGACGAATAGCAAATGAATATAAAGTAGAGGACTTCTTCATGTTCGTGTTTTGTTATTTAGAAAAAAAATCTCCTTTTTTTTTATTTCAAACGATGGCAATGTTCATGGGATTTGGGCGCATGTAAGCATATTTATTTTTGCATACGAACTATTTTGCATACGAAAAATGTATAAATGAGTGATTTGAACTCTTTTGTTACGAACTCTTTTGCTTACGAACTCTTTTGCGTACTAATTCTTTTTCATACGAACTCTTCTGCATGAAAAATGCATAAATGAAAGTGATTTGAACTCTTTTATGGCGAACTCTTTTGCATACGAAATCTTTTGCGTGCGAACTCTTTTGAATACGAACTATTTTATAGGAACTCATTTTGCATACGAACTCTTTGGCATATGAACTCTTTTGCTTACGAACTCATTAGCATACTAATTAATTCTTTTCTGTAAAAACTCTTTTGCATACAAACTCTTCTGAATACGAAAAATGTATAAATGAAAGTGGTTTGAACTCTTTTGTGACGAACTCTTTAGCATATGAACTCTTTTGCTTACGAACTCGTTTGCATACTAATTCTTTTCCGTAAAAACTCTTTTGCATACGAACTCTTCTGCATACGAAAAATGTATAAATGAAAGTGGTTTGAACTCTTTTGTGACGAACTCTTTTGCATATGAACTATTTTGCATATGAACTCTTTTGCTTACGAACTCTTTTGCATACTAATTCTTTTCCGTAAAAACTCTTTTGCATACGAACTCTTCTGCATACGAAAAATGTATAAATGAAAGTGGTTTGAACTCTTTTGTGACGAACTCTTTTGCATATGAACTATTTTGCATATGAACTCTTTTGCTTACGAACTCGTTTGCATACTAATTCTTTTCCGTAAAAACTCTTTTGCATACGAACTCTTCTGCATACGAAAAATTTCTAAATGAAAGTGGTTTGAACTCTTTTCTGACGAACTCTTTTGCATATGTACTCTTTTGCATATGAACTCTTTTGCTTACGAACTCTTTTGCATACTAATTCTTTTCCGTAAAAACTCTTTTGCATACGAACTCTTCTGCATACGAAAAATGTTAAATGAAAGTGGTTTGAACTCTTTTGTGACGAACTCTTTTGCATATGAACTATTTTGCATATGAACTCTTTTGCTTACGAACTCGTTTGCATACTAATTCTTTTCCGTAAAAACTCTTTTGCATACGAACTCTTCTGCATACGAAAAATTTCTAAATGAAAGTGGTTTGAACTCTTTTCTGACGAACTCTTTTGCATATGTACTCTTTTGCATATGAACTCTTTTGCTTACGAACTCTTTTGCATACTAATTCTTTTCCGTAAAAACTCTTTTGCATACGAACTCTTCTGCATACGAAAAATGTTAAATGAAAGTGGTTTGAACTCTTTTGTGACGAACTCTTTTGCATATGAACTATTTTGCATATGAACTCTTTTGCTTACGAACTCGTTTGCATACTAATTCTTTTCCGTAAAAACTCTTTTGCATACGAACTCTTCTGCATACGAAAAATTTCTAAATGAAAGTGGTTTGAACTCTTTTCTGACGAACTCTTTTGCATATGTACTCTTTTGCATATGAACTCTTTTGCTTACGAACTCTTTTGCATACTAATTCTTTTCCGTAAAAACTCTTTTGCATACGAACTCTTCTGCATACGAAAAATGTTAAATGAAAGTGGTTTGAACTCTTTTGTGACGAACTCTTTTGCATATGTACTCTTTTGCATATGAACTCTTTTGCTTACGAACTCGTTTGCATACTAATTCTTTTCCGTAAAAACTCTTTTGCATACGAACTCTTCTGCATACGAAAAATGTTAAATGAAAGTGGTTTGAACTCTTTTGTGACGAACTCTTTTGCATATGAACTATTTTGCATATGAACTCTTTTGCTTACGAACTCTTTTGCATACTAAATCTTTTCCGTAAAAACTCTTTTGCATACGAACTCTTCTGCATACGAAAAATGTATAAATGAAAGTGGTTTGAACTCTTTTGTGACGAACTCTTTTGCATATGAACTATTTTGCATATGAACTGTTTTGCATACGAACTCTTTTGAGTACGAACTCTTTATATGAACACCTTCTGCTAACTTTAATTTTTTATCATTTTTACATTTCATCTATTTATAACTACTTCAAGTCGCCATTGTAGTTCAACGGATAAAGCTCTGGACTGCGATGCCTGATAATCTGGGTTCGATTCCAAATATATCTTGGTTGTAATAGTTGATATTTATTGAACGTGATTTATGAAGACAGCTTATGTAGGCAACATACTGCTCTTTTTATTCATTTTCACTCATTTTTGAGAACATGTCTTTTCAAAAATGAAACTTATGTATTCGGAGCTATGATAAGAATCGAATGCACTCAAAAATGAGTAAATTTTATTTATTTTTGAGTACCTGTTTTTATCAGTATATAGAAAAATATATACTTTACAATTTTTGGTCGATTTTCACATTTTCTAATATTTATATGCAGTACACCTTGTATGAGAAGCATTCTAGATCAGTAAGGCTAAATTTACAAAACCCATTTTCGGCTTCTTATTGCTGTAATTGGTTCCCTTTGGAAATCATCGTCACAAGATCTCTAGTTTCAGAACATTTTTTAAATTTATGTAAATGTTTTGTTTTTCAACACTGTTAAAAATAAATAATTTAAAAAATGTAAAATGTACTCATTTTTGATTACATTCGGTTCTTATAATACATAAGTACTTCTCCGATTTTTATTTTTAAAAAAGATATGCACTCAAAAATGAGTAAAAATGAATAAAAAAGCAGTTGTTTGCCTACATGGGCTGCCTTCATGAATCAGTTTCAATTTACTTCAACAATTACAACCCAATAAAATAAGTAAGGAATATTTGGAGCAGTGGACATTGTTCTGTGAAGAACTAGAAATATTTTAGGGCACATTCAACTGCCAAAACTTTTTTTTATTTAAATTTAAGCTAACAGTCAGACATTTATACCATGTATTTATAATGCTCCTTCAATATGAGGAAAGGGGAAAAATGTTGCTTTGAAAATAAACACTTTTAATTAAATTAAAAACATATAATAAATTTAAAAAAATTTAAATGTTTCATGCGCAATATTTTTTAAAAATAAAATATGTTTTATTGCAGCTGTTTTTACACCGTATACATACATAATGTTTTGCATGCACAAGACAAGAAATTAAATATTTATTTTAAAATATCTATTTTATTTAGATGTCCAGTAAAAATTTGGAAACATACCCAGATATTTCCAAACAATGTTCATTATATAAAAATTATTAATCAAAATTTCATATAAGAAACATGCCAAAATAATGTTTTATTAGTATGCTGAACATTTATAAAAAGTTTCAAGATTCTAACTAAAAAAATAATGCGCGTGGAACATTTAGAAACATTACCTGCGCCAAATTTAACAAGATGAAAAAATTCATTTTTTTAAAGATGTACTAATTAAAACTTATTTTGCAAAAAATGTGGCTTATACATACATTAAATGGGACATTTGTATAATTGTGTTTATAAATATAAACAAGAATGTTATTTAGAGCAACAAAAAATTATATTCATAATTTGGATGAATTTTTAATATTTTGAATGTCCGCTGTATCCTTAAATGGAAAAATTTAATTTGAATGGGAAGAAATTCAAAGTGAAATTTATGTATTGAATGAAGAGGGATTTATTAATTGCAAACCATCAGGAAATATATTTATATGCTGTCAAAATGGCAAACGGAATCGCCATTTAGAATTTAAAGTAGTACTTAAAATACACCTTATAAGAACGCCGAATACAATGGAACATATATCTTCACTTCAAAACAATTAGTGACAAGAGGCGCTCAAAAGAGAGGCCCAAAATTACGATACTCAATTCATTTACTTGATGCAAATCGCCCGTTCCACTCAATTTCTTCAAGAGCTCATCAGCATCGGCGAATACAACCACTTACATAAACCATTAGCAGCCCCTCGACAATGCACCACATTCCACATCCAACACGAATGTTTAAGTGACCAATCAATCCCCACAAACCAAACATCCGCAGCCCGTATCAACTCATCAAGTATGATTACCAATCAGAAGTTCTGTTGCAACAATGGGATTTATGAGCCCGACCGTCCTATTGGCAAATATTAATTCCGGTCGAGGTTCGAACAGTCGGAATGGCCATTTGCAGAGCAGCACAGTGAAAAGGTCTTCTCAGCAGTGGGATGGTACTAAAGGGTCATTCACGATTCATCGTTCATTAAGTTGGAATGTTGAGTGGGATCTGCTGGGGATTGGCTGGTTTCCGGTCCAATGGGCGTCTAATGAACGTTGAAGTTTGAAATGATTCGGTGTTTGCGCGGTTTCCTGTAGGGGAATTGATACGTGTTGTTGAGTGATCCGACAAAAAGAGACAGAAAAAAACGTTCATCAAAAAAAGAAATTTAAATGTTTTATGCAAAATAAATAGTATAAAAAATATTTATTAAATTAAGGTTTGGTTTGGCTAATTAACGTCGCACTAGAGTTGCACAGTGGGCTATTGGCGACGGTTCGGGGGTCTATCTCGAAGGAAAGATCCGAGAACGATGCCTCCTATGTCTGAACTATGGTCAGATGACGAGGATAACATCTGAGCTGACACACGACGCAACCTCAATAGGCCTCAGGACATTGGACTCCGATCAGATTTATCGTGCAATAGTCCTTGCATCCCATATACGCGAGAGTATAATTTGTTGGATGTTCTGGACGACTTTTTAGTATTTTTGTAGCGACACTTGCAACCCCCCGATCGCAAGATCACTACTTTTTTACTTTTATTTGTCAAGTCCATCGCACGGGATCGAACTAGCAATCCTCTGATTACTAGCTGAACGCCTTTATCCACTGGGCCACTGGAGGCCCTATTAAATTAAAAAAATTTGCTTGAATTTCCTCCATGAAACCTATAAAAAGTCTTCTTCAAAGAACCTTCCATTTTGAAGCATCGAAGAAATTGAAGGAAATATATGCGGATTTTGTAAAGGTTATTTTCACTGAAAAATTAAAAAAAAAAAAACGAACTTTGAAGTTTTTTTTAAAGCGCAATGTTGAATTCATATTTCTATAACCTGAAGAAATGAAATTTTACAAAAAAAAACCTTTTTAGAATTTTACATAAAACATGACACAACCATTTCCAATTTCATAACTGATAAATATTCATTTAGTTAATAAATAAATTTTTAATTTTTTTAGAACAGAAAAAAAATAAATTATGCCGTAAGTTTACATTGTGCATGACGTATACAATGCCAGTAAAAGTCATTGAACACAGAATATATTAGTTTAATCTTCCCCAGCTATTGATTATTTTTTCTAAAAGAGACATTTGCAATTCTAAAACTTAAGTTATGAATCACAACTTACAAACAGACATACCAAAATCCATACTCCCAAACAAATCAAAAGCGAACATGTCTTTGCATATCTATTCCTGGACCTTTTCACAAAATCAATAAAAAATCCGTACCTCTCAGTATTAAAAAAGATCAAACTCCTTTTCTCAGAAATATATATTTTTTTTATAAAATACAACTCTTAAAGAACTTTCTCTCTTTTATTTCTATTCAGTGTCACCTTTAACTTCTTGCACTCAAGAAACATGTTTAATATTTACTTTCCTGAGTTTTTAAAGTTTTTTTTATGGAACAGTTACACACCGTTCCAGTTCTTTTTAAGTAGGTATTTATTAGAGTGTTCTTTTTTAACGTTTAGGGTGGAAAATTATAAAAATTGAACAGTTATGAATGAATCAGAATATTGATCTCAATATTCAAACACTGTAAGAAAAAATGGTTAAAAATGACTACATGAACGTACTTTTTTTTTAAGTACAATTGTATCGTAAATGAGCGAAGACTTACTCAAATTTAAGTAACCATACATTCTCAAAAATGAGTAGTGTGATTTGTGACAGTGTGCTGTCACACGTTGCAATTTTTATATAGGGATCTGACCTGTACTGTACTTTGTGCAATTTGGTTAGTTGGCTAGACTGACTGTCGCCGGTTTTATTACTGTGTTACAATGTGGGGAGAGTTACGTCACTGAGCTATTTTATGACCACACCAGGATTGGTTAGGAGGGGTTTTCCAGAAGGGCGGAGCTAATCTCAATTGGTGGGTTTAGTAATTCATGCAGAATTTCAGCCCCCATCCCAAGAGACCACCGTGGGAAATTCAAGATTTTCTACCACTTACGACTTTGCCTCTGACCATGAAAGACGAGGGAATTTTATTGCATCGACTCCCGACTCTATGAGCAACGACGGAAAAGTCCCGATGTCATGCTAAAACGGAAGTCCCAACTTCATGACATACAACGGAAGTCCCGATGTCATGCTAAGACAGAAAAGTTCCGACTCCATGTGCAACGACGGAAAAGTCCCGATGCCATGATCCAAGACGGAAGATCCATGATTCCATGAACAACGAATGACAACGCCCCTGAAAGCCAGCGAGCCACTGTAGACCAATGAATCACCGCAGACTGTAACTCTCCTCGACAGTTCACGTAAGAGTCAGTTTAGCCTAATATTACACGTAACCCCCCAACCCTAAGTTTCTACTGCCATAATGAACTTAATTTGTTAATAAAGCACCGCTTAAAAGTTATGCGTATGTTATGTATTTCTTCCACACCAACAATATTCATGCAACTAAACAAAAAATAACACAACGCAAAATAAAATGTACTAACCCAACTTTACGACATGATTTAATATTGATAATCTGAACTTCTATTAAAGTCATTTTAACAAAGCGACCTGACACATTTAAAGTAGTTATTCACAAGATGGTTTTCCACATTATTCGAGGTCGATTGCCTAAATGAAAACTGAGTTATTACAATTCAATTAATTGACTTAACATTTTTTTCCCGCCTTTTTAAGATTACTTTTATTTATAACTTCTTCGTGTACATCTACATGTCTTTCCTGTACATAAAATATATGGCAACTTTAGCTCCCGAACTTTTGTGTATGAACAGAAAATTACCTGAGTTGTAATCGTGAAGTTTCTGTTCTAAAAAAGACTAAGCAGATGTATTGAATAAATATTTAGCTTCTCCATTAAACGTTAAAGAATTTTAATTAATGTTATATTAATTTTTAATGTACAATTTATCTAAAATTAGAAGGGAAAAAATACAGAAATTCTAAAACTAAAACAGGCCAAGTTCTGATTTTTTCTTACATTATTTTTTTTAGTACATAATATGGTATTATATGTACTTTTACATGCACTAAAATTCTTGTCCTTAATGGCATTAAAATGAAAAAAAATAATAATAATTCTTAATATTCTGTGTGTTTTGATATTTCCCAATATTCGCACAAATTTAACACAATAACCCTTTGCACTCCGCTGTCGGCGCCCACAGAACGACCAGTTATTTTGTCCCTGTTCTTTAAAATAAACAAGATCATCATGATCTTGCGTTTAAAGAAAAAAACATGATATTTTTCCAACTCGTTGTCTTGCAGATCCAAAATAGATTATGCTTTTGTTTTCCTCTATGAGCAAAAAAAAATATATATATGTATGGGGATAAGAACATAAAGTGGAATAACTGTTTCGTAAAAATAACTCAAAACGAAAAGTGTTCTTGGAGTTGAAAGGGTTAAAGAACAGGTAACAAAAGAACGGGTCGTTATTTGGGTAATAGTGAATCTCATCTCTATCGCAGAGGGTTAAGGGCACTTGGTACCAGAAAAATTATTTTCTATAATTTGATATAAAATTAAATATTTTTGTGATGACTACATGTAAACTATTCAGGAAAGAAGATTTAGAAGAAAAAAAAATTTGAAATTTCTTAAAACTTTTTCAAAAATTAAATTTTTGTGAAATGTAAGGCATTTTTCAAAATGCTTCTTCTCCTTTAGATTTCATTTTTTTGGATCGAATTTTTGTTGTAAGCTGTATTGATTTATGCTTAATAACTTTAGGGATCGGATTTGGCATAAGTGTTTTAGTTTAGGAGAAAAAAAAATTAGTGAAAAATCGGCTATTTTTTTCGAAAAAACTCTAATTCTTTAACATTTAATATTTTTAAATACATTCTTTTTAATATTTTTATAATTCCATCCCTAATTCCATTCAATATACTCTTGTGTACAGGTTAAAAAAAATTCACAATAATTCATACATATTTGTTTGAGTTTTAGTATTTTAAGTAGGTGTATGTTCACGAAAACAGCAAGCTGAGATAAATGCATTTAAAGATTTCAGTATTGAAAATAATTTATTATAAATGTCCCAATTGACTCAAATATTTTTTCACATAAATAACGCATATATATATACTACAAATTAGGCAAAATTAATGACAAATAATAATTATTTTGTTTCGCTCCAACTTTAAATAAAAATGTCACTTTCAGTATTCAATGCATGTAAAATTTCTAAAAACACAATAAAATCACTCACTGTCAAGCAAATTTTCATTCTTGTAATACATTTTTGGCAAACAACTGACTACTGAACATTATGAAACAAAAATTGACTGTATATATTTATATAATTTGCTTTAATGTTGAGTGTAATGCAGGGAAAAACTGAAATTTTTTTAGTGGTTTTATACAGGACACTGTAAAATTAAAGCACTCTACAGCATAAGTTACTCCTTATTTATTCTTAAATTACTTTTTCTCTTTATGCATTGCAATATTTACAAGTCTGAGTGCAAAATCCCTGATAAGGCGGCGTATTGCAAAATAAGAGGTTCTGCAGTACGCCGCCTTTTCCTCTATTGTCTTTTGGACAAATCAATTCACACACAGAGTTTCAGTAAATTAATTTCCCGTCTGACCCTAAAGAATTTGAAGACTTTTTCATAGCATGTATAATTCTTAGTTGTATACACATACAAAATTTGACAAAAAAACACTGACTCGCTTTTTGTTTACAAATGTATCTTTGGGATACCTGAACTAGTTGATGATGTGTACAATTTCGTTGGCATTTTGGGTTTGGAAGGTAACACATCTTTATAACAGTCCTGTAGAAACAATCCTTTGATACATTGACATTAATTTGCTTAAATGTACCCATTTTTACATTCGGTTTATGACTTTCTCTATGTAACACATTGCATAAGGAGTGAAGAAAACGTTCATAATATGATTAATATTTATTCAATCGTTTTGAAACTTTGGGAAAACATGCTAGAAAGTTGAAGCGTTATTTTAAACTAATAAAAACTTTTTTGACATTTTCAGCGATTTTGGGGTACCGAGTCCTCTTAACCAACCAACTTTCCAGAAATGACCTCGAGTGAATAGCTCAGGGTACCAACATCTATAACCCTTTGCACTCCAAAGGCGCCTCTCAGGCGCCAACATAACGACCAGTTCTTTTATTTCCCTGTTCTTTAAAATAAACGAGAACAGCTGAATATTGTATTTAGAACATCAATCTTTTTTGCAACTTCTTCTCTTGCAAATACAAAACAGATTATGATTTTTTTCCCTTTATGGGTATAAACCTCGGTATCTGTTCTCTTATCGTTGGCCATTGTTAATTGTAAGTTCATGTTATCCAGTGAGTGATTTTAGGTTCGTACCTGCTGAATTGGTACATGCGAGGAACGAAGTTGTGTGTGATAAAATTTAATTTTCTATATAAAGTGAAAAAGGGAGTGAAATTCGAAAATTTGTTTTATTCATAATAATCATAACAACCAGAAAAACAGATAATTTTACTATCCCAAAACAAATTGAAATTCAGTAAATTGAAGTTTTCGTTCAATAAACGCATTGTATCCTTTTAAAATACAATTATTCGAACTCCAAGAACATCTTGACCATTTGCGTTCTTTCTACGGAACGGCAGTTATAACTCTTTCTGTTCTTTTTTCGTATTATTTATGCTAATAGAAGGAAAAAGAATCATAATTTGTTTACTACTACTTTTAAATTACTTCTTCTCTAGTAAAATTGCGTCCCTTAACCCTTTGCACTCCGATGTTGCCTCTCAGACGCCAACATAATGACTATAGTTCTTGTGTTTCCCTGTTCCTTAAAATAAACGAGAACTGCTGGATATTGCGTTGAGAACATCAATCTTTTTTGCAACTTGTTCTCTTGCAAATACAAAACAGATTAGGATTTTTTCCCTTCATGTGTATAAAAAAATCTGGAAAAGAACATAAAGAGGAATAACTGTTCCATAGAAAGAACACAAATCGCAAAGTGTTCTTGGAGTGGAATAGGTTAAATCCCAACCGAAACTAACACGAAACCTGGCTGAGGGTCCTCCCATAAGTCGTTGACAGCAAACGGAGGACGCTGTCGCGTCCTCCCATTCAAAATTTGATGCGTCCTGACAGCCATCCGAATATAAATAAGCTCATGACTTGATAATGAAGGGACGGGCGACCTACTTCTTCCAGAGTCAACGCGTCACTTCGATTCACGGCCATTAAGGGTGTGTGAGTGACTTTTTTTTTATTTATTTTGTAGGCTTGTGAATGAATGAAATATTAAATTTGATATTTTGTGGTCGGTTGATTAAATAAACTTCGCACTAGGACTACGCTGTTAAAAATTATCACGACCTTGCACCAAACGTTGGGCCATTTAGCTGCAACCAACATTTGGTTCCTAGTTTTATCATTTTACGGTGCTACCACGAATGGTTTAGTGGTGAAACGTTGCATCAAAACTCATAACGTTGCATAAAACTCATAACGTTGCATAAAACTCATAACGTTGCATAAAACTCATAACGTTGCATAAAACTCATAACGTTGCATAAAACTCATAACGTTGCATAAAACTCATAACGTTGCATAAAACTCATAACGTTGCATAAAACTCATAACGTTGCATAAAACTCATAACGTTGCATAAAACTCATAACGTTGCATAAAACTCATAACGTTGCATAAAACTCATAACGTTGCATAAAACTCATAACGTTGCATAAAACTTAAAATTCGAGTTTTCTTAGTATTGCATTAGTAGAAATTTTGTAGCGAAAATGGCAACCATCCGATCGCAAATGACAACTTGACACCGATCGGGATCGTGTGGTATGTAGGCTCTTCGCCGACATATTGTTTTTAAACAATTCTTTATTTAGAAGTAAATCGCTCTGACTTTGTCGCCAATCATCTTTAGAATCAGATGTTAAATCTGTCGTTTTAAAAAGTGGTTTTCATTCTAAGCCGACGATAAATTGAATTAATTCGAAATTATTCCCTGTTTAAAAACAAGCCGGCTCCTGTCCTCCATCTTACATACCCTGATACATATTTTGAGGTGTTTAATAGTCTGCAGGATAACGACAAATACATGTGTTTGTATGTCTCCCGTTTTCCTAGTAATACACGCACTTTTTAAATGATAATATTACAAAAAAAAATTTACTCTAAGTTTAGCTGTTTTTCAAATCTAAATAAATACTTTTAAAAAGTTGTATCCATCTATTTAAAATAATTTTTGCTGCAAAGACAATTTGTTAAACCTATAAAATAATCATCTTTAGAGTAAAATCGACTTTACAATTTCGAAACTTTCCGCGAATTTCATCAAAAGGTTAATACTTTACAAAATTTATTCCATTTTAACAGCAGTAACAGACTAAAGCTTTGGCGGATTTTAAGAGGATATACTTTGTAAAAAGTAATCCATTTTAGTAGCAGTACAAAAATATCTATTTATTGGACCACAGGGTGTCATTGCAATGTAAAACCCCTAATAAAAAAGAGTTATCTTCAAACCAATGTCACTTCAAGTCCAAGTTCCCAAGTCCCTTTGA
Source organism: Troglohyphantes excavatus (assembly GCA_963932185.1). Taxonomy (NCBI): domain Eukaryota; kingdom Metazoa; phylum Arthropoda; class Arachnida; order Araneae; family Linyphiidae; genus Troglohyphantes; species Troglohyphantes excavatus. Next base: position 7,118,405 of record OZ010668.1, read on the forward strand.
ATAAATATCAACCAATCATCTTAAAGATCCACACCCCACTAAACGACAAATTTAACATTGTCTATATCTTCAGAAAATCCCCAAAACTAGACCCCGAAAGAAAGACTCGAACAAAGAAACCCCCCGACACGTCATCAACTAATTCACCCCCTCTTTGCCCTTCTACCTTCATTCAACCCGCATTCCTACCCATTGTTCAGAGCCGGCATTTCTTATCTACCGACTTCCGCTCTGGCGCTGCTGATTAACACATTTTTATGGCAGCTTCTCTTCGCAGCTTTGTACAATGGGGGGAAGATATGGGATTTATCTGGGTTAAGGAAAGGATATGTACTGCAGCGACATTTTTTTGTTGTTTTGTTTCTTGGTTACATCCTGTTTCATTTAACGGAGGTGTCAAGAGATTTGAAGGTTTGGCGCTTATTGGATTTGGCGATGATTGGAGCTGTGAGGATGTTAATTTGGCTCTTTTTTTGTTATTATTATTATTCGGTGTGTGATGTTTGTCGTAATTGGAAGTGCGGAAGGGGTTTTTTGTGTGATGTAAAGATAATAGTGTGATGTGTAACTATATCGTGGAGAATGTTAATGGAATTAAGTGTGATGCATTTATAATTTTTGATTGTGAAGCTAATTGGATGTTGTATGCTGATTTAAGGAAATACAATGTCGTGTATTTTAATTTATTTTATAAAATTGGTTTTGTAATTGTGGAATTATTGAACTAAATTTTAGCATAAATGAAATATGAATATTTTTGTTAGCCTTTAAAAATATTAGGTTAATTTCCCTAATGGAATTTTAATTTAAAAAACTGTTGCACTTGTATTATTGCATATGTATTATGCATTAAGTAATTAAACAAATAACTTAAGGTACCATATATTTTTTTATATTTCGAAACTTAGGAACACTATTTTTGAAAATGTAATAAATGCCATGTTGCAAGAGTGGTGAAGTAATACAATTATAATTGTAAATATATTTTAAATTACTTCGCATTGCATAATCAACACATGTTAAACAATAGAGTGTCTGTGATTTTGAGAAAAATAAATTAGATAGGCTTTGTCTATAAATCAGCAGTGGAATTTTCCCTCCCCACAACTACTTCACTTATACTTAAAAAGTCGCTTAGCTTTAGTAGCACTTAGTTAAATCAAAGCAAACAGAATGGTAGTTGAACTGGAGAAGTTTCATGGGTGGGGGAAATTCCCGAAGTTAAGTTTTCTTTTAATTTTCAAAGTTGTTCTTTCGGAATCTGATGTTCCCGGGTCTTTCCTTCGAGATAGGCCCCAGAGCGTCGCTAATAGCCCACTGTTCAGCTGTAGTGCGACGTTAATTAATCAAACGAAACTAAACCAAACCGAATCTGGCGTCAAATAAAAAACATACGAAATTTAAATAAGCCAAAAATTAGACTTGAATCAGCTGAAAATGAAGCAAAGCCGTGTTGTGGCATTTCGCTATCAACCACGTCTTTTACGCGCGACAAACAAATGAGGTATCAAAAGGAAGATAATTTCCCGGAGCAGTGATGAATCGTACGTTCATTTTACAAACATCAGAGATTTGTATACAGAATGTTTTTACTAGAATTAATCTTGAAGAAACATGCAAAAACAAATATTTCCAAGATCTAGTTAAACGTGCCTTGATAGCTGGGCTAGTAGCTCACGGGACTTCGAAACAAATGGTCACAGGTTCGAGTCTCAACGACGGATACAGAAATTTCTCGCTAAAGGTTCCTTAGAAACGGTAAACAGCTAGTATTATGAACTAAAGCTGTTAGTTTAAAACTATTTTGACCAATACAAACATTTGCAATACATTATTAATTGTCAAATTCTACATTTAAAAACACTAGCACGTCTGTGCGATAATTATGACATGAACACCCTCCTCCCCAAGTATGTTATTGTGTTTATTATAGTCAAAAAATCATAAAGGTTTAACGTTTTTGCTCATTCATAGATGGCAGCATTTTGAACGGTTTGCTTGAAAAACACTCGTTTAAATCATAGAGTAATGATACAAATAGAGGAATAAAAATGCTGATTTATGTGTGTCCATCATTGAAACCACGTGATATGTGGAAATGCCAATTCATTCATGCGCCAATATTACTTGGCAGGCCTTGGCGACTTTAATAACTAAACGAGATCGAAGTATTGTAATTTGGTTTTGTGTTTAATTTTGTATTTAAATATCGTTTTTTTGAACGAGTGGCACAATTTATAGGAGTTTAACAGATATATTAAGGATATTTTTCTTACTTTGTAGTTTTGAAATAATTGCATTACGTTTTAATGTAAAAAATTTACCATATGCGAAGTTCTTTCAATTGTTATTTTGTATACTTCAATAACAAAATATGAACAATAAAACCTGAGAAACATAAAAAGTTTCGCTTCTTCGAGTATTGAACACATATAAAATATTTTCGTTTCGTTAAAGAAGCGGAAATATTTAGCGCATGTTGTTTGAAAATAAGTAAATACGTACATATATGTTAAGAAGTTGAATACAAACAGAACTCCTTATCACCAAAAACAGAAAGTGCGCCAAATTTGAAACTCCTGCAGATCTCTGTACGCCAAATGTGGCAGCGCTATAACCACGTGATGTTGGTTTTTCTTTTCAATGTTGACACCGCGGCCTTACGAGAGTCTGGTATTGAAGACGATCTCTATTTAATATTACAACTCTCTGGTTTAAATGAGCTATTTTAAACGCATTAAAAAACCGTTCATATTTATGAGATAAGCGTACGATTTTTCACTGCTCCTGAAAATTCTCTGTCTTTTGAAATCTTACGAGTTAAGGTCCAGTGAGTAGAAGTACCGTAAAGGCATATTTACTAAGGAATAATATATATGATATTTTATTGGTACATCCTGAAGATAAGTTTAAAGAGTGTGCATTATTTTAGCATCAATAAAATTGTTGCTGATGATTATTTAAAATGAATAGCTGTCGTTCAATTAAAATTAACAGATTATCTTTGTCAGAGTGAATGTTTTAAATTTCCCCTGTAACAATACATCAAATTTTGCAGCCTCTCACATTTTCTAAAAGAACAAAGAAGGGAAAAACTATTTTTCACGCCCCTTTCTTGTTATAATTTATGATCCTTCCATTTTCAAAAGGCTTCTGATGAGTTTTGAATAGCTTTTGGAGTCTCGTCCATTGTTAACTTTCCAAAGATTTATTTTTACAGATTCAAGTTCACCCAATATTTGCTGTACTACTTTGAACTAAAGATTTTTTGTACCTAGTTCAATCAGTTTTGGGAATTCTTACCAGGTATTTTTAAAGTATGCATATATTGAATTTCGAGGAAATTCTTTTTCATCAGTATTACAAAAACGGTTCTTTTACTCTGCATTGTAAAAATTTATATCCAATTCCATACATTTGCATATATTATTTAAAGTCTGTCATTCATCGTGGTTCCAGCGGGCCAAACGGAATGCCATCATTCCAAAAAACATATCGTGAGTGTGAAAACTTTATTAGGTTTAATTGAAGTTAAGTGGGGACACGGACATCCAACCGGTTAAATATCCACCGTGCCGTTCCATCTCGCAATTGTGAGTGGGAAAACCACTGAACTCTAACTGTAACTTCTGGAACGCTCATAACAAGTTCCTTCTATGGGAGTGGTTGAAATCATCTGCCCCAAATTGTCGCCAATAGTCCAATGTGCAGTTCTAGTGCAATATTATTTAACTAAACCCAATCAAAGCAAATTTAGTTTGGTTAATAAACGTCCCACTAGAGCTGAACATTGGGTGGCCCATTTCGTTGGTTTGTGGCCCATTTCGATGGAAAGACTCTGGAACGATGCTTCGTATTTTGAACCATAGTCAGATGGCGAGGACCGCACCTGAGCTGGCATCCGAAACCGACGCAACCTGAATAGACGTTAGGACATTGGAATGCTGTCAGAT